>CM052443.1:63125871-63157050 GCA_028533085.1 Varecia variegata | reverse complement strand
ATTTCAGCTTATTATGGGGGTACAAAAGTTCTGGTTAGATATATTGCCCATGTCCCTCCCAATCCCCCGAGTCCGAGCCTCAAGCGTGTCCATTCCCCAGACAGTGCACATCGCACTCTTCCTGTAGGTATACACCCATCCCCTCCCCCACCCCCATCCCCCCCAAGTCAGAACTTCAAGCGTGCCCATTCCCCAGACATAAGCCACTTCACCTCTCTGGTTCCATCACATATAAAATGAAAACTTTGGGCTAGCTTATGTCAAAGACCCTTCCTAGTTTGGAAGCATGAGTTGAAGCATGGCCACAGGGTAGCTCCGTCAGTACTTTCTCCTCCTACACAGCTACGGTAGGTATAGCATGAAAGAAAAAGATCATCAACCCTTGGGACCCAGAGTCAGACAACTCTGAGTTAAACAAAACTTGAAATTGAATTAGCACTCAACATGCTAAAACACTTTTGGTGAAATGTGTGCATCATTCAAAGCCTAGCCATTCCATGTACTCAGTCGAAGTGCTACTGGGCTGGAGTGTATTTGCACTGACCCAGAGGTGAGAGGACAATGTGATGCCCCATTCCTGAGAGAGAAGCTGAGAAAACCCTCTCTGGCCAAAGAGCTAGAAAGACTAGATCTTTTTGAGAAACAATCAGTTCTTATCAAACACCATTTTAAAGAATCTTGTTAAGTGGCTTAGAGATGAAGTGTCTTTTCAGAAACATTTGGTTTCAAGAGAGAAAGTGAAAGTTAGGAGGCATTTGGTAATTGGAGGACTGAGAAGAGGCAGAGAATGAGAGCAGAGCAGGTGGAGAAGTGAACAGAACTGGGAAGGAGGCAGAGTGGTGTTGGAGACAGACCAAGGACAGCAGAAGATGACCCCACATAAGATGCACAAGAAAGTCCAGATTATTTGAATTTCCATCCACTTGGATCACTCTCTTTCCTAAGCTTTCTGAATACCTTTGGTTCTACTTTGTATTGCACCCTTAATTATGAGGAATATAGCATGCTAGAGAAAGAAGACTCTCAATAGCTCTCGGAAAGCCTTAGTGAATGAGCTGTTCGGGCATTTTATCCAGGACTAATATGTAATTCATTCATTCACTCATTCATTCATTACTTCCTATTTTCAAGAAATATTTATGGAGTGCCAGTAGGTTCCAGAAAGTCTTCTGGAAATGCATTCATGACCAACAGAGATACCATGATCAGGGGAAGTCTCTGAATCTTAGATGATAAAGAAGAGCCAGCCATGAGAAGATCAGCATTAAAAGCATCCCAGGCAGAGAGAAAAACAAATGCAAAGGCCTTGGAAGCTTGACCAAGCCATGACAAAGGGCATGTGACTGGAGGGTGGTGACTCCAGACAGCAAAGCCTGAGCCTAGAGAGGAAGGAAGGGAACAGGGCCCATGGCTTTGTGAAGGATCTGTACAAGCTACCATGTCTCTAGACTCCAATAATGGGGAAATCAGCATTGAAATGGTAAGTTCAAAGTTTTTGAGTTCCATGTTCACATGTAAACTTGGCATCATAATTCAGCAGATGGAAACAACGGGGAAAGCATAAACAGTCATAGTCAGGTCTTTAACCTACAGGGAAGTCTCCCAGAGCACATCTCCTGTGGCCATCCTCTTCTAGTTATTTGGTTTTGTCTGTGTTTCTTATTATAGTTTTGATAAGGAAAGGTCTAAAATGCCATGATTTACCAACATATCCTCCTTAGCCTCCACTGTAAGATGAGCAGCTCTAATTTCAGAAAGGGATACAGCAGATTAATTGGCCAGAAGAAGCACACAGCCCACCTGTGTATGGGGGGCCTGAAGGTGTCCTTTGCTCAGGAACAGAGAAGGGTCCCCAGCACTTAACCTGCTCACATGGCCTGTCTCTTCTCCATGGCTTATTTTTGTACGTGGATTGGAATTTTGGAAAAAAACGGAATATATTTATTGCGCCTTTGAGGTTTTTTTTCTCATGAGTTAATTTCCAATACCTTCAAAAATACTGTTTTTCTTCTGGATGCAGACAAGAGGAGGGTAGGCTGCTTTAGGAACCTGAGTGTGAATGAGGGTGCTGATTTCTGAAGAAGTTCCACGGATCATTTCTGTTCCTGTCTGGGCTATGCAATCTTCTCTATGTTGCTTATTATCTGAAGGTACTTATTCATTGTTCATTTTTTTTTCCAGGAAATCTTGCCTCTGGGCTCCACCGTGCAGCAGTAACTTTTTTTCGAATGCAGGCTCATCAGTATAATCAGTAGCCATTACTCCTCTAAGCAAGGCAGTTATTTGAGGTAAATAGTTAAACTTGCAAGTGATCAACAAGGCAGCTGAGCCAAAGAAAGCAGAGAAGGAAAAGAATAAAAGTGAAGGTGATTTACGCAGAATGTCAAAAGGGCAAGCAGTGTGTTTCTGCTGCCTCTTTCTTTCCCCAGTGACAAAGCTATGTCATCTAAGAGAATGATGAAGAGTTTCTTCCATGAATGGGATTAAGACATCTGGTAGGAAAAAGAAAGTGACTTCGGGTGCAGAGTCAGGTAAAGTGGATCCTAATTAGGGTGACCATATGTTCTGGTTGGCCTGGGAAAGTCCCGATTTGAACCTGTTGTTCTGGCATACTTGCTAGCAGTGCTCTCCCTTTGCTTTCACAAGTGTGCCTTTTGGATGATAAAGTTCGTGGCTGCTCTCACCTTGACGCTGCCTCTTCCACTGAGCAGGTGTGTGTCTCTGGTAAATCCCTCAACTCTCTGGACCTCAGTTTCTCAAGAGTTTGGATGACATTTTGACTAACAGGCTTTTTAGCCTCATACTCTGTGGTTCTATTAAGGCCAAGAGAAGAAAAATTAGAGTTTGGGGTGGGGTTGGAAAGCACGTGCTTTGAATGAAAGAATGTCCATTATATCTGAGGGGCATATTTGCCTCCTTATTTAGTACAACCGCCTCTGGAGTACATAACAACATTGGCTGATGACAATGAGGAATATTACTCTACATGGATACTACAGTAAAGATCTCAAATGAATGACTTATTTATTCCTCTGTCAGGGTTTCTATTTTATATGGACTTTGCTGTGGTTTGAATGTTTGCCCCTCCAAAACTCATACTGAAACTTAATCCCCAATGTGGCAGCATTGAGAGGTAGGGCCTTTAAGAGCTGATTGGGTCATGAGGGCTCTGCCCTTATGAATGGATTAATTCATTAATTGATTGATGAATCAATGGGTTAATAGACTAACGGGTTATCATGGGAGTGGGAGTGGTGGCTTCATAAGAAGAGGAAGAGAGACCTGAGCTAGCACATTCTGCCCTCTCACCATGTGACGCCCTGCACTGCCCCAGGACCCTGCCAAGAGTCTCCACCAGCAAGCATGCCTCCGCCAGATGCAGCCCCTTCACCTTGGACTTCTCAGCCTCTATAAATGTAAGAAACAGATTACTTTTCATTATAAATTATCCAGTTTTAGGTATTCTGTTATAAGCAACAGAAAGCAGACTGAGATAAACTTATATTACAGTCACTCAAATCATCTTTCAAACCTAATTCCAGCTGAGTGTAAAATACCCTTCTCTTAAGCACTGTGTCATACCTAGTGTGTTCTGAGGAAAGCAGCAAAGAAAATACTTGGTGTATCAGTCAGGAGAGGCTGAGGTATGCTGCAGTAACAGACAACACAATCTCACTAGCTTAAAATGTTATTCCCAGTCATGCCCCATGCCTATCAGAGGTCGTGTGGGGGCCCTGCTCTGTGCTGGTCTCTCCAGGACCCCGGCTGCTGGAGCAGCTCCATCTGGGCTTGGCTCCAGTGCAATGGCAGAAGCAAAGGGAGACCATGGTGGATTGCACACTGGCTCTTAAACCTTCATCTGGAAGCAGTCACATCACTTCTGCTTACATTTCATTGTCCAACTCAAGTCATGTGACTACATCTAACTCCAAGAAAACAGGAAGTAAAATCCCACAATAAACTAGGAAGGACAGGAACATTTGGTAAAAAGCACTGTTGGCTTTCACACCAAGGGACTCCAGGACAAAAAGATCAAAGTTCCTCTGGCAGCTTTTAAGTTCTCATGCATAGCATAACAATGATTCAGTCAAGGACAGACTGCATACGTGACAGTGGTCTCCTAAGATTATCATGGAGCTGAAAAATTCCTGTCTCTCAGTGACATCTTGATGATCCTGACCCTGTGTAGGCCTAGGCTATTGTGTGTGTTTGTGTCTTAGTTTTCAAAAAAAAAGTTTCAAGAGTACAAAAAAAGTTTTTAAAATAAATAAAAGCTTATAGAATAGGGATATAATGAAAAAATATTTTTGTATAGCTATACAATGTGTTTATGTTTTAAGCTAAGTGTTATGAGAAAAGAGTCAAGTATTTACAATTTTACAAAGTAAAAAAAGTTACAGTAAGCTTGTTATTGAAGAAAGAAAAATGTTCTGTGAATTCAGTGTAGCCTAAGTGCACACTGTTCATCAAGTATACAGTGGTGCACAGTAATGTCCTAGGCCTTCACGTGTAACCACTGCTCACTCACTGACTCACCCAGAACAACTTCCAGTCTTGTAAGTTCCAGTCATGGTACGTACTCTATACAGATGTGCTTTTGTATCTTTTATACCATATTTTTACTGTGCCTTTTCTATGTTTAGAGATGTTTGGAAACACAGGTACCATTGTGTTACAACTGCCTGCGGCGTTCAGTCCAGTTGCATGCTACTCCTTGTAGCAAGGAGCAATGGGCCACATCACATAGCTTAGGTGGGTGGTAGGCTAGTCCACCCAGGTTTGTGTAAGGACCCTCTGTGACAAAATGGCCTAAGGACACATTTCTCAGAATGTATCCCCGTCATTAAGCAACACATGATTGCAATTCTAAGTGAAATTTCATAGAATTAGATGTACGTTTGGAAACCATTTTTTAATGCTTCATTAGGCTCTTTGTTAGCCATAGACTTACTAGCTTATCTCTGCTACAAACAGTTTCTTTCTATCCAAATAAACAGGGAGAACATTATGGGTTTAAAATACTCCTAATCCACTTAGGTCCCTCCTCTCTCAGAAGGTCTTTGCTGTGTCTACTGTACAAGGAAGAGATGACAGTTCAGTGAAGGAAAAGGTGTGTTTACCTCAGGAGAGAGTGTCTTTATGACACTGATCTGCTCTGATGAATCCACTAATGCGAAATTTCTGACCCAATAGGCAGTGATTGCACAGCTCTGAGACTCCGCTCATTATTCATGAAATATGTGCCGCACGGTGTCGGAGCTCTCCCTGCAGACTCGCTGCCAAGCAATTACTCATTTCCATCACTTCGTTTTTTTTATTAGTATTATTTTTCAGTGGGTTTCTATATATTCAGTACACTTCAAGAAGCGAAGCACAGTCCCAGAATGAAAATGATGCTTGTCTTGTTTGATTTTAAATAGAAAAGCACTTTCAAGTCCTTAAAAATTGATGTTGTTTTAAACTTACAACAAGCAATAAGGGAAACCGGGTGCTGCAGAAATAAATGGGAAGCAATCAGGAGCATTTCCACTGTTATACATATTTGCTACCCAAGAGCTGCTGCAGGGACTGTCTTATATGTCCTGATTTATTTCTCTGACTCCCCCTAGGAGCCCTTAAGAGGAACAATGAACCAGAAATGGTGACAGAGCTCTGGTTGCAGCCCTCTGCCAGGGGCAGGAATCCTCACATGCAGTGGCCTGTGCTTGGTAAAGGGACAGGCTCTAGGAACCATGTCCCCTCCTTATCACAATGTTTGCTAGTTAAGTCCTTGCAGATATAAAATCTAACATAAGAGAATGGCTGTCTTTTGCCGCTATGTGATATAATCTGTGCAGAGCGCTCATGTCTCTGCAAACATCACAATGAAGGAATGTTCCAACTCTGGACATTGTGCCTGAAGAGTTTTTGAAACTGATGAAACTTTATGCAACAAAGGATCCTCAGTTCTCGGCTCTAGTCCTCCTGTGTGGTAAAATCTCATAGTCTGTGGTCAACTACAAGGATTGCCCCAGCCCTTCACTGTCCCTGTATCCAACCTTGCCCACGTGTGAATGTGCAGTTCCTCAGTGCAAAGGCACAGTCTCTTTCTCCATCCCTTAAGTGTGAGATGGCCTTATGACTTGCTTGGCCACTAGACTGTGCAGAAGTGACCACCAGCAGTTTTTGAGCCTACACCTCAAAAGTCCTTGCGTGTTACCACTTGACCCATCTTGCAACCTTGCTGTTACCATGGGAACAACTTGCTAGATGATCAGAAACATGAAATAGCTCCAATCTTCCCTAGTTGCTCCAGCTGAGGCCAGATAGGATAGCTGACAGCCAGCTGACCCCCAGACACATGAGTGAGCCCTGCCAAGATAAGCAGAGCCACCTCGCCAATCCCCAGCTGACCCCAGACATGTAACATGTGTCTATTATTTACTATTACTTATTATAAGGTTTTGTCACTGTTTGTTAGAAGATGTCACAAAAATAACTGACTCACATCCCACCAAGAAATTATGACTTCCTTTTTTCCACCTCTCCCACACCCCATCCTGTGGGTGATATATTTTGTTTTCTTTGGTCTTTCACTTTTCTTCATTTTCTTTAATTTATTCCACCTATTATTAAGTACATATCACTGTACTAGACGGTATGGTTAATACAGAGGCTAGTGAATCAGAGAACTTTCTCTCAAGGAGCTCTCATTCTAACACAGCAGTTCTCAATATTTTTTTATCTTGACACTTAATGGATGGCATTAATATGTGCAACACACTCTCAAGAGCAAACTCGGAGTTATGAACAATTTCTGGTGCATTTGCTCTTTCGATATCCATGTCTCCTGTGCCTAAGAAATTGCACTTGAATGCTAGTGAGCAAAAGTGGCATTAAAGAGTTTGAAACATATCATAGATGTCACCCTGAATCATTTGTATGTTGTTATGTTACCTACCATTAGTTATAAATTACTTACAACCCACTTCACTGCTGATTGCTACATCCTGGGTTGTGATGTCCCAGATGAGAACAACCGGCCTCATGAAACGGGAATGCTGACGTTGTATTACCTGCAATCCAAAGCAGACTGGAAGAAGGGTGCAGTAGCAATGAAAGCAACAGACTGAGGGGGGACTCAGAGGAACAACACGTTCCAACCTGGGCACGTAGGGGGGCTTCCCAGAAGAGGTGACCTAAATCCAGGGTTTTGACAGAGATCAAATCACTTCATTAGTAAGAGAGCACTCTTTATCCCATCTCTTCCAAACCCAATGTGCCCCAGTCCTTTGGACTTGGCTCAGTGGGAGCTGACATTTCCCATGACAGCAAAGACATCACGTGTGATTGCCACACCTTACTGAGACAGGTGACAGGAAAGTAATGCCTCAGAATCTGGCATCCCTGACTCTTACCACGTCTCCCCAAAAGGATGTTCAAGGAGTCAGCCTTCCTCACTCGCATTTCTGGAAAAAAAGAATAAGTCAGTCCAGATCCCCCAGGTCTCTGTCATCTATCTGGCAGACGGCAGACCTGGGTCCCTCCTCGCTGGGCTGATGTTCTTTCCACTTCATTGAGAGTGTGATGACCTTTAGAGGTCCCTTCTAACCTTGGCTTCTGAGCCATGTTTTCTTTTGAGCCTTGCCTGCCAGCCTAAAGGAACGATCTGCAGACACTCTCCCTCTCACCCTGCTTCTAAAGACCATTGCAACAGTCAAAACTGCTCTTTACAGAGGCCTTGGGGATTCCAAAGAACTCTATTTTAAGAAAAACCATTGCCCTGTGTCCTTGGTCTCCTGTCTACTCTCACAGAGCATGATCTCTGGGTTTCATTCGACTGCATGGTTTTCCCCCGTGGCTTTCCCATTATGTGACAGCTTAGGAATAGGAAACAGCTCCCACTAGAAGTAGGTGCACAATGAGAGCAATGAAGTTCTACAGAGCAGCATCACATAAAGAAGACAGCTTGGAAAGGTGTGTTCTTTCATGTAGGTTGAAAAAAGGGAGCTTCACTGCCAGAGGAAAGTTGCATGGAGCCTTTGCTCTCCTCTAGGAAAATCACAGTGCAGACTTTTAAGGTTTAGGAGCAAAGCTCGGCCATCCTCCGCAGTTAACTACTCTTCTGAGAAACAGTTGCTGGCTTGCTACTCAGCCCCAACAGGGACTGGATGCTTGATTACAGGCTGTAATCTGCAGACTTGCAGAATACCTTGCTATAGTATCATGGCATTCCACATGGCAGTGTTGCTGACCGGGGAACTCATGAACAGGGTGCTGTCTGATTAGCCCAGCCACAAAGCTGGAAGGCACAGCAGCAGTCTGTCGTCAGGAGGGAACACTACCTAGGAAACTCTCCATGAGCATGTGACTCAGACTTTCACGGATTCTACTCTTGCTACGTCCTCTCTTTTCTCTCAGCCCATCCCTAAGTGTTCATTAGGAGTTCCCTAGGACCAGCTGATCAGGAAAGAAAAAAATCCAAGCCTGGTTTACAGATGGTTCTGCATGATGAGCTGGAAGCATCTAAAAGTATTGGCTGCTACACTACAGCCTCACTTGGGGTGGCCCGAAAGATGGTGGTGAGGGGGTATCCTACCAACAGGGTGAACTTTCAAGCCGTGAAAGTGATCATTCACTTTTGCCTGGAAGCAGAGAGAGCAAGGTGTATAACCATATTGATTAAAGGGCAGTGACTAATGCTTGGACGGTCTGGGGAGCTGTATGTGGATAGATCTCTCAGAATTGGCAAAACATGAAAAGATGTTTGTGTCTCACAAAAGAGAAACCTCAGCAGAAAAGGAACTGAATAATCATGTGGGCAAAATGACTAATTCTTGCAGGTCTTGGATGACCCAGGACTTGGCAGATGTTGGTCAGCCTCTTTTCTAAGCCACTCTGTCCTTGTCCATTGGGCTGGTAAACACAGTGGCCGTATTAGCAGAGATAGAGGTTGTACCTGGACTTAGACATGCAAACAGCCACTGACCAGTGCTGCAGCCCCTGCTCCCTCCTTCCCTTGTTGCTTGTGGACCCACAGAGGCAGCAGCTACACAGAGACAACAGCTTTCCATACAAGTGTCTAGAGTTCCCCTTTGTTGTCTCACTAGGTGGTAGGATGCGCTGGGCTTCTCGTATTTCTCATCAAGCTCGGACTCCAGGAGTTTGCCACTGTGCATCTCATGGACTAACAATTTTCTCTCTGATCCTTCAACTCTTGTTTCCAGATCTTCATTTCCCCAGCAGGGGGCCACATTTGTATAATTGTCTGATTCCTGTAATAAATCCTCTATTCCCACAAGACCTGTCGGGGATTTGTTTCCCTGGCTGATAAAAGGAAACCAGAGAGTGAGTGTGTGTAACAAGCATTTCATCCAACTGAGGTAGGTTATTACTGGGAGCTTCCCAGGATGCAACTTGTGTGGGCAGTTTGTCCACAGCTTGAAGGGAAGAAGTAGGATGGAATGGGATTCCTGTGTGTAGAAAGGAAAAGAAAGACTGGAAAGAAATACCCCAAGTCAAAAATATTAATAAGGGCTTTTTTTGGTGGTGAGACTGTTTATGATTTATGTTTTCTTTTTTTCTAACTGCTATATACTTTCCCAAGTTTTTATGATCAATGTACTTCAGCAGTGGAAAACATAAAAAAACTCTGTTTTTAAAAAAATTAAGAGAATTTAAAATGTAAAGATTACTCGATGACTTATATGCATACACTAATACAAAATCTATTTGTTGAATAGGGTTGAATTCATCATTTTGCACTCAGTGTATACTTATTAATGAGGTTATCAGCTCAAAAAAAAAAAAGTGGTTTTCAGTACCTTAAACAATAAATGATACTAAATTGTTAGTGAGGTTCCTTCAGGTATTGCGGTTTTCTGTAAGGACACATATAATATTAAATTTGCTGGAGTTTTAAATTGTCCCAAATTTAATATAAATACATAATATGGGGGGAGAGGGGCCCTTAGAGCCTGAGCCTAGATTGGGCCTAGATTGAGGGTCATTGTGGCTCTGAACTATCTCTTGGGAACTTGAGAGAGTCAGAGGTCAGGGGTGGGAAAACTTTTCGGGCTGGAAGGCCACATTAACTTAGCTATAATCAAATAAGGCCACATTCCAAAAACTTTAAACAGATATACTTTAAAAATGTACATTATTATGTAAAAATCTAACTACTATGTACTTAATAATGTCAAAAAATGAAAACTGTTTGTTAATTTTAAAGTTAACTAATCTTTTAATGACTATTGTATCCCCTTTTTGTTGGAAAGCACTTGAATATTTGGTTGCAGTGTGGAGGTCCACAGTTTCAAGTGATCCTCTAGATGGGTATCAGTCATTTGTGACCTTAAGGGTATCTTGATTTGGGTTATGTGGGAGAATGTAGATTTGCAGCAATAAGTGATTGAAAAGCAAGAAAGCATTTTTCGGGCATGTTGTCGAAAGCATGGGTATCCTAATGCATTTTTCCACATTTCAACTGGATCTTTCTTAGCATCAAACAATGACTTTAAAATTTCATCTACTGAGAGCTCAATCAATTCCATCTGTAGTTCTTTAGCTGCCTTGGTAATATAAACTAAGGGAGGCAAAAATGCTAATTTGAATGTGATGTCATGATTCTCAAAATCAGTGAAACTTTCATCTTATTCTCCAATTAATAGGTCTATAACAGCTATGTATTCTTCAAATGATTCACATATATCATCCTGCTCATTTATGACCTTTTCTAACTGGGGAAAATGTTTATCTGAAATTTCTTTTTGAAGAGGTGTTTTCAAAAAAGATAACTTTTTTGAAAATACTTGGATTTTTTGCCACATATCATACATAGACTTAGTTTTACCTTGCAAAGAAATATTCAAGTTGTTTTGATTTGACATGATATCACACAGAAATGCTGCATTCCTATAGAAATCTTCTTTCAATAATTCACATTGTTGATTCTGTTCTTCATAAAATTTAACTATCTGTTCTCTCAGAGATAAAATTTTGGCTAACACCTGTCCCTACAATAGCCAACACACTTTAGAATGATAGAGCATATCCACACTGAGTACCTCATCATTCAACGTTAACATGTTAGGAAATTGACCATGCCGTGTTGCATTTGCATGAATATAGTTAACAATACTTATAACTTGTTACAAAGTGTCACTTAAAATAGTATTAATAGCTTTAGCACAGAGATTTTGCTGATGCAAGACGCAATGAAAAGAAATGAGAGCATCTGGACCTGTTAATACTTTCTTTATCTGTGCAATGAACCCTTTATGTTTTCCTGTTATGGAAGGTGCATTGCCTATTATACATACACTCACTAAATTTACCAAATTCATCCCAATTTCATGACACTTATCTTGAAAGTTGTTGAAGATATCTATTCCCTATGTTCTGTTTGCAAGAGTGCCCAAAGTGAGTAACTTCATAGCAAAGAAAATCTTCTGTATGACCCGAATTAAGTATAAAACCTGCACCTAGTCAATAGTATCAGCTGATTCATCCAAAGTGATTGAATAATAGATATTTTCCTTTTGAACTATTGCATGAAGTTGTTTTGTTAAGTGGAAAGCTAATTCATGCTGCCAATCAGTCATGGTTCCCCTTGAAAGAGGCAGTTGTTTGTATTTTGAAATGTTATCAAGATCTAAGCAACCTACAACGTCAACAATGCATTCTTTCCCAATTTCTACAACACTGAATGGACTTGCTTTTTCCCCCCGAGTATGTAAGCTACTTTATAAGTTGCTTCAGTGGCATTATTCCTTATTACTGCTTGAAAGAATTGTCTTTGCTTTTGCTTTTCATCTTTTAATTTCTGCAATACAACCTTTTGTGCATCTCCCTTTAATTTAAAATATTTGTGGTCCTTATAAGTGTTATAACACTGATGGGCACTGAATTTCTTTAATGTTGATATTGCAGTATCACAAAGCAAGCAAATCATCTTAACTTTAGCAGAAACAAGATAATATTACAATTTCCAATCCTCATTACAAAATCTATTTTCTTCCTTCAACATTCTCTTGGTCTTCTTTGACATGATGGGTTGTTAACCAGACAGAATTAAAAAATACTGTTGAGCTGTGCAACACTTCACAAATTCTACTTCAAACAAAAACACAGTGCACTGTTGTCAAAAGCTGATAACAGACTGGCATGCTCAACTCCTATAAACTCTCACCAACCAGCCTCATGCGGTAGTGGTTCCAGTCAGGCCGGGGAAGTTAGAACTAAATCATGAGCATAGCAGCCATGAACTTAGCCCTTATGGCTTACTAATGCTCTAATTGTGCCTGTCAATCTGGAAGGATTATTTCTTTGAAACTTATTTTGTTCTTTGGTATTTTAAATACACTTATTTTAAAAATAAAATAAAATATAAAAATAAAAGGATTTGTTCTGTAAAATCTGGATTCAGTCAAAAGGCTGCACTTAACAACCTAGAAGGCCATAAAGCCGCAGGTTCCCCACCCCGTCCTGGGTCCTTACTCCAATACTCTGCTAATGCATGATTCAGCTTCTTCCTATGTGTCTCTTTGTGTGTGTTGTTGTTGTTGCTAATGAGGAAAATTAGGCCATTTGTAAGAAAAATTTAATTCTTTGCATATTGCAAGTACTTTATCTTACAGGCAATAGGGAGCTATGGTGGATTCTGAAGGAGGAAAATTAGCTGTTTAAGTTTGAGGTCGGGGATTAATAATTAGACACCTGGTAACAGCGTGAAAGAGAAAAATCCCAGAGGCAGAGAGGCCAACTAGGAAGTTATTGTAACAATCTGGGCAAGGAATAATATTGAACTGAATCAAGAAACCAGCAAGAAGTACTAAGAATTATTAATATGTTGGAGAAATTAATGAAAGTATCATATTAGCATAGTTAGAAACTTTGTTTAACTTAATAAAAGGCCACATTTTTATTGGCAGAGAGCAAAGAAAGATTTGCCTTGCTTTTAGCCAAGCATAATAACAGATTTCTTCCTATCTGTCTGACAAAGCAACCTGATGATGCATGATCTTACGATTGCTACATCTGGATGGGGGAAAGCATTGCCTGGTCTGGATGTATTAATCACCGTAGCCTGGGTTGTGCTGCAGTCACAAGTAACTCCACGATCTCAATGGTTTAATCCCACAAAGCTAATTTCTCACTCATGTGACACGTCCATAATGGGTCATCTGGGGGCACAGTTCTTCAGCGGCCTCGCTCTAGGATCAGTCTGAAAGAGCAGCCACCATCTGCCACCATTTGCCTTTCGCTGTGGTAAATGGAAAGAGAAAGTGGCCAGTCACATGCCAGCTTTCAAGGCATCTGTCTGGAGTGGAACACACCACTTCCACTCACATGTCATCTGCTAGAGTAAATTACACGGCCACACTCAACTTCAAGGGAGCAGATAAGTGCGGTACTACTGCTTGCCAGTGAGAACCAGAACTCTTTCTGTGAACTAACGCTAATGTCCATACCCGTTGGTTATGGCTTCATTGTTAGCTGTGTTATTGTGGCTGCCTTGAGTTTCATGAACTACCCAGAGATCAGGAATATTTTAAAGTAAGACCCCACCTACAGCAGCAGCAGGTAGTGATGCTATCAATTCCCACAAGCTTAGTTAGGAAGCCCCAAGGTCTTAACTATTTATAGTTGCAAACACTCAAGACATTTCCTGACAGATTATGGATGTACAGTACACTAATAGCCTTAGTAGAATTTCCGTTCTGGTTTCTCTCTTGTCAGGAATCTTCCCTGTGGTCTACCTAGGGCCTCCCAAGCCGTATCCAGGGCTTGTTCTTCAACTTCTGCCTTGCTGTGCGCAGTGCCTATTAAGCAGCTGTCCTCTCCCACCTCGGGGAGAGCTGTGCATCCACACGGCATTGTTAGTGCAGCAGCATATGCTAGCAGAGCACTGGGAAGGCAGGCTGGATGGAAAACAGAGGGACTTAATTGAATTAGAAGTATACACTCTGGAAATTTTCGTCTGCAGTCTTTATAGCCCCCTCTCTGTTTGCCAGGGAAAACCTGTCTACTTTCACATGACCTGCTAGCATTTGGGATTTATTCTCCTCACTTCCTACTAAATCCAATAGCCATGTCTTATTCCCTTGCATTCGCACATTCTATAAACCCAAGAAAAGAAGGCCTTTAACACAGTTCTGCAGTGCTCATCAGAAATAGACAAAAGAAGTAGTGCTGAGTGCCTGAGAGAGTCCTGCACGCTGGGCTCCACCTTGCTTTGCACCTGCCAGCCCTGTAGGCAAGGAGTCCCACCATGCTTTCCTGGTGATAACAGCAGCTGGGGTGTTGGGTCAAATACAGAGTACTCAGCCTATCCTGGGGAAAATATAAATAATGAGGTCTGAATGGGGCCCAGAAATCTGAAAACATTTGAGATGAGTCTTACTGTCAAGGAAGTTTGGGGAACACTGACCAGTGTTCATTCCTTTCCGACGATAATACTTAGTCTTTCAACTTCAAAGCTTCAAAACTGGAGAATGATACCATGAAACTTTGCTTTAACAACCTCAACTCAATCTGCTCTCTCCTATTATAATTTTCAGCCTCTGTGTATATCATATCTAGTGTAATTTCATGTATTATACTTTTATGTTGTATTGGGCTTTTGTCTCCAGCTGTTTCACTATGTATGTCTAGTTTCTCCCTAAAAGGATGAATTCCCTAAGGTCAAGGCTGGGGCCTCTGCTTGGTTTGTCTTCCTTTTCCCTCCTCCCACATCAAGTGCCATATATGCTTGTCTTACTTGTCTATCTATATCTATAATATATCTGTCTCCCTGTTAGAATGTAAACTCCACAAGACCATGGAGTTGGCCTCCTCCATAGCATCTAGAACAGTGCCCAGCATGTATTAGGTACTCCAAATAAATGAGTGAACTTGTGGGTCCAATTAAAAAGAAAGTTTTGAACAAGTCAGAGACATTTCATATGTTACAGGGTGCTAAAAAGATGCCTGCTGAATTACTTTTTCAAAAGTAATGTTGCCTGCTGTCTTCATTGTGCGTTATCAATATGATTATTCGCTTCTTTCCTTTTTTCTATCCTCTTTCCAGTCCCTACTCTCTGTCCCTTGTCTAGACTCCCCTGAAGAGCATCTACCTAGTCTAATGGATAGAGAACAGAAGCTCAGCACAAAATACAAATGACGTACAGTTTTAATTTTTCCTGCCCACATCTGTTTTTCTTAATTTTGTTAACAGCAACAAGGAGCCATCCCAGAGTCTGTATTGAGGTGAGACTGACCCAGACCTGACCAATGAGCATGTTCCCTTGCCACAAGGGTTGTTTCAGGAATGAGGCTATGTCCTTGAGTCTAATCGGGGTTTGGGATTTTTGCTGGGACCTTGGGAAACACTGGTTCTTGTATTGCTGAGCTTGCCAGTTGGAGGATGTTAGCATAGGCTAGAGATTCTGGGGGCTCTCACACGGAGATGGGCTGCCTGAGTATCACAGCAACACAAAGAAGAATGAGACAAAGTGCTGGCCAGAGAAGCAGACAGGTATGGAGAGAGTCATGGTGACATTGCTGAACCGTGGGACCGAGGCATGTGATGCACATTCTTCTTGCTGCATGCGGGTGTCTGAACACTGTGTGTAAGTGTCAATCCTGGCAGCCAGAGCAGGCTGGGCACAAAAGGGAGTTTTCCCTACAGGGAATGAGCTGCCAAGGTGCTCCCCACACACATGGCCAGGTTAACCCCTGATTGCCCTTCATGATACTATTCAGAGGCTCTCCTAAATGCCCTCCCACACTCTTTTTATACACTCATGTTTCTCAGCCGTCTGCAAAAGACTGCTCTTCCACTGACATCTGTGATCCCCTTGAGGATCAAGGCCAGATTTTCTACATCTTATACCCCCTCCACCTAACACCACACCTAGGGGTGCCCATTGCTCAATGCACGTGGGCTACATGATGAGAAAAGGGCATATAGTAGACTACAGAGTTCAACTCGGAGTTTATTGACCTGCAAATCCAAAACACATGCCTCCAGTAAAAATTAGAGCTACTAAAGGAAAAATGCTTCTTGCTTTCTTGACCTTGCTGGGGCAGGGAAGAGTCAGATCTGAACGGAATTGTTGGCCCTACTCCCTCTCCACTCAGATGGCAGCCTCTGGCCAATTTGTGAGGAGACTTGCCGCTGAGAGGCAGACAGCAGCTCGTGTGTTCCTGCCAGCTGGGCCATTTCTCCCCAGGCCTCTAAGAGGCTGGGAGAGATGGGGCATGACACTGAGCCAGCCCACTGCTCTGCTCACTGAAGGATGCTAGAGGAGGTTCCAATGCCCCACTGCACCCTGTGGGAGGTGGAAGGAGAGCATTTCAGTCCCCAAAGGGAGGGGACAGGGGATAAGAGAAAGAGCAAGCAGAGGAAGCTTTTGTTTTTGTTTTGTCATTAGCATCTACCCCCAAGGAAACTGCCAGCAGCTGTCTCCTTGCAAGTAAGTATATGCAACCCACTGGGTGGAAATGCAGGCTAAGGCACAAGTACCTGACTCCTTTTTTTCCTCTTGTAATAATACTTCCCTCCAATTCTTAGAAAAAGTTGGTAAAATAACTGTTTTCTTTTGAGAAGTACTTTGAAGAGACTAATCAAAAGGCTAGTTTCCCCACCCTGTAACCAATTTCTATTACCAAGTAGGATTTCTATAAGGTTTTTCTTCCCAAAGGGTGAGGCTGACCTTATAAAACTTCACTGAAACCCTATTGGCTCCTGTCAAATTATAGCATTACCTCGTAGCTCCTTTTTACTTCCTTTTACCTGGGCTATCTTTTCTTCTTTCAACTCATGTTGAAATCCTGTCCAAAGTATAGACAACCTGTTGCAAGAAGGATTGTGGTCATGAAACATATGTTGTATCTAAAAATAAATGCCAGCGAACAGAACTCAGGCAATCGGATATACCTTCCTTCCTTTTGGAACGTATTTTGACAAATAAGATCTCTTCTTGGATAAACATCACTCTCATTTGCTCTGAGTCATCTTCTCAGCTCTGCTAGGCACCCTTCTTTTTACTTCCTACCTTGAGGGCAAAGTCTAACCAAAGTTGATACACAGCAAGTCAAGATAGAAGAAGGTTCATAGGATATGAACAAAGCCAAACTCCATGGCACTAGAGAAAGTGGTGCCATTTGTGCAAACGTAGCTATTGATCAGCTCCTCTGATCCAGCTCTTCAGGAAGAGAAGATGAATAGGATTCCTATGCAGTGTGTCCAATTGTTAAAGATCTAGCATCTTACTCTATTCTCTGGAAAATATGCTTACAAAATACAAACAAATCTCCAAGGGGCACATTAATGTACTTTATGAATGTTAACAATTTTCTAATCACTGCTATGATGTTCATATAATGACTTCTATTAACACAATGACAAGTTTTGCAACAGTGCCCTACATTTGTTTGACGTGTCTTATGTTTCCATCTCATGACAGTGATGACAAAGGATCCCATAGATTACTTGATATTTTGAGGTAATTATTCGCAGTTGCTATAAAACAAACTGAGTTGGTTCCAATAGAAATCCCATTAATAGTGACAACCTGATATTTGCTACTATTTGATCTCAGAAACAAGGATACAGCTTTATATGTCTATGTTAATGCAAAATTTATAAAGTGGCATTGACAATTCTTAAGTTGTGCATTCCAGAGACACATGGAATTAAGGTAGGTGAGACCCCTGAAACAAATGGCCAGTTTAGGTAGTATACTCACATCTCTCAACTGACTGAGTGCAAAACAGTGGAGAGTGTGGCCATTGTATTTCATCATTTATATCTCCCTTTCCCTCCCCTACAAAAAATTTTCCTCAAATAGTTTAGCAAGTAGCATTGGCATTAGTTAAAATTTATACTTCAAAATCTAACAAATGCAAATATAAATGATAAACTATAAATTTCTTATTTTATGATATTTTCTATTTTTATCTTTCCTTAATATTGATGATAATAATAACTAGTTTTTGGCAATTATATATCATAACATTAATTTTCATGAAACATTATTGAGTAGGTATGATCATATCAACATAATGAATGAGGACATAGAAATAAAGAGGTTTAGAAAAAGGTTATAGGCAGGGCTGTGTTGGCTGACTCACACTAGCCTGCAAGAGCCAATTTTGCACATCTCTCTCAACTTTGTATCCAGTGACATCACATTGATAGCTTGAAATAGGCCACCATGGAAGTATTTACACCACTGGAATTGGCAAGTGCTATAAATCCATGTGTCTCCCCTATGCCCAAAAGCCAGTCATTAAACATTTATCAATGTCCCACTGGTCACAAAACTAATAAAAGGCTGAGGTGAGACTTAAACTTCATTCTGTCTGACTCCAAGCTGGGTGAAAACCACTGGCCAAAAAGTCAGGAGACTGATATTCTAGTTTGGGCTTTAGCATGAAATTTTATGTCCTTAGGGAAATGACTCCATGTATCTGCCCTGCATTTCATCATCTATAGCATGAAGCTCTTGAATCTCTAAATAATGAATAAAAGCTTAAAGAATTATTTAAAGATGCACTGTCAAAATATTCTTATTTGATAAGAGCAAGAATTCTATGATTTGACAATCACCACCTCCCACCCCCGCCATGTTCACTTAGCAGAATTTAAGAGAGAGCACCCTCCTCTCCACCTCTCCTTCCCTACTCCCCTTCCCCTGGTCCCCTTGGTAAGATTCTCCCAGAAACAGACTGAGACAAGGATTGGCATGCAAGGGATTTATTATGAAAGTGCTCCAAGAAACCACAGAAAGCACGATATGGATGGGAAGAAGCCAAGCGCAGATGTGATTTCAGGAGAAAACCCATGGGAGCCCAGGAGCATACATTACACCACAGAGTTTGTCCAGCTTCTAATCAAGGAAGCTCCCCCTCCCCACCACCACGCAGCCATTGCTATTGGGGGAGGGAGCTAACAAATTCCCAGGCACTTTGGTCTCTCTGCCTATGGGGGTTACCTTCAGTGCCCACCTCTGAAAGTCACAGGTGTCGCCATTAGCACCAAAGCCTGGAGAAGAGGGGAGATGAGCAACAGAACTGGGAAAAGGGATCACCAAGAATGTCCATGTGCTTCTACAGATCATGGTTCCTGAGGACCCTGCTCCATCCAGGTTGGCCAAGGGTAATATGGCTTTTCTCAGGAAACCCAACATAATTTGCCTATTCTCCGCTAGCCTAATAAGAGCATAGTAGGGAAGTGGAGCTGTCTGGAAATTTAGAAGGTAAGAAAATAGTCTTTCAGGGTAGGGGTACCCAGCCCTATTTCAGAAAAAGAGAGAGTGGATGAAAGTAGGGGACCACAGCCTGTGCTGAACCGGCTCCAAAGGAAGAGGAGAATCATCTGCTCAGGGGACACCAGATGTCCTCTCCCTCAGTGAGCCTGTGAAGATGGAGCTTTTCATGGTACAGCAGGTCACCACATCACATTAATTGATAATTTTCTTTACCCACTCTTTGTCCACTCCAAGTAAAAATGAAAAGTACATGGCCAGTACATTTGAAGATAGCAATGTTTATTCCACTCTTTAAGTTTTTTCAGTTTTTCTTTAAGTACCAGGTTTCTGGAAGGGCAGTCAGGCTAAGTATTATAAAAGCAAAACTATCCATTTAATCACATAAGTCTCTCTTGCCTCAGGAAACCATGATGCACTGAGAAATCTCGTTATTATCCTGCATTAATTCCATGAAATCTTAGTGTGCTACAGGACTCAAGTGTTTCTCCTTCTGCAAAATGTCCACATACAATGTAGGAATCCTGACCCCATTGTATCCACTGGGAGACTGAGGCACCAATTAAGTGACAGATCTGTTAAGAGTCACTACGCCACCTCACGCTGTGAAATAATACCTCATTGCATGGAGACTATTCAAATGTGAATAGTTTGAGATATTACTTTGTGTTGCATCCAAACAACCACAACCCATCAGGTTTTTATTTTTCTGGTTATCTCCTATATCAAGCAAGCCTGTATATTTTTTAAAAATCACTTTCCTATTTGCTCCTTTCATTTTAAAATGTAATCCTAGTTATTTTAGGGAACAGAAAATCCTCATGTGAAATAGTTAATAACAGTTTTTAATAATCATTACTCATAAAATCCCGAGTGGCCTTGGTGGGCATCTGGTCATCATTAAGAGAGTTGGATTTATCAGGCAAGTCATTTTGCTTAATTAGGTGTCTAACTGGCAGGGCTGTTCTTACTGAAACAGCATCGAAATCAATAGCAAAAGCCTCGAGAAGACTTGATTGGAACATTTTGTGATTGTTTTACTGGGTATCATTAAATTCCCACTTATAACCCCAAGGAATTAATTCAAGTTCTGAGATCTTATACAGAGGTCAAATAACCAGCTAGCCAACATGCACTGAGGGAAACTTAACTAAAAGTAACAGTGAATCAATATCCCAAGTACTATGTAAAATAATATGATGTGTGCTTAAATATGGTCGATTTCTCACATCTGTAAGTCCAAGTTTTAGGACAAGTGTGGCCTCATGACTTAATTCCCAATTAGTAAGCTCACTCCAAGTCATCTTAGTAGAGAAGGGGACTTTAGAGATTACAACAGGTATTTTAATTAGACAAACACTAACTGTTATTTCATGAAGAAACTAATAAGCTACAATTTATTGGTATGTTCATTTTTTCATATGATATTAAAAGGAAAAATATAGAATGTGACATCCTAGTCTCTGTTTTTGTTTTTTTGTTTGTTTTTGAGTCAACCAAACTATTTACAAAGTTTACAAACTACTAGCCCTAGCATAAATGGGCAAGGTAAATGATTGGTTTAGGTGGAAATCTTGAGTGCAATGTCTTACGCCACCAATACTAAGGATTTTGACACTTTAATAGGCAGTTCAAGCCTTTCTCTTCTGGTAATGTCCTTTTACCTTACCCCTGGATAGGAAGCTGAATTCTAATCTTTGAGTTCAAATATTCCCCAAGAATCCTGTGGAGGCTGCCCACAGCTCATAGTTCTAACAACTCTATCAGGGAGGAAGAAACAGTAATAATTGGCTCCCATGAGTCTCTACTTGCAATAGTCAAGGAAAGGAAGATAAACTGATTGGGCTGTGTGGCCAGGCAGCCAGACTTGGGAACACCATTTGGCAAACAACAACCAGAGAAACAAGAAGGAGAGTCAGCCCCAGGGACTTCCTCACTTGTAAAAGTGGCTATGACTATGTGTGCACACACACTACAGGATGGAGAAATTTTAGGCAGAGAGGTTCCAACACACAAACGCTTGCTTACCATGATGAAAGATGCTTTAACCTATGCCTTAGACAGATTCCTTCTTAAAGGCTGTGACCTGCTGAGGTCACAAACTCTGCTGGCCTATCCTCACGTTAAACTGTTGTACACAAGCTACCTTGTCTTCCACATAGCTGAATTATTTTTTAATATCGATATTTCCCTCTATATTCCCTACCCCCATAAATAAATGAAGTTGACTAGAATCTTGCAGGCATCAAATTTTTAAAGCCTTCCTAAATAATTTATGTGTAAAAGCAACATGATCCTGGCAAAATGGGAGGTTTTCATGATTTTTCCCAAATCATAATAACCTGATTTATTTTTAAATGGTAGGTAGATTAGATAAGCAGATAGGTTTTGGCACATTATAATCTTATTAATAAAAAAGAAACCACACAACTCATGGGTGTTGGTCCTAAATACCCTCTTTGTCTTTTTAGTTATTTGTCAGCAGAGCCAAAGAGCCCTAGTCTCTCATTCAAACTTCCAAACTTTTTGTGAATTTGGGCAGGCTGTAAGTTTTCCAGTCTTCAGGATTCCTGATCCCTAGAATGTAGGAGTTGGAATCCAAAGGAATTCATTTTCACTGCAGCATCAACTTTTTTATCAACCATAGTCTGTAATAAATTAGAAAGTCCCCAGTTGCAGGAGGTAATTTTGTTTAACTAAAAACTTAAAAAGAGAAATTTGACAGCAATGTTAAGCACCAGCCACAGAAGAGCAGGTATGGAGTATGATGAGGAGAAATAATCATCTTAAGCACCACCTACTGAGCACTTCCCACAGGGCATGGAATCCACCCTGGGCCTGCACCAGCTTTATTGGTATAAGAGAGCAATGGATTGATATTTAAACCCATTTTGACTTTCACAACTTCTGCCTTCTCAGATGGGTGTCTTAATTCATACCATGAGAAAGCGAATCTATCTACTATTGCTTTCCTCTTTCAGAAACTGGGAGAAGAAGGAACATAGGAAGACTGACATTTCAAAGTCTCTTCCAGGGCTACAAAAATGGCGCTAGCTTAGAGGTATTAATGAATTGTTAGGTAAGTTTTTTCTTTTAGATTTACCTTTTCTTTAAATTGATACATAATATTCGTACATATTTATGGGGTATATGTGATATTTTGTAGCATGCACAGAATGTGTAATGATGAAGTCAGGGTATTTAAGGTATCCATCACCTTGAGTATTTGTCATTTGTATGTGTTGGGAAGATTTCAGATCTTCTCTTCTAGCTATTCTGAAATATACAATATGTTGTTGTTAACTGTAGTCACTCTATTCTGCTGTCAAATATTAGAACTTATTCTGTCTATGTGTACGTTTTTACATATTAACCAACCTCTCTTTATGCCCCCTCCCACCACACACCCTTCCCAGTCTCTGGTATCAATTTTTCTATCATTTGCCTCCATGAGATCAACTTTTTTAACTCTCACATATGAGTGAGAACATGTGATATTTGTCTTTATGTGCCTAGCTTATTTCACTTAATATAATGACCTCCAGTTCCATCCATGTTGTTGCAAACAACATGATTTCATTCTTTTTTATGGCTGAATAGTATCCCATTGTGTATATATGCCACATTTTTTTCCCATTCCTTCATTGATGGACATTTAGGTTGATTCCGTATCTTTGCTATTGTTAATAGTGCTGCAATAACCATGGGAATGCAGGTAGCTTTCTGATATACTGATTTCCTTTCCTTTGGATAAATACCCAGTAATGGGATTGCTGGATTGTGTGGTAGTTCTATTTTTAGACTTCTGAGAAATCTCCATACTGTTTTACATAGTGGCTGTACTAATTGACATCCCCACAAACAATATATAAGAGTTCCCTTTTCTCTGCATCCTCACCAGCATTTGTTATTTTTTGTCTTCTATTCTAACTGTGATGAGGTGATTATCTCATTGTAGCTTTGATTTGCATTTCCCTGATGATTAGTGATATTGAGCATGTTTTCATATACCTGTTTGGCCATTTCTATGTCTTCTTTTGAGAACTGTCTATTCATGCTCTTTGCCCATTTTTTAATGAGGTTTTTTTGTTTTTTTTTTTTTCAGTATTGAGTTGTTTGAGTTCTTTGTATATTCTGGATATTAGTCCCTTTTGGATGGATAGTTTGCAAATATTTTCTCCCATTCAACAGGTTGTTTCTTCTTCACTTTGTTGATTATTTCCTTTGCTATGCAGAAGTTTTTTAATTTAATACAGTCCCATTTGTTTATTTTTGTTTTTGTTGCCTATGATTTTGAAGTCTTAGCCATAAAATCTTTGCCTAGACCAAGGTCCTAAAGTGTTTCTCCTATGTTTTCTTCTAGTAGTTCATGGTTTGGGGTCATATATTTAAGTCTTTAATCCATCTTAAGTTGATTTTTGTATATGGTGAGAGATGGGGGTTCAGTATCATTTTTCTGCATATGTTCTTGGCACCTTTGTCAAAAATCAGTTGGCTGTAAATAAGTGGATTTATTTGTAGGTTCTCTGTTCTGTTCTATTGGTCTATATGTCTGTTTTTATATCAATAACATGCTTTTTTTTTGTTTACCATAGCCTTGTAATATATTTTGAAGTCAAGAAGCGTGATGCCTTCAGCTTTGTTTTTATTTATTGGTTTTTATGCATGATTGCTTTAGCTATTTGGGCTTTTTGTGGTTCCATATAAATTTTAGGGTTTTTTTTTATTTCTATGAAAAAATGACTTTGGCATTTTGATAGGGATTGCATTGAATCTGTAGATTACTTAGGGCAACATGGTCATTTTAAGTATGTTAATCCTTCCAAACCATGGGTATGAGAGGTCTTTCCATTTGTTTGTGTCCTCTTCAATTTCTTTCATCAGTCTTTTGAAGTTTTCATTATTGAGGTCTTTCACCACCTTGATTAAGTTTATTCCTCAGCATTTTATTTTATTTTTTCATATCTATTGTAAATGGCATTCCCTTCTTGATTTCTTTCTCAGCTAGTTCATTATTGGTGTATAGAAACAGTACTGATTTTTGTATATCGATTTTTTACCCTACAACTTTACTGAATTTATTTACCAGCTCTAAGAATTTTTGGGTGGCATCTTTAGGGTTTTTTCTAGATTTAAGATCATGTCATTTGCAAAGAGGGATAATTTAACTTCTTTTCTTTCTAATTTGGATGTCTTTTATTTCTTTCTCTTGCCTGATTGCTTTGGCTAGGACTTCCAGTATTATGTTGAATAGGACTGGTCAAAGTGGGCATCCTTGTCTTGTTCCAGTTCTTAGAGGAAAGGCTTTCAGCTTTGCTCCATGCCTATGATATTAGCTGTGTGTTTGTCACATATGGCCTTTATTATTTTGAGGTATGTTCCTTCTGTGCTTAGTTTGTTGAGTGTTTTTATCTTGAAGAGACATTGAATTTTATCAAATGCTTTTTTTCCATCTATTGAGATGATCATGTAGTTTTTGTCATTCATTTTGTTGATGTGCTGTATCATGTTTATTGATTTGCATATTTTGAGCCATACTTACATCCCTGGGATAAATTCCACATGATCATTATGTATTATCTTTTTGATGTGATGTTGGATTTAGTTGGCTAGTATTTTGTTGAAGATTTTTGCATCTATGTTCATCAGAGATATTGGCCTTTAGTTTTCTTTTGTTGATGTGTCCTTGTTTGGTTTCATTATCAGGACAATCCTGGGCTTGTAGAATGAGTTAGAAAGAATTCCTTCCTCTTCAATTTTTTGGAATAGTTTGAGGAGAATTGGTGTTAGTTCCTCTTTTTAAGTTTGGTAGAATTTGGCAGTGAAGCCATCTGGTCATGGACATTTCTTTGGTGGAGACTTTTTATTACTGATTCAATCATATTACTCACTATTGATCTCCTCAAATTTTTTATTTCTTCCTTATTCAATCTTGGTAAG
The DNA here is from genome assembly GCA_028533085.1 of Varecia variegata. Classification (NCBI taxonomy): domain Eukaryota; kingdom Metazoa; phylum Chordata; class Mammalia; order Primates; family Lemuridae; genus Varecia; species Varecia variegata. The sequence goes on along the minus strand of CM052443.1, from coordinate 63,131,878 downwards.
TTGTATGTGTCCACAAATTTATCCATTTCTATTAGGTTTTTCCTGTTTGTTAGTATACAGTTGTTTATAATACTCTGATGATCTTCTGTATTTCTGTGGTATCACTTATAATGTCTCCGTTTTTGTTTCTGATTTTGTTTATTTGGGTCTTCTCCATTTTTTTCTTGGTTAGTCCAGCTCTTGGTCATCTCCATGTTTTTCTTGGTTAGTCTAGCTACTTGGTTTATTGATTTTGTTTATCTTCAAAAAACCAACTTTTTATTTCATTGATTCTTTGTATATTTTTAGTCTCTTTAATTTAGCTTACTCTGATCTTATTATTTGTTTCCTCTACTAGTTTTTGGTTTGGTTTCTTCTGGTTTTTCTAGTTTCTTAAGGCACATAATTAGATTTTTAATTTGAAATAGTTCTACTTTTTTGATGTAGGCATTTATTGCTATAAACTTCCATCCTAGCACTGCTTTTCCTGTATCCCCATAGGTTTTAGTATGCTGTGTTTGAATTTTGATTTGTTTCAAAAATTTTTTATTTCCTCCTTAATTTATTTTTTGGCCCAGTGAAAATTTAGAAGCGTGTTGTTTAACTAATTTATACAGTTTCCAAAGTTCCTCTTGTTATTGATTTCTATTTTTATTTCATTGTGGTCTGAGATATGATTTCAATTTTTTTTTAAGTTCGTTTGACTTGCTTTGTGTCCTAATATATGGTCTATCCTGGAGAATGTTCTGTGTGCTGACGAGAAGAAGATATATTCTCTAGTTCTTGTGTGAAATGTTCTGTAAAAGTTTTTTAGGCCCATTGAGTCTAACATTTAGTTTAAATACAGTGTTTCTTTATTAATTTTCTGTCTAGATTATCTGTCTAATTCTGAGAGTGGGATGTTGAAGTCCTCAACTGTTATTGTGTTGGGATCTATCTCTCCCTTTATATTTAATAATATTTACTTTATATATCCAGGTGCTCCAATTTGGGGCACATATATGTTTAAAATTGTTATGTTCTCTTGTTGAATTGATCCCTTATTATTATATAATGACATTTTTTGTCTCTTTTTACTATCTTTGACTTAAAGTCTATTTTGATATAAGTATAGCGATTCCTGCTTGCTTTTGATTTCCATTTGAATGGAATGTCTTTTTCTAACCCTTTACTTTCAGTTTGTATATGTCTTTATAGGTGAGATAAGTTTGTTGTAGGCAGCATATAGTTGGGACCTCTTTTTTAATCCATTCAGGCAGTCTATGTCTTTTCAATGGAAAGTTTAATTCATTTACATTCAAGGTTATTATTGGGCTTATTCCTGTCATTTAATAATTGATTTCTGGTTGTTTTATATATCCTTTGTTCGTTTCTTTTTCTCTTATGGTTTTTCATTATGGTTTTGTGGCTTTCTGTAATAGCAATATTTGAATCCTTTTTCTTCCTCATTTGTGTGTTTGCTCAACCAGTGAATTTTATACTTTCATATGTTTTTAACATTGTAGATATTACCCATTCACTTCCAAGTTTAAGGTTCCCTTAAGCATTTTTTGTAGGGCTGGATCAAATGGTGATGAATTCCCTCAGCTTTTACATCTTTGGGAAAGATTTATTTTTCCTTCATTTATGAATGATGACTTTGTTGGGTATATTATCCTTGACTAGCAGGTTTTTTTCTTTCAGCACTTTGAATTTATCATCCCATTCTCTCCTGGCCTGTAAAGTTTCTGCTGAGAAATCTGCTATTAGTCTGATTTCTGTAAGTGACTAGACACTTTTCTCTTGCTACTTTTGAATTCTTTCTTTGTTTTTGACTTTTGACAGTTTTACTGTAATGTGCCTTGGAAGATACCTTTTTGAATCATATCTATTTGAGGATCTCTGAACTTCCTGTATTTGGATTTCTAAATCTCTTGTTAGACTTTGAAAGATTTTAACTATTATTTTGTTAAATAGATCTTCTACCCCTTTTGTTTTCTCTTTGCCTTCTAGGACACTGAAAATTCAAATATTTTATCTATGGTGTCTCATATGTCACATTTCTCATTGGCTTTGTTTGTTCTTTTAAATTTCCTTTTTCTTTATTTTTATCTTACTGTTATTTCAAAAGGCCTGTTTTCAAGTTCTGAAATTCTTTCTTCTGCTTTACCTAGTATATTGTTGAAACTTTCAAATTAATTTTGGATTCATTCAAAGAATTCTTCAATTTCAGAATTTCTGTTTGGTTCTTTTTTAGGACATCTATCTTTTTGGTAAGTTTCTCATTCATATCCTGATTTTTAAAAAACTTTTGTGCTGTTTATTTGAATTCTCTTGTATCTCATTAAGCTTCTTTATGTCATTATTTTGAATCCTTTTTCTAGGTTTTCATAAATTTCTTTTTTATTTGAACCTATTATTGGAGAATTATTGTGGTTTATTTTGGAGGTGTCATATTTCCTTGTTTTTTCATGTTTCTTATGTGCTTACATTGATATCTGCACATCTGGGATAACACTCATTTCTTCCAATTTTTTAAATTTACTTTTATAGGTTGTGACTCTTTTCCTGAATATGGTGTTGGTTTGGTAGGGCACTTTGGCTTTGATTCTGGGTGTGTGAAGTAATGTAGTCTCCATATGATTTCTTTGACCGTAAACAGCACCAGTAGTATTTGTGATTTCCTGAGTGGCATAGGATTTATTGTTAATAGAGGTTGTGGTGAGCTTTTGCTGAAGATGGAGACATCAGGTGGGCCAGTCCTCTGGCCCCAGGGGTGGCAGCAGTAAGCCAAGTGTACCTGTCCCTGGGCCCCAGGGTAGCATACATTGGCATACGCTAGTGGGTCCAGGCCAGCTGATTCTTAGGCCTCTAGGCAGCTTACCTGGACATTGCCAGAGGTGGGTCAGGCAGGTAGGTGGGCATGTCCTCAGGCCCCTGGGCAGCAAGGATGCCTTGGTTATGTCAGTAGCAGCAGTAGGAAAAACCTCTGGATCCTAAGTGGTCTGCTTGTTTTGACAGTGGCTGTGACAGCCTGGGCGGATCAGTCCCCAGGCCCACAGATGGGTGGCTTCTGTGGTGGTAGTGGCAGGTCAAATGGGCCCATCCTCAGGTCCCTAGGTGGAGTACTCAGGCACCAATTTGGTAGATAGGTCAGGGTAATTCCCCAAATCCCCAGACGGTGTGCTCTGACACTGGGGAGCTGGAGCCAGACTGGGAGGGCCTGTCCTCAGGCCCCCTGGTGGTACATGCAGGTGTTTGCTGTGGTAGGCAGGGGCATTGACTCTGCTACCCCAGGCCTCTGGTAGAATGCTCAGGTGGAGGCAGAAGTGACTGCACTGCAGCTCTGCTACTGGGTGTGGTATGGTCACTGCCAATGGCTCAAACGTTGGCCCTGGCAGCACCAGCCAGCCACAGTGCCTGACTGCATGCAGAGGGTTGCCAACTGGGCTCCAGGGATGTGGAGATTCAGGGGCTGTTGGGCTCCAGGGCAGGATGCAGTCTAGCAGGTTCCAGGCTCTCAAAATGGTGCCTTGCTGTAGCTTCTTAGGATATAGCAGTTTGTGGGACCCGATGTGCGCAATGCCATCACATGGTCTCCAGGCTGCTCTGTATGTTAGTCTTAAGGCATGCATGAGTTGAGGGGCTTTCCCATGGCTAGGATTTCAAAAGTCCACGGTGGGAATGTGGACCACTGAGGGTCATTCACTTACTCTTTCCCTGCATTGGGGAGCCTCTCCAGGCTCCCAGAAGATCCTGGCTGAGCAGTTTGCCTCACTTCCCTCTTTTTCCTTGTCTCATTTGTCTCATTCACTTATCTGTTGAATTACAGTGTTCTCTCTTAGGTGGTCTATTTGAAGTGAGATTATTTGCACGTTATTTTGGATTTTATTTGTGGAGGAGGCAAGCATCAAATGTCTCTAGTCAGCCATCTTGAAGCCCCTCCAACTTGTTAGGTAACTTTTTGATGGGCCTTCAGTCCAATGGAAGGAAAGAGAATAAGCTAAAGTAAAGTGTATTCCCAGAGAAACTGATATTGAGGAGTTCATAAATGTATAGTGAGAGAGTGATATGAGTGATCATTTAGAGCTGGCGAGTTTACCAAGCCACACAGATTTGTAAAGTCCCCTCATCTCCCAATCCTTTAATATAGTCTGCTACATATAAATGCCTTGAGTGAGCAGAAGGGTTCATGTTCTACAAGTCAGAATGGAGTCAATGTAGAGAACAGACACCTAGAACAGAAGTTACTAAGATTCAACAGAAATAGAATCCCACACAGAACAGACATAGGATAGTATCACATCATGGAATTCAAAGGAATCTTGAGGAAGGTTTGACCTTCAGATACAATGAGGAGTTGAAGCATAGTACTTGTGTTTAAATCTAAAAGTATAAGAAGACTTCAAACAAGCTCAAGATACTTTATTCCCAAATCTAACAGCAGTCCTACAAAATCCATACTGTCATTCCCATCTTATATCTTTCTGTTCTACAATGGTTCAAGTAACAGACTCAAACTGTGGTTTAGGAAGAAAAGAAAGCAAAGGGTGTTTGGAGTTTTTAATCTTTTTTCATGATGTCAACCAAAAAGCCACAATCTTGGGTAAGTGCCATCTAGCATTACTGTTTGATTAATAGGTGATATAGTGGTGGTACCTACCATTGATTCTTCAAATTGAGGGACATCCATAGAAGCAGGATAAGTTGCTGTGTCTTCACCTAGGTGGGAGCTAGGAGGTGAAATTTCAGATTGCCATTTTTATGTTGTTTCTCACTCCTCTGATTTCCTGGCCCATGCAACACAATTCCATCTGTGGTCACAGGGTGCAGAGTATTGGTGGTATACCTTTTGATCATGCCAAGGTTCCCACAAACATCTGGAGAGGAGAGCTTTTAGGTTGGTTATGAAACAAAGTCAATATTCAAAAAAGAATTTCCTTTCAAATTTCTTTAGGATTCAGTTTTACTTACTGTGCTTTTTATACAAAAGGAGGAAAAAAAAGTAAATTTACCCTTTCAGAAGATTCATGACCCCATCAGATAAATTTCCTATCCCACAGTGTTGTACTAAATGTCATCCTGGTGCCTTTAAATTTATTATATTTCATATGAAAGAAGAAAGCAAACCTTCAAATTAGTTCCTCACAATGGTTCTGCATTGTGTCAATTATAACACTGAAGTGTTTGTGCTTATAAAACTCTTCACTGTGTGCAAGGATGAAACTGGTGACAGAATGGGAAAAGATTCATATAAACATATTTTTGCTTTTTCCTCTTCTTTGGAGTATCTGGTCAGAATTCATGATGAATTCTGTGTCCTTGGGATGGAATGAAATTAACCAGCACATTTTAAACTCAAAGCTGCCATTTAGCATTAATGATTTTTATCTACTGAGTTATATGCTAAGACCTAAGAACACCTGATGAAGCAGAGTTGATGAATAAAAAATACATACCCTTATGAAAAGAAATATGCAAAATGAAATCAGTTTCATTTATCTTAGAATCATAGGGTGATAGATAAAATTAAGAATTTTTTTCTAATCGTAAAAGTATTAGAAGCTCACTACAGAAAATTTGAGAAGAAAAGTCTTTAAAAATTTAAAACTGTCTATTTTACAATAACATTTTGGTATATTTTTCTATGTATTTTTCATATATTTGAGATCATGATTTATATATAATTGAATATACTGGTTGGTTTTTTTTTTTCCATATCATTCAAAAGAGTCATTTTGTGATGGTTACCAGGGGATGAGGGGTGGGAGAAATAGGGAGAGGTTGGCCAAAGAGTGCAAAGTTTCAGTTAGGCAAGATGAGTAAGTTCTAGAGATCTAATGTGCCCATGGAAGCTACGGTGAATAGTACTGTATTGTATACTTGACATTTTTTTTTTTTTTTTTGAAACAGAGTCTCGCTTTGTTGCCTGGGCTAGAGTGAGTGCCGTGGCGTCAGCCTAGCTCACAGCAACCTCCTGGGCTTAAGCGATCCTACTGCCTCAGCCTCCCGAGAAGCTGGGACTACAGGCATGCGCCACCATGCCCGG
>CM052443.1:62989873-63125371 GCA_028533085.1 Varecia variegata | reverse complement strand
TTCATGAAGCTGGAAAAAAAAAAAAAGAAATAAGACGTGTGCTTATTAGGACTTTTTCTATTCAACATTTTTCTGAATGCCCTGGCCAGTGCATACTTCAAGTAAAAGAAAAAAGATTAAAAATCAGAAAGAAAGAAAAAAAATAACATTTAAAAAATAAGTGATATAGATATATGTGAACTAATATAGACTAATCACCAAAGTATGCTGGGTTGAAAACAAAAATGTATGTGTGTAAATATATATCCATATAATGTCCCAGGTCTATTTTCTGCTTGTATTAATATTTTCAAAGATTATAATTGGCAGAAGAATATGAGGACTCTCATATAGTGGTGGTAGGAAGATAAAATTTAATGCATATTCCTTTGTAATGCTTTAAATATTTTAAGCAAGCATATATATTTTCAATAAATAGATGAACCAAAAAAAAGAAATAAATAAAAAGAAATAAATAAATAAAATCATGAACTACTCCACCCCTCTTTTCTTCAGCCAAGGAAACCTGTGCAGGGATGTCAAAGCCCCCCAAAAATCCCACAGTTTTTCACAGACAGAAGCATGCCCAGGGCGCAGGTCTAACACCTGTATAATTCTTTCATTACACTGCAGCAACTCCGTCTTCAAGTTCCTCTTGAAATACAAGCAAGGGTAATGTTTGGGGGCACAGTTTACTTCAGCATTTTCAAAAGTAACTCACTGTGAGAAAAAGTTGCAGCATCACCTTGCCTGAAGCATGAAACATGTTAATTAGATGTCCATCTGTTCAGAGCTGGACAACAGTTACCTGCTCTTCAGAACCAGCTTCCTGTATCACCACCGTTCTCCATCTCACCTGCTTTTAGCTGAAGCTCCAAAGTAATTATTCCCTAAAGAATCCTGCTATTTTAATTGGGAGATGGATCGACAAGACTTATAACTCATTTTTTAATATCAACTTATTGAAGATAATTTGCTGAAAATAAATGGCCTCCATTTAAAGTGTAAAATTTGAGGCGTTTGGACAGTTGTGTACGCCAGTGAGCCACCAGCACTGCCGTGATACAGAACATTTCCATCACTTCCAAAAGATTCCTCAGGCTCCTTTGTACTTCATCCTCTGTTTGCTCACAGCTTGGTGTGCTCTTTGCCATTATAGATTCGTTTGCATTTTCTAGGTTGTCAATCTTTTGTGTCTGGCTTTTTTCATCCTTGTTGACAGATGTCAGTTCCGCTTTTCCCACTGAGTTGTATTTCTTTGTATGGATATAAAACATTTGGTTTACCCATTCAATTGTTAATGGGCATTTGGCTAGTTTATTATAATTTGGGGCCATTATTAATAAAGCTTCCTGAACATTCATGTACAAGTATTTGGACAAATGTTTCATTACTCTTCTGTAAATATCTAGGAGTAGAATGGCTGGGTTGTACAATATGTGTATGCTTATCATTTAAAAAAACTGTCAAATGTTTTCCAAGGTGGCTTACCATTTTATAATATATTCTCATCAGTGGTATATGAGCATTCCATATCTTTGCCAGTACTTGGTATTGTCAATTATTTTAATTTTAATAAGCCTTATGGGTATGTATCAGTATCGTATCGCAGTTTTAATGATCATCTCCGCAATGATTAATGCTGTTGAGCATCTTTTCATACATTTTCTGGTCATTTGCACCTCTCCTTTTTTGAAGTATCTGTTCTATAATTGTGTTGCTTGTCTTCTTCTTATTAAGTTGTAAGAGTTCTTTATAAACTTAGGGTACGAGTTCTTTTTTTTATGTTTTATGAATATTTTTTCCCTCTCAGAGTTCTCATCATTTACGCTATGGGACCACTAATGTTTCTTATGACATATTTTAGACAGACATTATGTAGTTGGCAAAGTCAAAAAAAGTTAATAATACATCAATACATTATTCCATAATTAAATTTTAAAATATACACTATTTACTTAGTAGTCGTGATTATCTTCTCCTAAGCCCAGGCTGTAAACTACGCACTTCACAGTCTGATTTTCCTTGTCTGAAAACTAGTACTGTACAGTTAATGCACAGGGCTTCTCTTGACACTAATATCCCTGTTATTTTAATGCCCAGTTTAATACACACATGCGTGCACACAAACACACACAATGCAATTAAATGAACCCCAAACCATAATTGCCTGTTAAGTATTTATCTTCTTCTATAAATGGAGCTTTTTCCAAATGTGAAATACCTGCTTAATAATAATCTTGCCATTAGCCCACAAAACGCCATGAGCATTTATTAGAAAAACAAAGTAGACTCAGCTCATTCCCAGACTGGGATGCTGAGCATCAGTGTTGGACCTAGAAGAGATTTTACAACCAATTGATACAGCCCTGAAAATGGAGTTTTCCACTAGTAATGCCGAGAGACCCTTGAGTACAGAAGCAGGCGCTGCAGTGATAAACATCTGACATTTTCATTTGCAAGTATTCATGTTTCATTTTAGATAATGTTCCCCCTATTTACTTCTTCGGCAGCAATGCATCAAATATCCTGCAGTGTAATCCTTCTCTCAGCACTTATCAATGAACTATGAAATAGTATTAAATAGAATTAATTAGAAGTTTTAATGAATCATGTCTGTCCTCATTTATTATACAATGTAATTTTCAGGGAGTGATTAATTACGAGTTACAGATGAGTGAATGGTTAATGTAGTTTGTTAACCTTACTAAGGAGTGACTGTACACAGCAAGCTGCTTCTCCTCTGTTTATTAGCACGTGGTTATGTACCACCATCAGTTTTAGTGAATGGAAAGGTTTTAGTGACTTTGCGATTAATGCATACTGTAAGCTAATAATTTGATCCTTTTTTTTTCCTGTACATCATATGAACATTATTGAGATGCAAAGGTACAATTTAACCATCCTCATTTTGGTGTGTTTCTATATAGCTATTAGTTTTCAGATATGATGTCCACCTGAGCTGCAGGATTTTTTTAAGTACATCCCATTTAATACAAGGTGGCTTGTTTGAAATGAATCTCCCTGCATATTTCCTTGAAAAATATACCAATTTACCACATCATTACTGTCATTATCTAAAAAGTGGCAGCTAGCTGCCCTTCATTTTCAAATTCCATACATAACACCTCTCAGAAGCCGGATGATGTCCACACTGACAAAATCTAGTGGCTATATGCACAGTAATTTTGCAGATAGAGAGTTCTTGAAATGGGAGTATGGGAATTCCAAAGGCATTTTTGTCTTCCCAACAGACACACGAAAGACTCATGGCATCCTTGGGGATGATTCACCATCTGACAACATCCTAGTGTCTAGTCCCTCTTGAGGGACCCATTGCTATGGTTCTTGAAGGTAAAATACCTTCACAGCATGCCTTACAAAACACCTCCATTTGCTGGCTGAAATGCAAACTGTGAGCAGCTCATTTTTGCTTTGCAAAAGCAGAAACTAGGTTTTTCAGAAGCTAGGAGAGTTGGATAGCTCTTTGGAGGTCCAGTTAAATTAACAGGAAAAATAACTATACTTGTGTGATATGTAACAATCTTCATTATTTTTATAGATATTATCTCATTAAATCTAGGCAAAGCTTCTACGAGTGAAGAAATTATGATTAAAAGATGTTATCTGACTTATCCAGGGCCTCACAAATAGTGAATGGATGGACAAACAAAACATCAATGAATTCAACCAATATTTACTGAGCACTGCTATGGTCCGAATGTTTGTGTCCCTCCGCAATTCATATGATCAAACCAACTCACCACAGTGATGATATTAGAAGTTGGGGCCTTTGGGAGGTGATTGTGATAAAGGCAGAGGGAAAGAATCCCACGAGAACCAGCTAGTCCTTTCAACTATGTGAGCACACAGTGAGAAGGTGCCATCTATCAAGCAGAGAACAATCTCTCACCAGAGAGTGAATCTGCTGGTGCCTGGACCTTGGACCTCCCAGCCTCCAGAACAGTGAGAAATAAACTTCTCTTGTTTACAAGTTACTCAGTCTAGGGTATTTTGTTATAGCAGCCCAGTGGACTAAGACAGGCCCCTAATATGAGACACCTATTATTCTGGGGGGAGGAGGAAGGGGACTGGGATCTAGTCTGGAAAAGATGAAGTCCTTCCCATCATGGACCTTAGATACCAGTAGGGGATACATAAATAAAGACATAAGTCATATGAAGAAAAGTAAAAGGAAACAGGCCAGAGAGAAACTGGAGTTGTGGAAGGTTATTTTCGACAAGGTGGTCCAAGAAAACATCCTTGAAGATATGTCACATCAGAACAAAACTGACTGATGAAATCAGTGACATGAAGAGAACATTCCAGGCAGAGAGAACAGCAAATGCAAAGGTCATGAGCCCTTCCGTGTGTTGGAGGAAGAGCAAGAACCTGATTTACCTGGAGAGAAATGCAGAGAAAATGCATTGCAATGCATTTTCTTTGTTTAAATCTACATTTTCCCACCTACGACCCCAAGGAGTCGGTAATGGTAATCATCTAAGATAGAAATGAAGTTGGAGAAATAGGCAAGGACGAGATCAGGTAGTTCCCTTGGAGCTCCTGCAAAAGACTTTTAATTTCAACTCAAGAGATAATGGATGCTGACAGGGCTTTTCCAATCCAATTCTCCCCAGAATTTTTAGGACATGAGAAATGGAAGATAGCGTACTAGAACATCAAGTAGTATTTTTGTTCCCATTTCTCATTATAAGGAAGAAAAGCAGAAAAAAAGAGTTTCCACGAGAGCCTAGAATTTGAAGCTATTACTATAAAAGTATACTGGTAGCGTCCTATCTTCATCAGGGCACTCAACTTTCAGACAAGCAATGTTCTTTGAAGTCAAGGGCTATGTCTTATGTAGTTTTTGTTCTGTTCTGCACACAAATTGCTGTCTAATGTTTCCAATCAGTGCTTTCTGAAATGTACCAAATGGCCTGATATCTACTGTTCTGTCCAGCCTAAGTCTGCAAAATCCTGATAGGAGATGCCGTGGTATTTGAAGTCACTCTAACAGAACAGAAGGTCCCAGAAAGCAGCCCTTACCCAGCACTGGCTTCAGTGTATGTGCTATAGACCCAGACATCCATTTTGTCTGTAGTGGGGTATTGTTAATCCCTGGCACAACTGTATAATAATGCACTTATTTTGCAATGCATTTTCTTTGTTTAAATCTACATTTTCCTACCTATGACCCCAAGGAATCACTAAGGATAATCCTGTAAGGAATGTTAAGGAAAATCCTTTCCTACATTTGCTCTAATCAGATTCTGAGAAGAGACAAATTTAGATAAGAGAGCAGCATCATTTTTTGTTACAGGAGTAGGATTTTACCCAAGAATCTCAACACTATAAGCTCCTAAGAGCAAAACTTTTTTATTAAGGAAATTTTTTTAATGATCCTTTTCAAAGTGCATGCCTTTGTAATCACAAAAGCAAATTTGCTCTAGAATGCTGCATGAAGTGATGGTGTAATCTGAAATGCTAATGAATCTTTGCTGATTTAACCATGGCCCAATTTGAGGAAGGTGAGAGTCCCAGTGAATGAGTCACCACAAATACAGAAGCACAAGAGGTGACAGTAATTTATTGTTCATGTGACTTGGCAGGTTAAAAAAAATTGTAAATCCTTTTTATGTGTATCATTTCTAAATTCATACTGGGAAGAGAAAAAGAGAATTGGTTTACAAGATGCTGAAGCTGGGATAAATTTATCTGTTTTTCAATAATGATAATATTTTAAACTGTGTGTCCAATATGACAGCCACTAACCAAATGTGGCTACTGAGCACTTGACTGTGGCTAGTTTGATGGAGAAACTGAATTTTAATTGTATTTAATTTTAATTAATTTAAATGCAAAAACCAATGCTCAGTTCCATGATTGTGAAACTTTAGCTATGTTTGGAACAACTCAGTATGTTTATCTACTTTTTTTCCCCATTCAACAAATATTTATTAGGAACTATTTTGTGTCTGACTACTAAACCTTCAGGACACTAATTCAAGTAAGACTTAATCTCTGCCTCAGAATTGCTTGGAGTGTAGGAGGAAAGACTGCTAGAGAAAGAAATAATTACACCCAAATTAAGCACACTTTATGAACACAGACTGTGAAACAAAATTCCGGCCTTGGCCTTGAGGAATTTACATAGTAGTTGACAAGACTAAAAGGGAAAAAAGAATTTTCACATTCACAAGCTACTATGCAAAATCTAAACCATATGCTGTATTATATAAAATAAATATTAAGTTTGTCCAAAGAGTTATAAAAGTTAGAATGGAAGTTTGAAGAGAAAATTCACTGGTCAGTTCATAATTTAATTTTTAATAGACCTTATATTTTAGAGAAGATTTAGGTTCACAGCAAAATTAATGAAGGGTTCACCCCCCTGCATCTACAAATGCCCAGCCTCCCCCACTATCAACATCCCCTGCGATATAGTGGTATATTTGTTACAATCAATGACCCTGTATTGACACATCAATATCACCCATAGTCCATGGTTCACATTAGGGTCCACTCTTGGTTGTACGTTCAATGGGTTTGGACAAGTGTATAATGACACATATTCACCACTGTAGCATCATACTATAGTTAGGTGTGTAGAATAGTTTCTCTGCCCTAAAATTCCTCTGTGTTCTGCCTGTTCATGTCTCTCTCCCCTCAGTTTCTGATTTTTCCTTTTTCCATATGAATCTACTTTTTCAATTATAAATTTTATGAAACCTAAAAACAGATCAAATACTTGTGATGAAAATTTAGCATTCAATGTGATATGTGCTGTAAGTGTAAAATAAAAATCAGATCTTGCAGACTGAGTGAAGAAATGTAAAATGTCTTCAATAATTTTTCATATTGATTTTATGATGAAATGGTAACAGTTTGGCTATATTGAATGAAATAAAATATGTCTTTAAAATTAATTTCAGTTATTTATTTTTACTTTTTTAATGTGGCTACAAAAATTTTAAATTATATATTTGGTTTACATTATATCTTATTGGAAAGTGTTGCTTTAGAGTTATGATAACTGGACTATAGAAATATCATTAACTGGAAGATCCAGCATTTCCCAGACATTATGAGTAAACTGCCTTCCACTCTATTCCATTAGGTTAATATTAGATAAAATTTAAGAAATTTGTCTGAATAAATACAATTAACTATTGACTAAGATTAAATCTCATAGGTTGGTAAGAGGATTCAGTGAAGCCATACAGGGAAATTTAATATTTTAACCATACACGTACACAATGAACCCCTGTTTTTATGATATCCATGGGCCTTATAATCACATGACCCCATTTTACCCATAAACATCACCCCAGATAGTGTCCTCAGCTTTTTGGTGTTCATCTTCCTCCATGTGGGCCCTTGATCTAATAAGAAATGCCAGAAATTCCCCAAGAAATGAGAGTGGACAATTTAAAAATAAACTAGTTCATATCTGACAGAATCCTCTCTTCTATTTTGTCATACATTAAACATGAAATCAGGAAGGGGGAGGGGAGAGAAGACACTGCAAAGGGTTTTTGGAGAGGGAACAAGTGGAAGGCTACACACCTGCACTCTCTCCCTCCTCAGTTCTTAGATGCACTGACGCTTCCAGGGGGAAATAGCACTTAAAAGCGCTGTATTGGTACTCACGCTCAATCCATAATTCTCCTCTCTCACCTGTGTTTCTGCAATGCTCGGGGCTGGAGGGAGAGGCAGGAATAGCCTTTAAAATGTTCCTTTCATGCTCACTCTGCTCTCTCCCAGTTCTTGGATCTGGCATGCGACGTACGAGAAGCTTTGACTGAATTCTGAATGGCACTTTATCATCCTGCTTCAGCACACGTTGGACCAGCTTTGTTTTGGGCTCCAACTTAGATGATTTTCACTAGTCATTTGAAATAGTCGACAACAAAAAACCAAACTTATTTGTAAGTGGATACAGAGGTCTGGCTGCCCACAAAAGGAGAGCTAGGACATGTTCCTCACAGTATTTATAAGCGCAAATATTCTCTGACAAGTATCATTTAATATAACTTCGTTATCACCTCCTTTCCTATCTGAGTGGAAAGATGGCATGACTTTCTTTACCTTGGAAGCTCTATTTTTAAGAAATTAAATAACCAAAGAATTGTGCAGATCACTTGAAGGATGAAGTAGATGTAGCTCTGATTGCAAAGATTCATTAAGTTGAGGAGTGACGTCCTATTCATCCAATGAACCATGCTTGTTCTCACTTTATAATGGTTCCTTCTGTCTGGAATACTCTTCCCATCCCACAACCACAACTCCCCACCTAACTCCTCTTGACCCTTCAAGTCTGTGTTTAAATACCATTTTCTTGAGGAGGCTGAATATAATGTAGTATAACGTCAAAATTAATCATTGAAATTCTCATTTTTTAAAACCAGTGAGAGCAGGAAGATGCCAAGAGAAAGTGATAAAGGTTGAGTCATCTATAAATACCTTGATCTTCAGGATAACCGGAAGATACCCTTCTACTACACTTGCAAATGATCCTATGTGTCTTCATAGCACATACCGCAATTATAATTCTCCATTCGATACCTCAGGGGCTAGTCAGCTCAGAACAAAAATAGACTCGATAAGGGTAAATACTGGTCTAGACTTTATTCCCAATGCCCACCATAGTACCTGGAATATAGTAGGCACTGAATAAAGACTTACTGAATGAGTGATTAAATAAATGCAACAATGCAGAGGTTGCATGTCATGTTCATCAGTAATGCTTTACTAGAAAGGACATTTTGGGAAAGAGACCACAAGCCCATATAAATGGAATTACAGAAATCAGTGAATAGGGCACCTCATTCACTTTTCAGTATAAACTACTTCAATATCAAAAGTCTGAACTTGTTCTTTAACCAACTTCTAGTTGTGGTTTTGTAAATGAGCTTGATCATCATCTAGATAGCAGGAAGTAATTTTAAAATTCTAAAGTTAATAAATCAATCATTTGTGTGTGTGTGTGTGTGTGTGTGTGTGTATGTGTATTAAGGATCAGAAAAAAAAAGAAGCAGAGTGATTAAAAGCAATCAACTCTATATCAATTGTCTTTTGCTTCAAATGCCTTTTATTTCAATTGTAATTTCTTCTATCTTATTTGTTTTTTAATCATGTGTGTATTTTATTTTATCAAACAAATGAAATTCTTTCCTTATCCATTTGCTAAGGACTCAGCCTCAGTAGTCAGTCACTCACTTCCTGCTTAGCATCCTCTGCTTTATGATGCTAAATATCATATTTTCCAAACTGAATTACAAGTTTCTTGACACTACACCCATGTCATATGCATCTTTATACTCCTCATAATGTGTAGGGCAACATAGTCTACATAGTATGTATTATCTGTTGATTGATTAATGAAGGTTGAAGGTTATCACTTTTAACTTAAATGAGTTATGTTTCTAATTTGATTTTCATTTATCTTTCACACTCCCTAAGTAGCTCATTATTGTAAACAACCTCACACCTTTGGGTATTGTCATATCTCTTTTCTAATAAAGTGAATATCATAAGAGCATATTACAAAGATACAAGAGTTACTATATGGATCCTCTATGTGGGAACAGCCTAATCACATTGGTGTCCCAGACCACCACCATGATGACAATTCTCAGTGAACATCCAAGGAGCCTCCACAATAACCCAATACCAATATGACAATAATGTTATAGAACTTTTGAGAATAGCTCAATGGTTACCCAGAAAGTGGTATACTTCATAATAATATAAAAATAGTGATTGAAATTCTTTTCATTTTTAAAAACTAACGAGAGCAGCAAGAGGCTGGGAGAAAGTAATAAAGGTTTGATCCTCTATAAATGCAATGAAATGTTGGAATGATCAGGCTATTTGTTGCCTATTAGAATCATAGAATCATGTAATCATATAATCCCAGGGTTGAAGAGAACAGAAATGGTCATTTTTCCAATTTCCATCCAGCGCTTCATAACTTTTTGCTAAAACATGCCAATAAATAGTCATCCTGTGTGAATTAAACATTTTCTCCCAAAGAGAATCATGGTGACTCTAACATATTATAACTTTTAGAAAATTTTCCCTCATATTGAGGCAAAACTATGTATAACTTTGGTGGGTGGGTATGACCCATTATGGCTGCCCAGCACGGATCCACACTCATTTCCCCTTAGACACTCTCAGACATTTGAAGGGTGCTTTGTCTTTCTGAGTCTTCTCTTCCTCCTCCCTCAGTAGGATTGTGAATCTCCTCCCAGAAGTGGAACCTGCCCCTAGAGGCCACATCTATCTATCCATATTGCCACAATTACTGTGGCATTTCTGTCTTCAGGAATCTCTATTACTTTGGTTTAACTTTTTAAAACATGGTAAGACTGGAAAATCAGAGAGATCTTTCTACTAGAAGG
Organism: Varecia variegata; assembly: GCA_028533085.1. NCBI lineage: Eukaryota > Metazoa > Chordata > Mammalia > Primates > Lemuridae > Varecia > Varecia variegata. The sequence goes on along the minus strand of CM052443.1, from coordinate 63,114,986 downwards.
AAGCCTAGGGGAAAAAAATCAAAACATTTGTTCTTGGAAGGAATTCCCTATGTGAGGTGACAGGCTCCAAGGTCAAGAGTTTGGAACAAACCCAAGAAAACTTTTACCCTTCTACCTACACCAGTGTGTCTAGAGGAGGAAGTTAATATTTAAGTTTCACCTCATAGCAGCTCTGAGTTACCCTCCGGAATTAGGGATACAGGACCTATAGCTGCAGGAGGTAGAACAGACAGGCTGTGTGCACATCTTCTTTTTTAAAATCTTTGGCATTTTCATAGGTTAAATTCTGTTTCCTGTATTGCATGACTTAGATGTGAGGTACCCCTTAGTCTTGCTCATTTTTATTCTACATGGATGCAATTGTTGACCTTCAATGTCTATTCCCCCAGGCTTTGAAAGGCAATGACCCTGTCAGCAACATCACCTTTGCCACCTGTCTGACTGACACCTTTGCATGTGCACTGGGCCAGGGGTCTTATGAATAAGTTCTCCTTCCATCATTTCATTAATAGCTTGCTTTCATTAAACTATTCTTCTCATTTCAAGGTAAAGAGGTATCTCATTGGAATCAAAACAATATTTTGTGTGCTTATAGAAAATTTAATCCAGTTTAAAAATTCCATGCAAATTATATATATGTATATATATATATATATGTGTGTGTGCGTGTGTGTTTTTATACTTAGCTCATATCATTATTCTTACCCTGAAGGTAATCAGTGTGAAAACTGTCACAAAATCTTTGCTTTTCCAACTTTTATTAGTAGCTCTCAGAAACCATGGAGTTCCAGTGAGGACATTTTAAAGCAAAGGATTCAAATTTATAGTCTTGTCACCTTAAAGCTGCGGTCCCCAATCCCCGGAAGGGTCATCTGTATTTACAGCCACTCCCCATCACTGGCATCACTGCATAATCTCCAACGCCTGTCAGATCAGTGGCAGCATTAGATTCTTAAAGGAGCACAAGCCCTACTGTAAACTGTGCATGTGAGGGATCTAGGTTGTACACTCCTTGGGAGAATCTAATGCCTGATGATCTGAGGTGGAGCTGAGGGGTTGATGCTAACACGGGGGAGCAGCTGCAAATACAGATTATTAGCAGAGAGGTTTGCACAGTAAATGCAAGGTGCTTGAATCATCCTGAAACCATCTCCCGACCCCTGGTCCATGGAAAAATTGTCTTTCATGAAACCAGTCCCTGGTGCCAACAACATTGGGGACTGCTGCTTTAAAGAATGCAAAGGATTATATGGAAATCTGTTATTCCTTGGACTTCTGTTTCTTATTTTGATGAAAGCATCTCAGATATCCTCTCAGAACCGAAAGCATACAAGTTATTCAAATGTAAGAAAGAATACACGGGCAGTCATAGAAACCTTGGGCTAAACCAAAAGTGGGACTCAAATTGAAAAACGACATTGATGTCTTTCTTGCTATGACTAAATTAAGCTCTAAAATTTTATTATTCCCAAGTCATCATCTATGTTCACGTCCATTTTATGATAGCCATATTCTAGGTAATTGTCAGATTCCAATTTGGTTTAACTTTTAAGCTGGAGGGGGCTTATATAAAATTTCAACATAACAAAAGGTACTTGGGAAAAGCATAGTTATCTTTGTCTGGATAGTGTTGTCTGTTGATAAGGAGAAAAGTGTGGAGAGTTTACAAAACTCCTACGTTAGGACACTAGTAACAGACAGTTGGCAGTGCTAATGTCATTAGTAAAGACATCACAACTCTTTTTTTTTTTTTACCTACTCCAACCTAAGGAGACATCACAATTCTTAAGTCTGCTTCTCAGAATGTGGCCCAGAGCTCCGGCACCTGTCTCACTAGGGGAGCTTGTTAAAATGCAGATTCCTGGGGCCACCTCAGGTACATCTGAGTAGGGATCCATTAAAAACAGAACCAAAAACCTTCAACTGTGTGACATCATGCAAAATTTCGCCATGAAATCGATCTTACCAACTCCTTTTTGAGTTGATGATCTCCTAAATATTTCCCTTTTTATGTATTTCCAACATCTCAGGAAATGAGAGATCCCCACTCTACTCACACACATATATATGCCCCAAAGTCCCCACACAGGTTGCTACGCAGATGATAATGCAGATGTCAGTGGCTTCCTTTAACAGATCTCAGGAGGCAATTCATCAAAAGGTACAGACCCTGAGTTTCAGAGAGTGTGTTTCATTTCAGGCTGATGAAATCCTACGCTGTGATTCCTGACCCAGATTAGCATCACTCAGGCTAGGACCTGCTCCTTCCTACTCCCACCTTCTGCACATTCAAGTGTTTTCTACCTACTTTGCAATCTGCAATCCACCCCTATCCATTGCATCTTGTTGTTTGCTTCTTTCTGTTTCTTGCAAATGAACAGAACAATTGTTAATTGAAGTAATAAAGCTCCCATAAAATAGAGACTTACTGATTCTCATCGTCAGCATTATAATTCCGATGTGAGATTCAAACACTTCGGCTTAAGAGTTACTTCTGCTGGTTTCTAGAAGAGCATAATTCAACATCTGAGTTCCCAGGAATTAATAAATTACCCAGAAGAACTCAACATCTATAATCTGTACAGTGTCTAAAATTGTGCTTTTGCAGACTGATCAAAAAAGCAAAATCTGACCATTTCCCCAAGCCGGAGTCATCCTACCCTGGAACTCAAAGTCTGCCTGGTGTATAAGCAGTGAAGTCAGGATTTGAAAACTATACATTTGCTCAAAAATATCTGTCCACAAGCCTGCTATCAACTTTTAGAGCTATCCCTTGGAATTAAGACCTTATCACAATTTATTCAGGTTCTTATTATACTGCAAATAAAAAGAGGACATGGCACAGAATGACACCCTCACGTTAGCATGTTATCCAGGTAGCTTGTTGCCACCTTGGGATACGGAGGAAATGAAGCAGAGAACACATCAGTTTTAACAGGGTACTGAGGTGCAGGACATCAGTTTATAAATTCTTAGAAGAAGCGAACACTTGTCTTTATAATTCCCAGCATATCTGGCATATCATTGGTTTTATAAGTATTTGTTGAACAGTACTTGATATGGAGACCAGCAAGAAGCAAGCTGCAATTATTTGACATGCTCACTTCTCACTTCTGTCTGGAACTCATTTACCTTGTTCCAAGCTTACTGCCTGTTTATGGGCTGGTTTATTGTCCTGAGGTTTCTCCCTCTGTGTTCTACAGGTGTAAGTTTAGATTACCTAAAGTTTTGTTTCTGACCATCTTACGCTGCAGACAAAGGGAAAAAAGAGCAGGCGCCAGCCTACGGGTGCTTGTGACAGTGCCGGGGAGGGAGTTCTAGGAATATTATTTGTGATCCTCTTACTTTGAAAACAAAAGTAAAAATCATTCATAATAAGCTGAAGTTCAAGTATTGAGTCTGTGTTGATTTAGCCTATATGGTATTTAATAGAGGCAGCAATGATTTTCTTCGGAACAGCACACACCAGTTTGGCATTTTTAAAAATTCTAGTATTATCTCATCTTTGCCTAATCGAGTTAAAGAAGATGGTCCATTTATCAGGTGTCAGCTTTTAAAATGAGTTTGGGGAATAAATAAACCAATAAAAATGAAGCCCCATTTCCAATGTTGCAGTGGGGAATGGGTGTGAAGGGCAGAGAGAGGAGGGAAGGAAGGACCTGGCTTAGTCTCATAAAAGGATGATGGGCTGGGAGGAGCCCAGCCACCGGCAGCACCGCCCCTCAGAGAATGTGCTGAGAACCCCTTGACCCACTTGTCTTTGAATGGACAGAAGAGTGGGATTGGATCAAGCCTAGTCAAGAAATAGGCTGAGGGACATCTCCCACAGTAGTCCCACTGTTGTCCACATTTTTCTAGGGGACAGAATGAAAGCCAGGAGCCTGCAATGATCCTGGTCTGCGTTAGACTGGGAGAGCACATATTCTATCAGTTTCTGCTATTTCCCTCTTTGTGCACAACAACAACAGCAACAATAAGAAAATGTTTTATTGAGTAGTTACTTTGTGGTAGGCACTGTGCTGATTGTTTACGTAGATTGTCTCCTTTGCTCCCCCATAGGCTGTGGAGGAGGTGCCACTTTTCCCCCACATGGATAAAGACACTGAGGCTTAGAGAGAGGTTAAGTATCTCGCAGAAGGTCACACTGCTGCTAAGTGCTGAGGCCAGTGTTTGAATTCATGTACTGCTGAATCCAGAAGATGAACACTTAACCCCTGCACGGCATCACCTTCCCATAGACCCTCCCGCTTTGCCATTTTTCAAATCCCAGGTCTCTTGTGCTCTATTTGCAGAGTGGAGCATGGAGAACTGGAATCTGTTCATTTCCCGAAGCTGCCTTAATAGCCATCTTAATAGCCATCTGGAATCCACAGGTTGCTGCAGGAGAGTATCTCTCAACCTGTGGATCTTAGAGGAGAGGAGCAAGAAGCTTGAACACATCAGCCTTTGAGAATGGGTGCAGAGTGTAGCACAGCACAGATCTCATCAATGCACCTCAGTGTCCACATGGGAGACAGAAATCGTAATGAGCCCAATTTAACTGGCTACAGGGAGCACAGATTGGAGAATAGAAAGGCATGCTCATTTTTTTATCCTCCTCAGACTTCCCTGATTCTCAGAGTTGGTGACTAGTGCTAGAAAGTAAGCAGTGGGAGACTGAGTTCTTTAGTGACTTTTTAAGATCAAGGTGTTTTGTATTAATATTAACATTCAACCTATATGGTATCGAATCCTTGCCAAGCAATAGCAGGTAATGACCTTGCTTTTGTTTGAGGAATTCTTGATCAAAGAACAGGGCCTTGCATATAAGATGCTTCCAGAGTATCTTTCTAAAGGATCTTGTCTTTCATCTCCTTAAAATCCTTCCATGCCTTCTAATCTTAGTTAAAATTCCTTGCCAAGGCTCACAAAGACACCTTCTCACCAGTCCTTAATAGAAACCCCACAGTTTGTACCATACGAAACTATTTACAAGTCCCCAAATGTGCCATGCCCTCTCACCCTACTGGGCATGCATGCATACTGAGCCTTCTACCCAAAAATGGTCACTTACTTGTTTACCTGGCCAATTCCATTTAGCTCCTCCTAAGTAGGCTCCACCTACCATTTGTATCTGTTCACTCTGGGTCAGTTCTCTGAACTGGCTTCCCCAGACTGAATGAAAGATATGGGCTAGAGCTTTCACCTGTGTCTGCAGCTCAGCAGGTGGCCAAGAGCTCAGTTCTTCAGTTTTCCAGCAGGGTCCCAAACACCCTCCAGCTGCTTACTAGCTGAGTTAACTTAAGCAAGCTGTTGACGTCTCTGCACCTCAGATGGGATATATAAGATGGGATATGAATAGTATCCTACTCTAAGATTATAACAAAGATTAAATGACACCACAAGTAAAGGACTGAGCATAGTACCTGACTCTCTGTAAGTTCTCCGTACTAATGATCGTTTAGTAACGCTACATTGTTTTGGCATATTAATTGTCATTATCTCTCACTAAACTGAGCAATTTGAGGTCAGGAACTGATTTTTTGTCTTTATTTCCCTTGTGCATAGCACATAGTAAGTGCTTCATAAATGTTTGTTAAATGAATGAGAATGAAAGATCATGAAGATGATAGATGAATGTACAAGATGCTCATGCATAAATATAGCAATTACTCAATTATTGCAGTAAACATGCCTAGGGTTTAAAATTCTCCAAAGGACTGTTCACCTGCTGGAAGTTTGACTTGCTGCTCTAAGTACAGGCCACATCCATACATGTAAGTGTTTAGTAGCCTCTTTATTAAAACAATTTAAATCCATCTGGTGTGGAAACAGAGGATGGCTTCAGGATTAACACCTCTAGGAGGAAAGAGATCATTACAAACCTGGTCCTCAATTCTTTCCCCTCTTCCCTGCTCCATGTGATATTGTTTCTGCTGCCAACAACAGCATGCAGGGCCCCAGAAAAGACCCCACTCCTGCTTGTAAACTCAGATGTAGACTGAAATCCCATTCTTTGCACATCTTTCAATAGTGGTCCTAAACTTTCAAGAACATAAAAATGATCAAGTTTCTCAAGTACAAGTTTACGACAATAGAACTAAGAAGTCCTAATGTCTGGGTACCCCTTCACCAACCCATGGAAGATACAGTTGATTGGTTCATTCCTTCAACATCTGCTCTATTCCATCTGTACTACAGAAGTCAGAAAGATACCAACTACATTTCCCAAATGTTCTTGCAGCTGGGTTGCCAATGTGACAGGTTCTCCAGTAACTTGCACTGAATTAAATGGGGAATGAGTAGAGAGAGAGGAAGGGCTGGGGCAGCTCCCACTGTGCCAATGAGGTTCTTGTGGGCATGTGTGGCCTTCCTCAGTCCCGGGCTGCAGCCAGGGTGCTGCTGTCCTACAGCTGGCACTGGGGCCAGTGACATTCTGAGTCCCTGGCTCTCAGGGAGGCAGAGGCAGCTGCTACTTGGCTGTGCTATTTCTGCAACATTGGGTTGAGAGTTATTACTGGGACATCCAGTCTGGAGCCCACTTCCTCCACCCCAACCACAGTTTTGTAAGCACCTAAATCCTGATATTAATTTTTTTTTTTTTTTTTTTTGCTTAAAATAGCTAGAATAGTACTGTTACAATCCCCTTTCCAGCCCTTCCGTACAGCTTTGTTGTTGTGGCTGTGGTTGTTTTGTTCTCTATCCAACATCTCTGGCCTTCCTGGCTCCCCTTTCTTCCCCCTTCAACTCTACATCCTGCACTAGAAACTGACTTAACAGTGTTGCCTTTCTCCAAACAGGAGGTCCAGGGCAATATCTCTTGGCTCTCAATTCCCTACTTGAGATTATAACTGCTCCACTCAGTTTGCTTTTAAGCCGAAACATTCAGCTTCTCGTTGGGAAGGACATTGCTCTTTACAAATTATTTCAGATATGACACAAATGATTTCAGACACCCTCTGAGTCCCAGTGAATAACTGGCCCCAAGTGAGGGCTTCTGGATCCACTTACTCTGGGAAAAACTTCCCCTCGTTTCCTAGTGTCAAATGGTTTCACCCACTACAAGCCCCTCACAGAACAATACTCATACCCCCAAAATTACAAACCTGAAAAATATCCCAGGAACACAAACTCAACAACAAATAGATCATGAGCACTGGCACACACACAGCCTTGGGATGGCCATAGGAACAGAGCTATAGTCTTCACAGGCCACAATGTACTTTAAACACTAAAACCAAGGGCCTTTTGCTTTTGCCTTACATTTCACTCCTCTCATCCCTCTTGAGAGAGGAGGTTTACCCTCTTATGCTAAGATCACATTTCCAAAATGCTGGGAAGTTGCACGGCCAGGTTGTGAACTCTTTGAGAATGAGCAGCGCCTCATCCATCTCTCTGTCCTCAGCACTTAGTGTCAGGACGCCCACAGTCCCCATATGCATTTCAGCAACAATTCTTGACACCAACTGGGTGTCCTACAGTTCAATTCAATTCTAGCTACGTTCCCAGAATTAGTGCAGACCCCCCAGGTAAGGGGCTCCATCTCACAAGACTGCCCCCTCTTCAGATGCCAACTGCAAGTCCCAGGTGTCCTCAAGCTTCTTTCACTTCTGTCCAGCCAGTTGCAAATTCGAGGGTTCTCACAGCTGCCTTCAGATTGGATAATTTACCAGAATGACTCATAGAACTCACTGAAAGCACTGTACTTACAATAGCTGTTTATTATATTGAATACAACTCAGGAAGTGTCAAATGGAAGAGACGATAGGTTAAGGCCTGAGGAGAGAAGAGAGCAGAGGTCCCATGCCCATGGAGTCAGGGTGCACCACCCTCCTGGTATATAGATGTGTTCACCAACCTGGAAACTCTCTGAGCCTCATGGTTCACTATATAGGTTTCACTACACATGTTTCACTACATAGGCATGACTGGCCACGTGTTTGAATTCCGTCTCCAGCTCCTTCTCTCCCTGGAGGTCAGGGGGTGGGGCTGGAAATTCCAACTTTCTAATCACCTGCTTGGTCTTCATGGCTTGGACAGCCCCTCCCTTAAAACTATCAGAGGACCCACCGTGAGTTGCCTCATTAGCATAAATTTAGAGTGGAAAGGAGCTCATTGTGAATAATGAAAGACACTTCTATCAGGAAAATTCTAACGGTTTTTGAAGCTCTGTGCCAGGAACCAGGGACAAAGACTACATATATTCTTTATTATATCACAGCATCCGAGACACATCTGATAAATTAAGTTGAGTTGGCTACCTCCAGGTTCCCATTAGTCACTTTATAAAAATTAAATTAAAGGATCTTCTGCAATTCTAGGATCAAAGTGCTCCCACTGGAAGTAATGTTCTTTAAGCCCTTCCTTGAATATTCATTTAAAACACAGCTTAAATAACCCCCTAGTTAAAAGCCAGAACTTAAGTCCCTTTTTAACTACAGGTGATGGGAAATGAATTCCACCACCCCAGATGGGCATTTAAGACCTGAGTATATTTATTACTAATATTTTCACATCACTTTTGAAGTTGCTATTGCAGGAATACCAGACACTATTATGGCGTAGACTCCAGGTGAATATACTGTCCTGCCAGGCAGAGTAAATACAGAACACTGTTGAGTTTCATCAAGGTAAGCACATAGTAGAATAAAACATTTCCTTGTGCATCTGAGCAGTGTTGTTTTTAACTATGAAAATTGAATAAGAGGATAGAGATGTTCAGATACTATGCTTCAGTGCTTATATTAACTTTGCTTACAAGAAATGCTGCCAGGAAAAAAGTTTGCCTTTGTATTAAAGGAAAATTTTAGATAGATGGATATTTACATATATGTACACATACATATGTCCACATATATAAATGCATATATTTTAATATATAGGGAGTCTGAGAGCTTTTTTCTGTAAAGAGACAAATGGTAAATATTTTAGGCATTATGGGCTCTGTTACAATTAATCAACTCTGCCACTGACGTGCAGAAGCATGCATAGGTATTACATAAAGGAATGGTTGAGGCTGTGTTCTAATAAAACTTTATTTGTGGACACTTGAAATTTGAACTTTAATTATTTTTATGTATCACAAAATAATGTTCTGCTTTTGATTTTTTCAACTATTTAAAAATGTAAAACCCATTTTTCTCTCAAGCCATACAAAGAGGCAGCAGCTGTAGTTTGCTCACCCTTGTTATAGACCAATAAGGTTAATCTAGTGACAATGTGTCTGCTCAGGTTGCATGATCTGAGTGGACCTGTGTTATCTGGGGCCTCTAACAAATGAATTATTTGAATTCCACTGGATGTTAAGAGAAATCCTCATAAATACTATCATCCCTCCATCACTTCAGCCCACTCTCACCTGTCTCCCCTCTCTCCCTCCTCTCTCTCTATCTCATTCCTGAAGGACAAGATGGGTTTGGTGAAAATATGCCCCAGCTACTTCCAACACTGACTGCTTATGCTATTAATACCAAGGTAAACATAGCTGGTGACAGCTTCTTTCATTGATTCATAATTCATGTCCCTGTTAAAGGGTATCTGATCTGATGAGTTATACATATTTCAGTCTGAATGTGCTAATGATGTTAGTTTAAATCAAAATAAAACCACAATTTATTTCTTCCCTGATTGAGGAATTAAGAGAGGAAATGCCTCTGTTGAGGGTAGGTGGGAAATCCCAAGACTGGAAAATACCTTTGACTCTGAAAGATCAGATCCCGTTCAAACCGCAGTCAAAGCACCTCTTAGAGACTCTGCCCAGGTCCGTGGCGGGCGTCCTGCGGCAGCGTGCCAGCATTTCACATGTGCTAGCTTCACCTGGTTTCTCGAGGTAGCTTCTCTTGGCAAATATATTTCAAGAAGTGGTTGTGTTTTTTTAAAGCATTTTTTAAAGCTCTCTGTTTAAGTGAATAGGTTCATCAATCAGAAAGCCCAGAGGCAGGTGGGGAGGACAAAGGGGGGCAAGATTTTTTTTATTGTTATTAAAGAAGGATAAATAATATCTGAGACCCGAAGCTCAATTTGTGAAGAGCATGATCCACAGGACTCCTGTGGAAAGTTAGGCTGCGCTGAGACACTTCAAAAGGTCATCTTTATTGCAGAACAATTGCCTGACCCAGTTTCCTGGTCAGCAACATGCTTTTGTAGAAACTTCAGGAGCTGATGAAAAAGCTCAGCAAAGTTAGCATGGGTACTTTCATCTGTGGTTCTCGGGAGGGGAGATATGAAAAGGTTTCTAGGTCCCTTGGATTTAGCACTGCCAGGTTTACCGGCATAGAAGCAAAGAATGAAACAAAAGATATGAACATGTTTTGAAAAGCAGTGTCTAACTTCTTGGCAAATGTGCTTGCTATTAAGGTTCGTAGAACACAGAGGTCTTTCTGTATTCATAGTCTTTTGCCTGTCAAAATATTTTGATATTGTAATAAAACCCTACTGTAACACACATTTTGCCCATTGAGTAAGGATTCACCGCCTCAGTATAAAAAAGATATTCTTCTGCCCATTCTTAGGCCTCCTTGAGAAACAATTCTTGGCGCATAAACATCTAAACATTATTTAATTTGGAATCCCGACATGCATCATAAAACTAGCATAAAGAGCAACAATGTATGTTTTAATGATTTCTAAGGGGAAAACACATTTCCACAAACAGCTCTGAGTTAAGTTCCATTCATTGCTTGCTGGAAAATATTACATCTTTAAGCAAAAAGCTCTTCGGCTTTTTATTTTAAGCATCTGTGTACTTAAATTTATCAGTAAAAAGAATCTTTCAAAAGAGGTATTCGGTTTTAGAATTTCCTCTTCTGGTTTTTATTCTTTTTTTTCTCCTTTAGATTCATTTGGGTGAAAGTCACCTTAATTCATTTTTAACCTCACTTGTATTAGTTTCCTAGGGCTGCTGTAACAAAGTCCCCAAACCTAGGTGGCTTAAAACAGCAGAAACCTATAGTCTCAGGGACCTGGAGGCTGAAATCAAGGTGTTGCTAGGGCCATGCTCTCTCTGACAGCTTTAGAGAAGAATCCTTTCTTGCCTCCTCCTAGCCCCTGGTATGTGCCAGCCATACTTGCCATTTCTTGACTTGTAGATGAATGTCTATAGTCACACGGTCATTTTCTCCCTGTTTATCTTCACATCTCTTCCCTCTGACTCTGCGTCCAAATTTCCCCTTTTCATAAGGACACCTATCCTATTGAATTAGGGCCCATCCTAATGACCTAATTTTAACTTGATTACTTCTATAAAGACTCTATTTCCCAATAAGGTCACATTTTGAGATACTGGAGGTTAACACTTTAATATATCATTTTTAGGCTTACACAATTCAACCCATAACACGTATATTGCTTTGCAGGTCCAGATTTCCTTCTGGCAGGACTTTTCCTGAAAGTTCCCACTGAAATGTCTTGTTCATTTTGACCCTCTCTTAGCGTTCACTTCAAGAACCTCCAGGTCCCACCAGCCGCAGTGACTCCACGCATGAGGCAGCACCAATGCAGGAGAGAAGCCCAAATTGCAATTACTGCACAACTCTGATGTGGCATCACTGCTGGCTGGTGCAGTGGCACTGGGTGACACCATAGCTCACAGACCATTTGAATGCTGGGAAGATGTGCTTCAAACAGAGAGAAATGTTAGAGCCTAGAGCAGTGGTTCTCAATTTGAATCACCTGCAGAGATCTAAAAAAAATCCTAAGTCCTTGGCTCACTTCTATGGTTGTGAGTGAGTGGGGTTGGTACAGCACCACGTGACTAATGTGCAGCCAAAGGTGAGAGCAGCTGATTCAGCGCAGTGATCCTCAAATATTAACGTGGGTAGGAATCAGCCAGGAGCTTGATAAAACACAAGTTCCAATTCCTTAGGTCTGGGGCAGACTTGAGATTTGGCATCTCTAACATGCTCCCACGGGAGCCCATGGCTGTTGATCCACTGACCACTGAGTAGTCAGGATCTAGTGAACTAGTTCTCAAACTTTGCTGCACAGGAACATCAGCAGAGCTGTGAAAAGTACTGATGCCTGCCTGCACCTGCAGTGATTCTGACTGAGTTGGTCAGGAGTACTGCAAGAGCATCAGGATTCTCAAAGGCTCCCCATGTGATTCTGAAGGGCAGGCCAACCCGAGAGTCGTTGTCACTGAGAAAAGCCAAAAACAGTCTTCAGTTGTTTCTGGCAATCCAATAACATGAGCCACCAAGCCACAACGGGCATGATCTTTAATGGTGGCATCGGAAACAAGCCACACCTCTGCCACTGCCATAAACACAGGCACACCTGTGCTCTGCAAGGGATGGTCACACCTGTGACTCACTTGGAGCACTAAGAAAGGTGCCCTGTGTACTCCGATGTTCTAGCTTTAGGTGTCTGCCCAATATGCATCCCACAGTCACCATTGCTATGTGATCAGCCATCCACTGAAAAGTGTCCTAGTGATGTCGAGCATTCCCCTTGAGTCATTCCCAGGGTCTATAAATGGTTGCCTTTCTCACCCATGTCCCAGCTGCCCCCACGGAAAGAAGGGGGCTGGTTTTGTGGGTTCACTGAATGGGAAGAGAGAAAGGCTGGACTAAACATTCCAAGGGGAGTGCCACCTAACCACATTAGAATTTGGGAGGGTGTCAAAGTATGAGAGGTAGAACCTGTGAGAAAGGAGGAAAAAGAATCATCTATTGTGATTTTTTAAATTAGATTGTGTTCAATGGTGGGGTAAGTGAGTGGAACATTCTTCTCATTCTCCAAGGGAAATCTTTAGTAGACTCCATAGGGCTTGCAGATGTTATTAGACTTTCGTGGCAAATGCAAAGTGCTACTGAGTCTGACTTCAAGGTTTGTGCAGCAAAAAAAACAAAGGCTGCACACGGGACCAGGCCTATGTGCATAACTAACTGTTGAGGACAGGTGACAGCGGTCAGAGTCAACAGGCAAAAGTGAGAGAGCAGACAGGGCTGGCTCGGGGGGCTGAGGGGTGGTGTTCGAGGAGGTTAATTAAATCTTTTCTCACCTTGGTCAGCTGAGGCCTTCGCGAGTCAGCCTGCGAGCTGAGACAGGCTTTCGTAACAGTAGCCAGAACAGCAGGGACAGACCTCGGTCCCCTCTGGAGGAGGCTGAATACATCCCCCAGCCCCAGCACCACTAAGATGGCACGGCCATTTATCCAGCCCTGCTTTACACGGGTTATCCCAGCACCTGATGCGTTTCGGCATTTTAGCACTCTCCGTGTGCCTGGGTCTGGACAAGAAACGGTCACCCTCGTCAAATGTTAACCTGTATGTTACCGGATGAATTGTGTCCCCTTCAAAAGCCGTATGTTCAAGCCCTCACTTCAGTACCTCGGAATGTGACTGTATTTGGAGAGGAGGCCTTTAAAGAGGTGATCGAGTTAAAATGAGGCCCTTAGGCTGGGCACTACTCCAATCTGACTGGTGTCCTTATAAGAAGAGGAAATTCAGACACAGAGAGACACCAGGGACACACATGCACAGAGGAGAGACGCCGTGAGCACTCGGGGAGAAGGCGGCCATCTGCAAGGCAAGCAGAGAGACCTCAGGAGAAACTAAACCTGCCAACACCTTGATCTCAGACTTCAGCCTCCAGAACTGTGAGAAAATAAATTTCTGTTGTTTAAGCCACCCGGTCTGCGGTATGTTGTTATATGTCTTGTGTGGAGGAGGTGGTAACTGGAGTTCCATAAAGGATGTAAATTTCCCCTGGGTTGGATAAGACCACAATCCTCAGTGTATTCATTCATCAGCTCTCATTACGTGATAAACAACCGCAAAAATTCCAGCAGCATATAAAAATAAGTATTATTTCATGCTCATGAGCAGACTGGCTGGGGTCTAGTTAATCTTATCTGAACTCCATTTGACTTAACTCCAGGTTGCGAGTTAGGTTCACATGTCACATTCTTCTGGTACTAGCATCTACAGGGGACATGTCCTCCTTATGACGATGGCAGAAGAGAGCAAGACCAACCATCCTAGCACACTTCAAGCCTCTCCTTGCGCTGTGTCCACTAACATCCCATTGACCAGCGCATACCACAAGGTTGAACACAAAGTCAAGGATGGACAAATACACTCCGCCCCCACAAGGCCATGGGAAAGGCATGGTTCTACACAACAGTGCCATCTAAAGGGGAGTGAGGACTTGACATTAATTATTTAATCTACCATACCTAGGTTCCATCAGTATATTTTTAGGGGTTGAGTGGCTATGGACTTGGTCTTAACCGATGAACTTCGGACTAAAGTCTTACTATCAAGCATGTCTAAAACAATTGCCTCCAACAACTTTCTGTGTAACTGTCATTTCTCATTGCTGAGATGCAGTTTTCTTTAACAAAAAAAATATATTAACTAGATTAGCAATTACAACACAGCAACCACTTAGCCCACACAGTGTTTGTTTAATCAGTTACAAATATTTAAAAGGATTTCACATATGCTAATAAACCAGAGAAGCTGACAACACTCAGTGTCAAGGCACACTCACCAGAAGCGGATTTGCATCTTTGCATCTTTCCCTTGAAATATCTGCCCTGTGCTGATGCCACCGTCCGCACCAGGTACTTATCCCCCACAGGGTACGTGCTTATCTCCTACTGGTTTTTGAGTTTGCACCTCCAAAGGTGGTAGTTTCCTAGTGGAATGAGAATGGACTGGGGCATTAGAGATATAGATGCAAAATCTGGCCTCTACCACTTATGGAGTGAACAACTTCGAGTATAGACTATTTAGCTGTGACATTTTGAGATTCTAAATGGAGATAGGATATATTCCCAAAAGAAACTAATTCCCAATATTGTTCTTTAAACAGTCTTCGTGTTTGGCAATGTTTAAGTTTGGGGACAATTTCTAACTACAACATTTCCTTGTGCATAGAGATCTATTCTTCACACTCTTTATTCACAGTCAGAAGGGAATGCCTTCCGAGGCACAAATGTCCTAGGTTTCCATGTAAGGATGTTCTCTTAATGATTGAAAGCAGTGCCATGTTGTATTAGAGTTATCCAGAGAAACAGCACCAATAGACTATATAGAGATATAGTATAACAAGGGGTTTATTAATATGATAAGAAATCGACTCCCCCAATTACAGAGGCTGTGAAGTCCTGTGTTCTGCCATCTACCAGCTGGAGAACTAGGAAGTCAGCACTATAATTCAATCCAAGTTACAATTCAATCAAGTCTGAAGGCCTAAAAACCTGAGAAACTGAAGGGGTGACTCCAAGACTGAGTCGGAAGGCCCAAGAATCTGGAGCTCTAATGTCCAAGGGCAGGAGAAGGTGGATGTCATAGCTCAAGAAGAAGAGGGAGAAGTGAATTCACCCTTCCTCTGTCTTTTTGTTCTATTTGGGCCCCCAACAGATTGCAAGATGCCCGCCCACATTGGTGACGGAGGATCTTCTTTACACAGTTCACTGATTCAAATGCTACTCTCTCCCAGAAACGCCCTCACAGACACACCCAGAAACACTGTTTTACCAGCTATTTGGGCATCCCTCATCTCAGTGAAGTTGACGCATAAAATTAACCGTCACAGATGCTAAAGGTGCCCTGTGCTGGTGCTGGTTGGAAGCTCATCTTGAACAGAAACATGGAGATCTGTTCAGAGTTCTTGCCTGCCCACACAGCTTCCCCACTCCATTGGCAGACTTGTCAAAAGATGCGTGTCCGGCAGCCACCCTAGCGTTGAAAGCAGCTTGCCTCTGGGACCAGCTCCAGCCGTGAGAGGGCTCTCAGGCACGCTCGGCTACCCCGCACTGCATCACAGAGGACTCAAAATGTATGAGTTGTGTCTCTCGCAGAGGAGAACCTGAGACAAAAGATGTTGGAACTTGGAAATTGCACAGCAGACAGGAACAAGAGCGATTTAAAGACAAATGATTTTTGTTGTTGCTTATTGGTTTGGGCTGGGCAGCTGCCCTAGGAAAGCAGAGAGGAAGAAGACTCCCAGGTGCGATGCCTGAGAAATGGCATGAGAACTAGAGAAAGTCAGAGAAACCCAGTAAAGCCAGAAGTACCGTGAAAAGTGATCAAACAGAGAGATCCCATCTTCTTTCCTTCTTTGACTCATTCAAACACTGACTAGCCTTATGTGAGGGCATCCTTCTCAGAGCTAGAAATAACGTTTGCAAAGCCTTTTGTAGGTAAATGTATTCAGAGATTTTTATTTTATGTAATCCTTTTAAAATGTCCTATCTTATTTATTTGCTACTTTTAGAGCATCTTATTTTTGACAGAACCCAGAGGTAGAGGCACTGAGAGAGAACAGCCTCCATCTCTTGGCAATTTGCTCCTGGTGTTTTGCTTTTCTTTGGCCTTTGTCAGTATCTTCACCAACATTTTACCATATTCTTCTGCCTAGTCCTTATTTTTTAAGTATGTTGTTTCTCCAGAGCAGGATGTTGACATACATGTTGCGGGACATGTTGGGTAACAAGACTTAAGTCCTTTGGACCTGGGTTTCTTACCTCCTTTGTTCAGGGTTCTCCACAGCACACTGGTGGACATCATCTTCTTTAGAGAGATGGAAAATTTGCAGATGGCCAATTTGCAGATGGAAAAACCTGCTACCTTTTTCAGGCCCTGGGCAATGAGGCTCAGTAGCATGTCAGTGCGGGAATATCCTTCTCCTTTAAAAATAAATAGTCGAGAACACTCAGATTGGTATCCACAATGAACCTGGAGCAGATTGGCACATCCTTTCTCCACCTCTCCTTGGTCTGTAACAGGAGTGCCTCTTACTCAGCAGCAGGCGAACACAGCTGTGGGTCAAGATCACCTGCTTCATGGGGACCCCTCGCCTGTCGTGCCCACCACCGATCTGCACCATGTGACCCTTCCACTCTTCACACAGAGTGTCGGCAGCAACCTCTGTGGCCATACGCTTCTCATAAAGTAGAAGTTTGCCATCATCATCCACTTCAATGAGGTTCTGGCAGCCAGTGGCTGGGAAGGGGATGCTCAACTTCATCCTGAAGCAGCTGATCACATCCGAGGTCCCATGGAAAAGAGCTCAACTTCCCTCATCGGTCTCTACCACAGTCCTCTAGGCATTAGTATCCCCATTTTATATATGAGGAAGCAGAAGCAGAAGGAAAGTGAGATTTTTCTCAAAGTTGTTCATTCACTCCATAAGTGGTAGAGACCAGATTTTACATCTACGTCTCTGATGCCCCAGTCCATGCTTATTCCATTAGGAAACCACCACTTTGGACAAATAGGTGGGATTGAAACTAAGACTCAAAACTGTTAAAATGCCCCAAATGCATACAGCTACTGAATGGCAAAGCCGGGATTTGAAGCCCAGTCTTCCTGACTTCAGGCACCAAAACCTTAAGCACCTCCATGCCTAGGATTTCTACATCTTCCCAAACAGGAAGGGATTAATCTAGAGCCTAAATATATCTTGGGACAGGTGTTACATAATTGATGAGTGCTGGGAGAAAACAGGGGAAGAATTATTGATCTCCTTAATTAAAATGACTCCTCCTGGTTTACAGGCCCCCAGTGTGCAGGACACAGATCACAAAAGAGCCAGGAGCCCTGTGGGGGCTGAGGGGGTGGAGGGGAGTGGAGCTCAGATGCTCTGATGGGGATATGGATGCCAAGGCAGCAGACACACCTGGGTCTAATACCTGGTGGATGAACACAGGCAGGTCATCCCGGTGCAGTGAAGGAGGGAGCCTGGGGTCCAGTAAGATCAGAAACCGAGAATTGAGTTAAAAACAAACAGAAGTGATGGCAGTAACCAAAGCCAGAGAAAATGCTCTGTACGCTATGAAGTAAACATCATGGCATCTTATTTATAGATGAAGCAACTAGGGTCGAGAGAATTCAGACACCTCGTCCCATGTCATAGAATCAGGATGGCAGAACCAAGGTTCAAACCCCAAAATTCCTGGGTCTTACAGTAGCAAGATGACGGCCAGGAGCTTTCACATGTGGGAGAGTTCAGGGGAATCTAAGCTATTAGAAAATTTACCGAGGCTCAGTGAAGGTAGAAGGCCAGTTGCTCTTAGCATGGCCCAAAAAAGGAAGTAGTCAGAACCAATAGTCATATTCTGTGAGAGGGGAGATCATTTGTTTTTAAATGAAGCTATTTAATGGTTATGGTGCAAAGAGAAGGAAAACAAAACAGTAGATTAAAAGCTTTAATGTCTTGGGAGAAATGCTCAAATAAACAGATACAGGCAAAAGAAAGAAGGAAGTAAAAAGGTAGGAAGGAAGGGAAGGAGGGAGGGTAAAAGGGAGGAAAAAATGAAGGAGGAAAGGGAAAGGTAGAGCAAGAGAGAAGAGAAGGATAAAAATGGAATGAAAGAAAAGAAAGAGAAGTTTAAAGGACATGTGATCCACCACAAATTATAGCCCTCAGCAGTGAATCCATAGATAGCTGTCACTGAAGATTATTTACAGATAATGAAATTAAATACACCCATTCTTCTGTGCCCCTGAAAATCTTGAGTTCTGGGTGATCATGGTCTACAGTGTACATAATTTTGGTAATTGTTCAAGGACTTAGAACAATACTCTGCATACAGTGGGTGTTGCGTAAATAAAAGGTTGACATTGATTGATAGTCTCTTCCCTAAAGGAAATTGATCTCCAATTCAAATCTCTAACATAACACTGAGCAAGGTTAATCTTCATATCCCCACAGATGGAGACTAATGGGATGGGTCCAAGTAGGCAGAAGTGCATCAGGAAACCAAATTGGGAAATGATAGCTATTGTCACCTAGGGAATTGCCAAAAGTGGATGCCACTTATAGCCCCTAGCTCCAATATCGACCATTTTTCCCCCAGAGATATCAATAAACTGGTGAAAATGAAAAAAAATGCATGTAAATAAGGTTTTAACAAATTATTGAAAAATAACTTTAGCAAGTTTAGTCATGTTTGGTCATGAACAATTTAGTTATTTACTTTTTGAAAAATGGTAGCTGCTGACATGCTTAAGGTAGGGGAAGGACAGTTATTTCTCTACACCCTCAGACCAAATAAAAATGCTGCTATATATATAGACATGCATTAAACAAACAAGCCTTAGCAAAGTGGCCCAGGTACTTAGTAAACAAACATCCATTAGAAAGCTGACACTAAGTAGTTCATGCTTAGTAATGTAAATTTGAAGTCTCAGCTCTCTGGCCTTTCAGGTGTCCCTGAATAGTTTAGCCAATCCATATATCTTAAATACCATTATTTTTACCAATGACAGCCCATTTCTAATACCCATTATGCGGATTAGAAGTTACCAGTTTCTCCAGTAAAAATCTATTTCTAAAATTCATTATACTGATTAACAAAACTACCAGTATTAATAAGAGATATGGACAAAAAATGTGCCTTTAATAGTTACTTCTGAAGTGTGGCCTTTCTTATGTAATGCTAGATGACCACCCCACAGGTGTGGGTTCCTATTTATAACAGCTGACTGCCCCTTACTAGTAAAACCAGCACATGTGTTTATATTATGCTATATGTGAGCATTTTAAAGTATATAACAAGCATCATAATGTAAATGATAAACCATATTTACTTTCTTTTTCTCTTTAAAAACAATGATTTTAATAATTGACAAATAAAATGCATTTTCACATATAGCTAAAATATATTCAATATCCTCTTCTCACTGAATGTGAGAGAATATAAAAGACATAATTGCCCATTTTTCATAAAAGCACAAGATAACTCAGCCACTCTGAGATAATTTCATACCCTGCAATATGACTGATACACTATTTTGAGCTGCTGCTTTTGTGCTTGTCTTTTCAGTTGAGGGAAGACACATTAGCTGGGTGCTTCCTTGTTTCTAGGTATTAGCTCAAACCCTGATTCCTTAAGTCTGTTGTTCTCCGTAAGACTGCTAGCAATCCCAAGAGGGTCCAACAGTCTTCTGTCTACTGAGGCTCTAGAAGGTACATGAAGCTCTAAAGCTGAGCTCAGTGTAGCTCAATCTATGGATCTTACCCTCCCACATATGGACGCTAAATGCTCACTCATCCATTCATTCACTTACACTCTCACCTACTAACTCATTCACTCACTCATTCAAGGTCTTTATAGAAGGTGTGACGAAATTTAGAGCTTTACATCTCAAAATCCCAAAATACAAAAACCTAAAATTTAGCAGAAAACTACCTATTTTGGCCATTCTACCCCAGGGGCAGTGGTCCTCCATCTGGTTGCTCGGTCATCCTCTGCCACAGTGAAGTTATTGTTTTTTTGACATATTGGTCATATTACTGTGTAGAGCAGGTCTAGTTACTTTCCTTCAACATCCCTCCTCTCTTACCCCCAGTGCTTTCAAATTTGGTACCACTGGGTGATTGCATTTTCCCAGCTACACAAGGCATTTCAGAATAGGGAGGAACAACGAATGGCAAAGATATTCCATATAATGGCCATTTTAAAGCCATATTATATGTAAGAAAGAAAGAACAGAAGCACTCAGATCACAGGACCATTATCTAAAAATCTCTAACACTCCTTTTTTTAACTCTCAGTTTCTGAGTCATTAACATAAGAACTTATTATCCAGCAAGGGTCATTTCTCTATTCTTCTCTTCTAATGGAACAGTAGGTTATTATTTTTCCCACATCTAGTTTTATGATATATGATCTTTCTTCAGTTTTCTAGAGACAAAAACATGGTTTTATTTCCTATATGATGGAGATCTTATTCTCCCAGAGACAACTTTTCTCATTCTATTTGACTCTCTGAAGATGAAAAACTGACCCTTTGAGATTATAAAAATAATCCATGGATATGTTTATATTCCTCCTGAGGTCTGAACTGCAAGGTGCCAGAGGAAGAGGCTGGCATATTTATTACAGATAAGCTGCCCAAGTTTGTTCCCTTTATTATCATAACAAAGATAAATCTGGGGTCCATTTTGCCCAGCCAAATGCAAATTAGGGAAATGTGGGCCCCACAGTCTTCTGATTCCTGACTACTGCAGACACTAGAGAGCTTTGACCAAAGAAGCACGGTCAAGCACGTTTGCTTTCAGAGCAGTCCTGCCCAAGCGCACATGAGAAGTTTGGGGAGTGTGAGCTGCCCAGAGCTGCATTTTGTACCATGTAGTTATATATCAGGTATGTGAAAGACAAGCAGCAGTGATGTAGCAAATCCATACTTTAATGTGCAAAGGAATTACCTGGAATATTATTAAAATACAGTTTCTGTTAACACATGTGAGATGGGGCTCATATTCTTCATTTCTAACAAGTTCCCAGTCGATGTCAATGCTGCTGGTGTGAGACAAGTAGCAAGACATTAGCCACAAGTGGAAGTTCTTGTATGGACTCTAGAGGACATTCTAAATACAAGATATTAATATTTTGAGTTTTAGATTCAACATTACTATCATTATGCAGATAACAGGAGCCATGACTGAATCAGTCCATCCAGGGAATGTACACAGAGCAAAAAGAAGAGAGTACTGTGGAGAGAGAGAATCTCGATGAATTTCACCAAGATATGCTGAGAGAGAGAATGACTTGTAGAAGCAGGGAGCCAGGAAAAAATGATACTCTCTCTTAGACTCACCTCATGTAACAACTTACTCTGCAATCATAGGATTATTGCCATCCTAAAATAGCAACTGCTCTGCCTAAAATATATAATGCTGCACAGAAAAAATATTGACCTTGTCTTTGTCCTTTTCTATAAGAATCCATCAAAATTGTCTTTTCTATAGTTGAAGTGTTACCTATATAATGTTAATCAAATTATATGACCACACTAGAAATTATATTAATATGGAAGGCCTTCATAAATGATAATAATTTTCATGATGTGGTGAGGTAGCCTCATTTTATTTTAATTAAAAACAGGTAATGACAGAGAAGTGGAAAGGAAAACGTCTCAGCTAGAGTCACACATTCAGGATGACAAAAAATAAAGAAGACTTTCTTTGGAGCATAGAGATGCTTAAGGTGAGGAGGTTTACAGAGCAGGAGTCAGGGCATCCCCATCTTCAATCCAGGGTTCCTTTTGCATGAGCTGGTAGTTGTTGGACCTTACCACCTTCTGATTACAAATTTGGGCATTCCTAGTTTTCACCCTGTGATGTCCTTGCAGGATCCATGCAGGGAAGTGCCTGAGACGTGGATAAAAATAAAAAGCAAGGCGAGCTGGGACAGGAAGTCTTGGATCCACCATCCACCCAGCTGTCCTCAGTCTGGGAAGGGTCTGTTGCCTTCTGGGCTCTTGAATGCAACAACCAAAAGCCATCGGTTCACGGGTTCCATGTCCATTTCATCCCGTAAAGGAGTTGCTACATCCACAGGGCAGCAAAACAATATAAAATTAGAGAAGGGAAACAAATCAATAGTCCAGAAGGAGACAGTGTGTGTTCTCCTTTGAGCTGTTAGCAGGTGCACTGGGTGAATACAGATAAGTTGATAAATGGCTGATTCGATAGACTGGTAGCAAACACATGCTTTGCCAGAGATGACTTTTTAAGTCACCATACATCAAACAGATAGTGTCAGCCTTTGAGCATAAACCTGTGAAGCCTTGTTGTGCTCTTTGAACTACCTCTGAGACCCAGAGACTGAAAAAGGGCCTGAGTGTTCCTCTGAATCCACTGGGAGGACTGACAGCTTCAAAGAGGAGCGCCACCATCCAAGGGGAAATACATTGATTGAAGGAACCAGTGTGAAATAGTCTTTAATAATTACCAGAAAGCTGGAATCGACTGGTGTTTTGCTGAGCTATATTTTATCTTTATTGGATTAACTGTGACACAGTAGGTTATGTCAAAGGGAATCTGCATGAATATTAAAAGTAAATGTGGTGTGAATAATAGATAACTTACATTAGATGCACCAGCATGCAGTAATTTTTATTCACCTACATAATTAGATTAAAACAAATCTGCTGAATAAAATACATTGTCTTACTATAATCTGGTTTGAAAACACCCAAAAGTTATGGCCATGAGGATGTTTGCTGGGGCTTTACATACAAATACATAATTCACCCTAAGAAATGTTTTCCAAAAGGTTCCTGGTAAACAAGAGTGGGTGATTATGAATATTAACAGCCCAGAGCCCATAAGAAATATCCTTAAGGTCAAATAAGATCCTACAATGTTGATATCAGAGTAAAGCCATCAACATGTAACTTTTATGTTCCCCTCTGGGAAATTATGAGGGTTAGTAAATTACCTGAGGAAAACATGTCTTCACCCTGAAAGCACACCATGCTTATTTTCATGTGTCTATTTTCTTTTGTCTACTTCAGTTCTGCAAGATGAACTCATTTTTAAGGTAAGCTATGTTGCTTTTTAGGCTGAGGAGGCTCTCATTAAGATTTTTCTGGTAGATCTCAAAGCCTCCCTGTCTTTAAGCTGATATCTTCCCACCTCCCACCATCATCTCTCCAGCAGCTGCTGGTTCCCGCTGCTGAAGAAATTCTGCTAGAATCTGTCCTAACAGGAGGTGGGTTCCAACACGGCCGAATTCCATCCAAGGATGGATGCCGGGGACTTCCCCATCCATATGTCCCTCTGCTCCTGCAGGCTTCTGAATGTCCTGGGCCCTAGCCAGAATGCCCAGATAGGGAGGTTCAAATGTGGCTCAACAAAGTCTATGGGACAAGTGGCCGTCACTTCTGCTGGATGATGCACAGGCAACGTGCCTGTGGAACCAGGGGGAAGGTTCTCCCCAGAAGGCCACATGGCTCATTGGGCAGGTGACAAGTGAGGTTTACTCTGGTGTTGATGGATGCCCTGCTGGTCCTCTGTGGTTCCCCACAGCTCCCTGGTGCTGGCAAGAGACGGTGCTGGGCTCTTTCCACTGATCCTGCTTTCTTCGGCACAGTGTCCCAGGGTTCATTCCTCTCCCCAGTCCAGCTCTTGTTCCCCTTTCCCAGCCCAGGGCACCTTGGCTAGCAGGTCACATGCCCTGATTTGCCAGGGTCAGTCCTGTCCTACTGTCGTGATCTCAGCATAATGATGAATGATGCTCCCTTTTACTCTCAGCAGTGACCCATTTGGGCCTTAAGTTATGTGGTCACCCTTGGCAGGGAGGACCTTGTCTGAGTCTCCCAGCCTTCTCTTGCAGTCTGTTGCTACAGCACAAACTGGCCTCCTTGCCTCCTGCAGGGCCTTGCGCTGGGATTCTTAAGATCCCTTTTTTGCCTTCCACAAAATCAGCTCTTGCAGATGAAAAGTTTTGGCTCTCAAAGCCAGTTTGCCAGTTTCTGAGGCTGGCATCCCAAGTTTGGAAGCCCACGATGGAACCTTCGCTGCTCTGCTCTTACTTTGTGTCCCTGCAGTGTAGACGGCTTGACTGTGGAAGGTGTCCTGTACAGGGAAGTCCAGAAAGGAACCCCAGAGATTTGTATTATGAGCTATTTCCTTACCATGCTCTCACTTTCAAAGCCCCATTTGCAAATCTCAAGGCATTCTCTTCACACCTTCTGTGCCTAGTGTAAATTTTTTGGGGAAAAAAATGACTGCTATTAATTGTTATTATTTACTAGCATTGAGTATTTACTAGCACATAGGTTATCTCATGCACTGGGAATAACCCCCTAGGGTGCATATTATTATCATTCTCTCCATTTGACAGATGTGGTGCCGGATGCATAGAGAAGTTAACTCACCTGTGCAAGATCACACAGTTCGCAAATGCTTGAGCCAGAATTTGATTCCAGTGTGCATGCACTTAAAATAAAAGGTGCTCCTAAAGACACAAAGCTTGCAGATCTCCAATTTGTCAGATTAATCAAAATACAGTGTACACTTCTGTGCCTGAAAGTGAGAAGGGTATGGTAAATCCCATCAGAAAGCCTTTTGCACTTGTGTAGTTTTCCCCAAGTGACCCCAAATCTTCCCACGGGCAGCTTTCAACGGAGCCTTTGTCTGTCTCCTACTGCCAGGATGGACCTGGACCGAAAGCTTCCCACCAGGAATTGGTCTCCTCGCAGTTATTCACATCCGTGTGAGTTCCAGCTCAGAGGCAAGTTCTCTGCATGGAAAAGGTCTGTTTAAAAGCAGCCATGCTCCCTCCAAAGACAGGGTGTGAAGTGGCACCTGAGCTCCACCTACTGTGTTCCTAGAGGTTGCTTTTAACCCCTGAGCCCAGCCAGCCCAGAACCCAGACCACGCTCTGCTCCCCGAGTGCCAGCCGCTGGCGCTGAGGACCCCAACTCAGTGAATGGGCCGTCACAGAGGCTGCCAAGACCAGACAGGCTGAATTCTCTCACAGCTTTTCACGGGAAGTAAAAGAGTTGAAGGGAATAATGACAGAGGTAACCTGCAAAGGTAACTAGAAGTAGGTATTGGAAAGGATAAATAAAAACTAACGAACATGTTCTATTTCAACATGTATGTGTGTCAGAGCAGAAATCATTTGTTTTCCTGGTCTCTCATGACAGCTGATCACAGTGCATACATGAAATAACTAACTAGCCATTATCAATGTAGAGTGCTTTAGCACTGTCAAAGCAGTCATACCAAAATTACCCCAGTGATATCTCATCTCCCTCATACACTCAACACATGTGTGGACCTATGTTGATAACATGGAATTAATACCTCAAAGGCAAGGACGTTTTTTTCCCTGGAGCTGGGTGTTTTGCAGTGATGGATGAGGTCAAGCGGAATTTGTCAGAATTAACACAGATGTTCCCACATGAGGTGTTTGGGTTGCCATTCTCATTCATGACTTTTATTGTTCCCTTCTCAACGTTTCCCAGCCATGGCAGATGTTTCGTAAGCATGTGCACTGACGAACTATGTATTACTCTACGTTCCCTTGCAGGAGGACGCTGGGCTGGGGCCCCCCATGAGGTTACAGCTAGTGAATCTTGTATAAATTTTTTTTCCTTGATCAATGTAATATATGCATGTAGTAGAAAATCAAATAGAATAGACTGGCTTATAAAATAAATTGAGAGACTGTCACCTCACCACTTTCTACTGTCCACGGGCAATCCCATTTAACTATTTCTGTGTCTAGTTCTTTTGAGAGTTAGACATGGATCTGGATAATCTGTTTTTAGGGCTAATTCTTGTGTGCAAACTTGACCTAGCCTCAGTTTAATGTCCTGCTATGAGTCAAAGGATGCTCTTTAATAGCACTGCCACACCTTCTTCCCTTTCTTTCAATTTTTGATGGCTATAGCACTATTTTTAGAGCTTTATTTTGTGTTCCACACATTTGAAAATATAGATCAAATCCCCAATTTGTAAACTAAGAATTTTAAGCACAGCTATTCTTCCATCTCCCTGCCACCTCCCAACCGATTTTAAACATTTAATTGTAGCTCTTGTTTTGACTATAGGTTGATTGTAAGTTTACAAGCACTAAATATCTTAGAAGGATTACAATTATTAATATGTAAGTATGGCTCATTGTGGAGTCAGAGTGTGCTAGAGTCACATTTCATTGTCTGCATTTCCTATACCATCACCCCTCTCTGTCATTGAAATAGCAATGCGCCTAGTATCAAAGTCACTCTCTCTAGTTAAAATGAAAGTCTCTAGTGGAATTTCTCCTTTCTTTCCCTGTACATTTGTTAAAATCGTTCCCTATTTTGGTTTGTTTTGTATTGGGCCATGACTTGTACGTTTTTTGCCAGGTATTTCTTATTGGCTTTCTTTTTTATGGTTGAAAGAGTTGTATCCCTTCTTCATGTGCCTAGTGTTTTGCAGGCTCCTCTGATTATCTTATTTAATGTACATCCCCATCTTTCCAAGATATTTTACTAGGATCCCACTAGCCCCCCCATGTTCTGAAAGAAGAGATCTAACGATTGATCCAGATGGGAAGGGCTCAGCGAAAGAACTCTGGGAGTATAAAGAATCAAACTGAAATTTTGCCCCCAAAGAGGAATACCAGCTCTCTATCAATTGCATGTTTAGAATAATTTTGTTTTGCTCAGAATGTGACTCAGTGTGGACTTTTTGGGTTTTTGTTTGTTTTTTATTTTGCTTTGTTTTGTTTTTTCATTCATCCTGCTCAATGGTTATGGACTCTTTTCTTACAAAGATTTCTTCTCTCCATAGAACTTAGATTTTTGTCCTGTTATTTCTCTAATACTTCGTCCTCTGCTTTCTCTCCACTTTCTTTCTGTCTGTACTGATCTAACTCTTTTATTTTTCCCCTACTATTTTCTTTCTCTTTCTTTTTGCTCTACATCCTGGAATCTTCCAAATCTTCTTTCAGTTTGTTATGGTAGTCATTTTTTTAATTTCCAAGAATATTTATGTCTTCTCTGATTGTTCATTTCTTAGCAACCTATGCTTATTTTATAGCTGACATACCATTTTTTCTTTCTGAGAATCCCAAGTATATTTTTTCGAGAACTTTTTTCACTGAAATGTCTAGAAATAATTTGGATTCATATGCAATTGTAAGAAATAAGATAAAGAGATACAAGCACACTACATCCAGTTTTCCCTCAAAATACTTGCAAAACTGTAGTTTAATACTACAACCAGGACATTGACAATCCACTAATCTTATTCAGATTTCCTGTGATACATGAACTTGTGGTGTGTGTATGTGTGTGTGTGTGTCTTTAGTTCCACACAATTCTGTCATACGTGTAGGTTTGTGTATCAACCACCACAGTCAAGATACTGAATAGTTATATCACCATATGTCTCCCTCAGGTTGCCTTTTTACAACTTCTTACCTTCCTCTCAATTCTTCCACCCCCACCTGACAACTACAATCTGTTCTCCATTTTCTATAATTTTGTCATTTTAAAATATTATATAAATGCGATCATACATTATGTAATCTTTTTGTATTTGTTTTGTTTTCCACTCAGTATGAATTCCCTGAGAATTCACTCAAGTTGTTGTATACATTAATATTTTTTTCCTTCTTATCATTAAGTAGTATTCCATGGTATGTATATAACACAGTTTATTTAACCATTCACCAGCTGAAGGACATATGAGCTGTTTTCAATTTTTTGCTATTATGAGTAAAGCTGCTCTGAACATTCATATACAGATTTTTTGTGAACATAAGTGTTCATTTCTCTGGGATAAACATCTGAGAGTGCAATGGCTGGGTCATATGGTAGCTGCATGTTTAATTTTATAAGAAATCGCCAAACTCTTTTCCAAATCATCTGTGTGATTGTACATTGCCACCAGTAATGTATGAGTGGTCCAGTGTCTTCGTATCTTCATCAGCATTCCATTTTGTCACTATTTTCCTACTTTAGCCATTCTGATAGATGTGTAGTGATATCTCATTGTACTTTTAATTTGCATTTCCTTGATGGCTAATGATGTTGAACATCTTTTCCTGTGCTTATTTGCCATTCGTATGTTATCTTTGATGAAATGCCCCTACAAGTTTTTTGTCCATTTTCTAATTGTATTGTTTGGTTTTCTACAGCTGGATTCAAGAGCTCCATATATTTTCTAGATATTAGTCTTTTATTGGATATGTGGTTTGTAAATATTTTCTCCCAGTCTGTTACTTGCCTTTTAGCCTGCTCACACGGGCTTTTGGAAAGCAAAAATTTAAACATCGATGAGGTCCAATTTGTCAATTTTTTCTTTTTCCCTTTTTACTTCATGCTTTCAAACTTTGCCTATCACTAGATCCTGAAGATTTTTTCCTATGTTTTAATTGTCTAAAAGTTGTATGGGTTTACATTTTACATTTAAATCCATGATCCACTTTAAGTTAATTTTTAATGTGTGAGGTTTCGGTCAAGGTTTATTTTCTTTGCCTATAGATGTCCACTTGCTCTAGTACCACTAATTGGAAAGGCTGTCCTTCCTTTAGTGAATGGCTTTTGGGCCTTTGCCAAAATCAGTTAGGCACATTTGTGTGGGTCTGTTCTGGGTGCTCTGTTCTGTTCCCTTGATCTATGGGTCTTTCCCTCTGTCACTGCAATACTGTCTTGATTACTACAGCTAGAGAGTAAGCTATAGTATGTGATCAGAGTGACCCCTCCCACTTCATTCTTCTCTGTCAAGCTTGTTTTAGCTATTCTAGGGCTTATGCCTTTCCATATTAATTTTATAATAAGTTTGTCTATGTCCATATAAACCCTTGCTGGGATTTTGATAGGAATTGCATTAAATTGATAGACCAGTTTGGGGAGAATTGACATTTTTACTATGTCTAGCCTTCTAATTCATGAACATTGCAGGTATTTCCATTTATTTAGGTCTTCTTTGATTTCTTTCATCAGCATTTTATAATTATTAGCATACAGATCCTATATAGGTTTTGTTAAGTGTATTTCATTTTCTTTGGAATTATTGCAAATCGTATTGTGCTTTTTATTTTGATTCCCACATGTTCATTGTTAGAATATAGAAATGTCATTGATTTCTTTTGTATTGATCTTGTGTATGGTGACCTTGCTGAACTTACTAGTTCTAGGTGTTCTTTTGTAGATGCCTTGGGATTTTATATGTAGACAATCATATCATCTGTATACAGAGATGATTTTACTTATCTCTTCCTTTTCAATCTGTATGTCTTTTACTTCAATTTCTTGACTCATTTCAGTACTTAGAACTTCCAACACTAAAGAAGAGTAGCGGAAATGGGCATTCTTGCCTTCTATTTGATCTTGGGGAAAAGCTTTCAGTTGTTCACCAGTAAATATGATGTTACTTGTAGGGTTTTTGTAGATGCTCTTTATCAAGGTAAAATAATTCCCCTCTAGTCCTAACTTGCTGAATTTTTTTTTTTATCATTAATGTGTGTTGGATTTTGTCAAATTTTTTTTCTACCTCAATTGAGATAGTTACATGTCTTTTCTTATTTAGCTTATTGATATGCTGGATTACATTGATTAATTTTTGAATGTTGAACAAGCCTTGCACACCTTCAGTTGAAGGTAGTTGAATAAATCCAATACTCAATTGAATAAATTCAATTTGGTCATGGTATATAATTTCTTTGTATCTTGTTGGATTCAGTTTGCTAAGATTCCATTGAGAATTTTTGCATCTAAGCTTTGAAGTGATACTGGTATGTAGTTTTTCTTTTTTTTGTACTGTCGACTGTCTTTATTCAGTGTTATTATAAGGGTAAGGGATTTTATGCCATCCTGTCCAGACTGGAAGTCTTCAATCACATTTTTTAAAGTTCTATTGTTACCTGTAAATTTTTTTGTTTCTACTTGTTTATTTTTGTCTTTCCTCATTCATGCTCCAGGATTTCTTAAGTGCCTGGTGATTCTTACTTTTCCATTCATACAAGTATGGGAGCCTGAAAAGAAGTCCCTTGTACAAGGGGTTTGTCTACTTCACTGTACTGTGTATAGACAAGAAGCAAGACATCAGCAGATGAGATATTACTAACAGCTTTCTCAAGGACAGAGGCTGTTGGAAGACCTGTAAGATAGAACAAAGCAGAGATGCTCCTCCTAGAGTACACACATGGAGAGCTGCTGATTAGAAGGAAGGTAGAGTCAGTAGCAAAAGCCTGAGACACGTGAGCCACAGTAGGTGATACAGAGAGAGGTAGGAAATGGAAATGATGACACAGGATTATTTGAAGCCCTTTATTTGGGATTGTTCACCTTTTCTACCCCTTTCCTTATTGTCTTCCTGGTTTTGTTGTTATTGCTGTTGTTGACATCATTTTTTTTGTTTTGCTTGATTTTGTTTTATCTGAAAGTAAGATTTTCTCTAAGTAAATTGAAAATATGGTTGACAGGGATCAAGAGAAAATCCTACTTCATTCTAGCCTTTACAGCCATCCAGATATTTAAATGGCTGTCTTCCAGCTTATGTACTCATGTTTTCAGGCTGCCATTTTGAATCAGAAGTTTAATAGACTATGTTATTAAATTTCTCCTAGGAAATATTGCTATACCCTAATGTTTGAAGACCATGATAGAGTTTTTCATTCAGTTTTTCTCTTTACAGAGAGAATAAGAAACATCTTCCTTCTTTTTTAAAGCACTAACCAATTGATAAACTCTTCTACTTCTTCATTTATAAATAACACAGCACTTAAAACTTTCCTTTACCTTCTGTCTCTAATGTTAAGGTCCTCCCTTCATTCTCATCTATGTGAATCTAGTTTTATAAGCCTGGGTAGTGTCTGTGTGGACAGTTAAGCCAATCCAAGGCTCAGAGAAAAGTAGAATGGAAAACTCAGTGAGGAATGTGATGAAACTTGGAAAGGGCTGGCAACAAGGTTAACACATGCCAAAAACTCCATCCATCAGGTAGGTTCACAGGGCAGGCAGGACACAATGGTGCAATGCCATTTTTCTTAGATGAAAAGGACATCTATAGGCAGGCAAGATCCTGCAGTGGTTTTAGGTATATATCAAAGAGCAGTGCTCTTGGAGATGAGTAAGAATTGGAGAATCTGATGAGTCACATTGCTGACATATTCTGATTAAATACTTCCAGTGGCAGAGAAGTCACTAGGAGGAGATTGTTCACACCACCGAAAAACATTTCTTCCTTAAATTGTTCAACATATATAACTCCCTAAAACAAGGTGGCTGTATGTTTTGGTTTGGCCATGACAGTTTCAGGCGACACTTATTTGTCCCGATATGACTATTATGCATGCTCCCTTTAATTCTCAAAAGTTTCCTTGTCTCCTACCTACAATAGCCATATTTTATTTCTAGTTTTGTCCCTGAAAGTATAAGATAGTCTCAATATAAGAGAATAATCAGTACAAAATCAAAAGACAAAAGAAGACCACTTACAGTGAATCCATTTAAAATGGGAACCAAAAATCTCATGGTGAAAAGTACAAAGAACATTTTGGCTGGGCCAGGACTGTGAAAATGCCACTTTAAAGTGTAGAAATAAGTTTATAGTGTTTTGTACCATTAATAAAATGTAGGTAAGAATGGAATCTATATGCTCATTACTAGAATTAGTTTTTCTTTTCTAGAGAAGCATTTTTATTTCAAAAAAAGATATGAAATATTGAGAGAATATTTATTACTTTACATCTTACTTTTACAATATTACTATAAAATGAGTAATTTTTGCAAAAATACTAAAAAGTTTCAATTATTTTCCCAAGCATTTTTTGACCCTTTATTATGCTAATTATTCTTCTTTGAAGTATTAACTTTGCATGTTTATCTTCTTCACTCTTCATTTACTCTTCATTTGGTATACCGTTTTCAAATGTCTTTGCATTGGATCAAGTAGATCTCCAAAGTCACTTTCATCAACTTTATGAAATTCTGCATAGTTGGAAAGATCATTTGCAATTTCCCCATGCAGTAAATTTACATTGATTTGCATTCTGTTGTGAACCATTTATCAATATTAGACAATAGGAAAGAATGAAAGTCATATAAATTTTGATGTGATGGATATGGTTATCCATCAGTATGAAGCAGTAAAGACATTTTGTGTCTAAGCTTTTAAAACTGTGGGAATATAGTTAATTAAAATTCAGATGTGTGCTCTGTCTCTAATTTACTTTTAATAGCAATAATATTATTAAGTATCATTTCTTAATATTTACTATATGTTAGGCTCTGTGTTAGGCAGTATTAAATAGAACTAAATATATATTCCTTGATTATCAACAGATGAATTATAAAGCAATTCAAATGAATTAAAATACAAGGTCCTATGTAAACAAAATTTAATGGAGCCTACAAGTAATTAGCAATTTCCCAGTGGATGTGATATTTAGGGGGATGTTTGATGACTGAGTTGTTACCCATGCAAAAGTGTGCAAAGTGTGGATGGGGGAAGAAGCATCAAGCAGAAAGAGCAAATGACCTGTGAAGTTCAGAGGTAAAAATAGCAGGGTACTTTTTGAGAGCCATATTGAGGAAAATTTTCAAAAATGGATGGAGCTTGGTGTGCCAAGGGACAGTGCCAAGGATTGGGGCCAGAGAGGTTCTCAAGATGAGACATTGGCCCAATGAGTGCAATATAATAAATCCAAGCTATTGTGGCTTAATAAGAACTGAGAATGAACAGCCCACCCAATCCATATCTTCCTAACCACTCACTACCTTCAAATTATCATGCCCAGGCACTTTCCTAAGATCCTCTAAATGAGTGTTTTTTCATAGTACATATGCTGCTTTCATACTAGCAATAGGTAGGTATGTTGGTCTAACAATAAAGAGCCTTTGTGGGTGTAAATGACTGCAAAAATCATATAGATAGATAGATAGAGAGAGAAATATAAACTAAAAGATAGATGGACAGAAAAAAAGGCATTTTTTCCCCACACACAAAAGATGTCCAGGTACTCCAGTTTGTATTCCTATATTTCCTAACACATGGAGAGGGCATCCACAGTCTCTATTTCCAGTTATTATCTCCATTCAGCTAAGATGATCTCAAGCCCACCTTTCAAATTTAATATTATTCTTGCAAGTTATTTTGGCTAAAATTTCCATTACAGTAGGGCTACAGTTAGCCAAGAAGACAAGACTTCTCAAATATGACCTAGAACATTACAGATTATTAAATATCATGTGAAAGAAACCCTTGTAAACCACAATTTTGAATTGTCCTCTTTAGAGAAGACTGGGGGAAAAGATCACATTTTAAAAACTGTAAAACTGTGTAAATCTCAGGAAAGAACCTACCTTGTGTAATTGTCTTAGGTCAAATTCCCATGAAGCACACTCTGTGACAGGGGCTTGAATGTACATGATAAATTGAAGGAATGCTCTAAGAAAAGTTCTGTAAATTAGGGGTGAAGCAGCACAAGGGAAGGGTAAGAACTGAGCAGGGGTGTGGCCTCAAATCCCAGGGCTCCGGGACATACACTGTACGACAGAGCTGTATTTCCTTGAGGCAAGGGCTGACCTTTGATACTCTCACATCATTCAGTCATTGGCCATGTCCCTCCTTGGGATGGAGAATGATGCTTAAAACCTCATCAAATGAAGTCAATTTCTGTAGAGTACAAGGCCACCTGTGAGCTGGTGCAGCCACCACTCCTGGCAGCTTGCTGACGGGCATTGGGTGGGGCACCAAGCACTGTCTATGACAGTCTGCTCCCTGTACTGCTCACATCCACTTGTTTCTCACTTCCGTTCCCTCTGTCCACCATCCAGACACAGCTACTCCAGGGTTCTGTGGCCATAACTCCTAGGGGAACTTACAATAGAGTGATTTGTGGGTCAGACTACAGATCCTAATGTTATACCTGGACCCTAGACCAGAATTGATATCATCATTTCCATCTTCTACCCCCTATTCTAGACTTCTCTTACTCTCAGGTCATACTTCAGCTGTTCTTGGTGGCTTTCCTGATGGGGTGACCTGGATCCTTACCTCTGAGGGCATCTTGGGCCCTTATAAGCCATGGTTTCTGTACGTGATCATTTACAGTTAAAAGAGAGCATAGGAGTACCAAGACATTCCCTAGGAGAGAACCTTAATGCCTAACATTATTTAGCAGCACTCATACTACTTATAATAGTCAGGGATAATTAACCCTGCCAGTGTAGTAACTGATTTGTGCCCATCGGCCTCCTAGCACACAGGAGGCTCTGTGAGCTCCTAGGACCTCACAGTGATCAGCAGCAGCCTTAAACTTAAGTGGAATTAGACTCTGTGTCTTCTGGTGCAAGTGTCTCCCCATCTGGGAACCGGGGCCATCAGACTGACAGTCTAAAGTAATGGGAATGAGAAGCACAAATCCCCCCTAAAAAGGTCTCTAGGAATAATGAAGAGCAGGACCACATCTACTTTCACACTCTGGCTTCCGTATGCACACAGCATACCTACTTGGGACTCAGTCCCACATATGAGCCCCTTTGTGCCTCTGCATTCTGAGAACCAATGGAACTTAGGTGCTGTGCTGGGGAAATTGAAAGCGTTAGTGCCTTACGCTGATGCCCCCAAAGCAGACCCTGCGAGGAGGGTCTGAATGTGAGAGGGTTACGTGGGGGATGGTTACAGGAAGCCCTCACAGAGGAGTGGGGAAATGAAACCGGGAAGAGGAGGAAGCCAATACACGTTAATTGACAGGTCACTGCTGTGGGCAACTTTGAACTCATCCCAAGAGGGACCTGTGGGGAAAGTGTGGAATACACCTCCCACCGCCTGAGGGCCCAGGAAGCTGGAGTCCTTATTGTCCAACTCCCATCCATGACTGGTTGAGGGCTACTCTTCAGCACTTCCGTTTTGCCCCACACGTGGGGGGGAGAGAGAGAGAGAGAGAGAGCCCTCGGGTGGACAGTGGTAGAAGGCACTGCTGGCACGTACGGGAATGGTGAGTGCTGAGGGAATATGGCGGGGCATTGGCGGTATCTATTACAAGTAGGTACCTAAATACAATGAAATTAAGTTTCTACCACCCTGTAGTACAGGGGCTTATAAGATATTTAGCTTGAGTTACTTAAAGAGAAAGAAAGTTATATTTCTGGTATAGTGGGCTTTGTTGGTAGATATTTATATACCTTACGATTGCATCCATAGTTCACTTTGATATGGGAAAAATTAACTCAGAATGTTACTGTGTCCATCACCAGAGCCACGAGGAGAATAACTGGTCTAGAGTTGAAAAGTCACAATATAGCTCTCAGTGACTTTGTTTTCTCCCTTGGTAGAAAGCAAATACCTAATTCCAAGGAGTTTAGTTTCTATAAAAAGCATTAGGTTCTATGGTAAGAGGAACTATAAAATGACACCATAAAAGTTGACAGATCTCAATTTACTAGTAAAGAAGTACAAATGGCAAATATCAGAACTGCATTACCCTGTAATTATAGGTATTTAATAAAATTAATTTAATGGCCAATAATTTGAAATTTTAAAAGTACATTTAAAGATCAAATAAAACAGAATAAAATCAGAGTGTATTTTAGACTTTTAAGGAAATTATGGACAAATGATTTCTGCAGTAACCTTATGACAAAGCAACACCGGATCTCATAAATGCTCTGAACAGAGTCTCAAACTCTAAAGCAAGCCAGATACAGAATATTCCATGTTTAAGAGCAAAACAGTAATTTTAATTTACTTATTTTAGAGGAATAAGCACAAAGAGCTCCAACAAAGAAAATGACATGGTATAGCAGAATGAATATAAGACTTAGAAGATGTAGGGTTTTGGTCTTATCTTCAGCATTTATGTAACTAGAAAAACCTGAGGAGGTTTCTAAACCTCCGAGCCTATTTCCTGAAAGTAATGATGCTATCTTTCTACATGCATTATTGCAGAGTTATATTAACTGAGATAATATATATAAAAGTATATGGTAAACCAGGTATGTTCAGCATCCTTAAGGCTTTAGTTTATGTTTCAATGATAAAAGTGCAGAGTGGAGACAGTTAACCAGATACAACAAATAAAAATGTTATATCATGCAATTAGAAAGCAAAGACGGATTCTAGGTAGTAAAGGTAATTTTGCATAAACTATTGTTAAAAGGAAGTTTTGTCTGAATCACTGGGGTAGAGACTTCTAGTGTTTGCACTTATCCTGTCTCTCCTTTTTCTGGAAACGTGAGAAGATTATCCTTCCCTGCTGCCTTGGGATTGGACAGAGCTATGTGGCTAGTTATAGGCCAATAGGCTGTTAGCAGAAGCCACATCAAACTTGACCAGGCTGAAACTTGAATTGCCAACGCGCAGCCTCCAGATTTCCCACCCTGAGAGGTGCCTGAGAAGGTCTCAGCTGGGATGATAGAACCAAAAGATCCAAGCAGCCTGGATAACTGAGCTCCCAAAGGGAGGAACATCACCCAGGAGAGTCACCTGGACCCACAATAAATTTTATATGTGCAGCAAATAAACCTCTGTGACACTCCAAGTTTGTTTTATTTATTGATTTTGTTACCACAGCATAATTCAACCTACCCTGACTAGCATAGTCACAGAGATTATTGTCAGTTCTTTCATGTTCTTACATACGACATAGCCATAGAGTTCTGTAGAAGGTTAACTTTGGGCATCTGAATTTCATGACCACTGCTAATCAACACAATTTTTTTGTATTATTCAAATCCTTCAGCTCACTAACTTATCTTTAGGCTGCATCTTCACAATGCTAGAAAAATTGGTTGGTTTAGTAAATTCATTAAAAAAGAAAAAAAAGTTACTTTCCTTCCTTCACGACTATGCTTCCACAGACACATTCACAAAGTTACTACCAAATGTTTTCACTTTCCAAAATTTACTGTATACAATTTATTAAATATGTATGTAGTATAATGCATCTGGCTAATTGCAGTGTAGTTTCCAAGACAAGAAGATGGTGATGATTTTGTTATTATTTATTTATGAACCCACATTCTTCCAAAAGAATCTGGAACACAAATGATGAATTATTCTCAATTTCCTTAATTGG
This sequence comes from Varecia variegata, assembly GCA_028533085.1. Taxonomy (NCBI): domain Eukaryota; kingdom Metazoa; phylum Chordata; class Mammalia; order Primates; family Lemuridae; genus Varecia; species Varecia variegata. The sequence goes on along the minus strand of CM052443.1, from coordinate 63,077,743 downwards.
TCTTATTTCATAGCAAACCACATTGCTATGAAACAATCACAAAAAGATTGGAATTAAGTACAATGGCATTGCATCTGTCCTTTTATAAATATTATAAAATAATGGATCATAAGTCAGTAGAATAAGCAGCCAGAAAGATGTCTCTACTATCACTACAAAATCTCCATAACTTTGGGCAAATCATTTATATTCTATTAACATTTCTGTACCTTTATTATTGGGAATGTGTTGGTCATTTCAAACATACTATATGGAGAGGGATGGGTATCACTGGGGAAGGGGAATTTAAATAGGGAATAAGAAAACATTCCAAAGGCACATTCAGCTTGTTAGTAAAGAGACACTAGAGACTTGCAAAGCAAAATAAAGAAGCTATCATTTTAAATTGCAGTGATGCATCAAAACATTTGATTTTTAATTTGTCTTTTAAAGAACTGACCAAAAAAAATAACCATCATTTATAGAAACAGGTCACCAGGTGGTTTTCTGAAGGGGACACTGTTTCCTATGTTTCCTATGAGGCTTTGGATCTGTTCTTTTCACTAAAAAGCAACGCCACTAACCTTTGACAAATGTGATTTGGTGGTTTGTAATTTTGGTTTTGATCCCCATTCTGGTAAAGACTACCGGAGTGGTTGTCAAAATGTGGTGCCTGGCTGAGCAGCAGCACCTGGGAACTTTTAAGAAATATAAACCCAGCCCTACCCGACCTATTGAATCAGAAACTCGGGGAGGTGAGGCAAGGCGATCTGTCCTAACAAGTCCTGCCTGTTGTCCTGACACATTCTAAAGTTCGAGAAACACTGGACAAAATGGTCTTTTCTTGGAAATCAGCAAAAAAAAAAAAAAAAAAAAAAAAAGCCCACCTTGATCCAATAACGTACACTTAACATTCAAGGATCACACATGAATACAGCACCTGTAAGACCTTTTCAAACATTGAGAATCTATATTTTCTGACCATCTTAGTTCAAGATCTGACACTCTAAATTTCAAAATGGACCTGGTTTTTATATTTAAGTAATAAACCCTTGAAAATATGCGATTTATATTGGAAGCACTGGCACAATCTTAAGGATAGCATTGTAAATGGTGATGCTATAATTAAGCTTCGATCTCCTTTTGGAAAAAAAAGAAAGGGAGAGAGAACGTGGAGAAGGAGGTTACTGTTCAATGAACTGCTCTGTCATTTGCCGCGGTGATTCTTAATTGTGTCTCATTATGGCAAGATGATCATTACTCTACTTGTCTGTCTGATTTAGAGACCACTAAAAGTGTCTTGTAACACGCAGCCGTCTCCCTTGCAACAGTCCTCTGGCTCTCACCCTCATTACTCAGAATCTGTCCAATTATTTGTCATTAAAGTAATAAAAAGGACTGCAGCAGAAAGTGTGGGAGGTAACTGTTGGAGGTCTGCCCGGGGAGGAAGAAAAAATGCAAACTGTTTTCAAGGCACTGGGAAGGTGACATCGTTAATTAAGTGTTAGGGAATATGCAAATCAGTCCCACTCTCAAGAGACTGTAATAAACCTGAGAAAACATTATTATCAATGCAAGTAAGAGAAGAGCGCATTACCCCATCTGCAAGACTGTGTCATTTTCTGGTGGTGACTCCAGCAAGGAGGGGAGGGAGCTGGGGAAGAGATGAGGAAGGTGGAGTGGTTCAGGGCCATTGAGTGCCCTCGGGCTGTTAAGAGTTCCAAATTAAGGTGTCAACGTGGAGGGCCAGTGGATTACAACTTTTAATGAGGGATGTTTGTCTAATCTCAGGATTTGCACACCCAATTTCCTCTGCAAAATGACTTACAACTCATCAGCAGGCAGTGTTTTTGTAGGTTAAAGAAAGGGGAGAGGGAGCGAGGGGGAGGCTGGCAGCTGGCACAAGAGGCATCTTGGGTGTTGTTTCAAAGGTGGTAATGAAGCAAAGCACTTAGAGGGACGTGGACACTAGCTTATTGATTACATATATACTGAGCACAAACAAAAGCCTCTAGGCCTTTAGCCAAACTGAAACTTCTTCCTGGAATGCCTTTTCTCCAGTGGTCTTCCATCTTGTTAACCTGACCAACTCATTTCTAATCTTTTGAAGTTTATAGGAAGTGTCAATTCCTCATGAAAACTACCCCGATCTCTATCCCAGATAAGTATACCAAAAGAAAAATAGTGAGTTTGCTACACAAGCACAGCTTCAAAGCAAGTTCTCTTGCCTTCTTATTCTATCTAGCTTGCAGATATTTATAGAAAACCTTCCTATATGGAAATATTGGTGCCATATCTGACTCTAGTTTCCCAGAGAGACTTTCATTTGATCACAAGAAAATTAAAGGCTTCCTTGATAACTGGGGGAAAAAGTCATCTTGCATACTGTATCAGTTAGCAACTGCTGCTTAACAAACCATCCCCAAAATTAGATCCTTAAAATAATAAGGATTTATTATTACTCTGGAGTCTATATGTCTACTGGGCTTACTCATGACCTTTGGTCACCTGGAGGTTGGGTCAGGTAACTCTGCTGTTGAGTAGGTTGAACTTGTACACATATTTGGGTGTCTGCTGGCTTAAAGCTGGCGGAGAAAGGTCTTGGTTTGGACAACTGGGCCCTCCTTCACGGGGTGTTAAATTCTCCAGTGGGCTACCATAGACTTGTTCACAGGCCAGGGGCAGGGCTCTGAAAGGCATCTTCGGAGCATGTCTCAGGATGCCTCTTGTGCCGGCTGCCAGCCTCCCCCTCGCTCCCTCTCCCCTTTCTTTAACCTACAAAAACACTGCCTGCTGATGAGTTGTAAGTCATTTTGCAGAGGAAATTGGGTGTGCAAATCCTGAGATTAGACAAACATCCCTCATTAAGTGCTGGTTTCTTTTTGCTTAACAGTTTCTTCTGTTTCTCAATTTATCCCTTTCCTTTTGTATTTTACTATAAGAAGCAAGAAGAAAAAAGGTCACACCTTTAACACCTTGCTTGGAAACCTCCTCGGCAAAGTATTCGAGTTCATTGCTTAAAAGTTCTATGTTCCACATGACTGTAGAACATAAAGCAGCCATGTTTTCTGTTACTGTGTAACCAGGATTGCCTTTCTTCCAGTTCCTAATAAGCGTTCCTCATTTCCCTCTGACATCTCACTAGCAGAGTCTTTAACCTCGTTTCTACCAACGGTTTATTCAAGGCAATCGAGGCATTTTCTATAATGCACTTCGAAATTCTTCCAGCCTCTACCCATTACCCATTTCCAAAGTCACTTCTGTGTTTTTAGGTATTTGGTAGAGTAGCACCCCACTCCCAGTACCAAACTTTGTATTAGTTTTCTGAGGCTGCAGATTACCACAGACTTTGTGGCTTAAAACAACAGAAATTTATTCTCTCACAGTTAGGCAGACTAGAGGTTCAAACTCTAGCAGGGTCATGCCCCTCTAGGAGTTTTAGGGGATAATTCATTCTTGATTTCTTCTAGCTTCTGGTGGCTCAAGGCATTTCTTAGCTTGTGGTCACATCAGTCCAATCTCTGCCTCCATGATCACATTGTCTCCCCTTTTCTGTCTCTTATAAGGACTCCTGTCATTAAATTTAGGGCCCACCCAGATAATCCAAGATGATATTCACATCTCGGATCTTAATGTAATTACATTTGCAAAGTCCCTTTTTCCAAAGAAGATGGCATTTTAAAATTTGGAGGATTAGGATGTGGACATATCTTTTTAGAGCCACCACTTATCACCACTTTACTGTAGCTGACACAGCTGTGATGCTGGTAATAGCTCCGATCCTCCCTTCATGCAGATGGAAAAGCATAAGCCTGGGCAAATCATGCATGGCAGGACTCCAAATCAGGACTGCAAAGCACAGCAACTTGGTTGCTCATTCCATGCCCTCTCCCATTCTTGCCCTATTTCAGTCAATGCCTTGAACTGGGAAAGCACATGGGGAAGCATGCATGTGGAGCACTTTACACAGTGTTCTGAGAACTCAAAAAACCTGGGCAATGAGTGACTCTGAAATCATTAAGTCTTGTCCTCATATCCCCCAGCCCTCAATAATTCATGTGACTTCCCTTTTAGTTATCTTCCATTGAATGACAAAGCAATCCAAAACTTAATATTCTAAACAGCAATTTATTATCTCTTATGAATTGTTGAGTATACAGTTCTTCTATTTCTCTTGGTATCAGCTGGCTGGCAATTGATAATGGCTGCTGTCTGGCAGATAACTAGGGCTGTGGCTGGTGGCCATGACTCTTCATTGTGGGGACCTCTCCTTGTGGCTGTTTGGGCTTCCTTACAGCATGGTGACTTGGTTGCAAGAAGGAGCATCTCAAGAGGAAGGAAGCAAAAGCTAACAGTCCTATTAAGGCCTTGGCTTATAAATATTAGACTATCGATTCAGCAGCATTCTATTGGTCAAAATAGTCAGAAGCTCAACCCAGATTTGAAGAGAGGAAAAATAAACTGCAATTCTCAATGGAAGAACATTATGAACATACAGAGACTAGAGATATTATTGAAAGCTGTTTTTGAAGACCAGTTACTGCAACCTTCCTTTCTCTCCTCTACCAGGATGGCTACTACTGTTATGGTTGCACAAGGATATATTGATGGTTGAAATCCAGCCCATGCTCCACTTACAAGCCACTCACTTGGCTGCTGGTTGGAGCAGGGCTGGATCCACTCAAGGGAAGGAATGCCTTTTCCACATTTGCCCTGTGGAATAATAGTAGCTCTATCTACCAGTAGACCCATAAATTGACACTGTAGTTTCCACTATTATCATTCAACCAAATCAAGATTGCTAGCACAAAGATTTTGTAAAAAGGATGCTGGCATTGAGGTCAGAAGTCCATTGTTTCAGACCTTTACCCAGTACTTACTAGCTAAGTAGACCTAGCCAAGTTCCTAACTCTTTGCAATGGAATTTATTCTGTAGAATAGAGAGAATAATTCTTGCCCTTTATCAGTCTGGCAGTATGGTGGGAGTCAAATGAAATACATGCAAGACTATTGTAGAAAATATAGGGTATTATGTAAATGTGTGTCTTTATCTAAAAAGTATTCTCACTCTCACCTACTTTTGCTAATGCCAGCCCCCATCTTCATTTGGGAACTGGAGCAAAGACCAATAGTCATGAAACATTGGCCCAAAGAAATCTTTCTACCAGTAACTATTCTAACTAGAGAGAAGAAGTAAGAGTAAGGCATCTTTTTAAGATAGTAAGAACTCCACGTTGGAATAAAGATCATCGGGTATCATCACTTCTGTACCACATTGGCTGGGTCCTCTCAAGTGCCAGACATGAGGTGACGGGAATCAGTCTCAATTCCTACGCTATTCTACATTTATTTTCCAAAGCCCTCCAGGAGGAAGAATATTACCTGACTACTCTAAATGAGTGCAATTTGTGTTGAAAACGCAAGGCACAGGGTAAATGGGAGATAATTACCAATTGCACATTGACATTATGTAAAACACTCTGGCATTTTTCTGTGTTACAACCTATTGAACTGTATCACTCTGATGACCAAATAATGAATTACAGTCCATTTATGAAAGGACTGTGTGTTTAATGCTAACCTTCTCCTACGTCTCCTCAGTACCTTGACCGTGACAACATGTGCAAGCACAAGGTGGGGCTGAATACATATAATTTCTCATTTTTATAGATAATGAATATGCTTTTCAGACTGATGCCTTCTGGGAATAGTTTTTATAATAATTTTCCGTGCAAAAATAATTCATCTGCAGAGTGGCCTTGGCATGCAGTTGTATGGTAGAATGAATAGAGGTGTCAACACATACCATGGAAAGTAGGGATAGAATTCATCCACTGTTCAGCATCATATTAGGACTACTGATATACAGTAGTATTGTACTTAATACTGTTTTGTTATTAATAATAAGCTGCTACTTACTATTTGCCAAAACCTTGGCAAGTACACTGCATGTATTTATTTATTCAATCCTTACGCTAAGCCTTGCAAGGTAGATATCCCTTATCCCTGCTCTATAGATGGAATTTAAGGCTACAGAGGTCACCTAGCCTGTCCAATATCACTCAGAAAATAAATGCTGGAACTGGGGTTCAAATCTAGGTCTAACTAGCTCCAAATCTCATATAGCTCATTATATGATATTGGCTTCTGGAAAATAATGTCACTTGTTCCAGTAAGCTTCTTATGGATTTGCAAACACCATGATTTCTGGGCCAAAGGAAGTAACAAATCCCATCAGTCCTGTAACCCCACACCTCATCTCCAGAGGAGTCCTGGATTTTACTTCTCACCTGAATATCACTGAGTACGTGTGACTTAGGCTTTCTTACCACAAAAGTGCAGAAAATCCTTCAGAGAAGTAGAGGATGTCTCAGATGTGCCAGCCCCTTTGAGTAGCCTTTGTTTAGACTACCCGGGCCCACTTTTCAGACTGGATTCAGTAGTGTGTTAAACCCCAGAAAAAACAAATCCAGCTCACATCATACACCAGATGGCCAAAACATTAAAAACAATTTTATTAGACATCTTTGTCTCTCCTTTCTTATTCAATTTATGACTTCCTTCCCTTTTCTTCCCTACAATTTCTTTAAATCCCCTTTTTCAACTGAGTTCTTCCCACAGTTTGAATACACAGTTCAGAAAAATAAGATTTCATTAGAGAGGAAAGCTGCATAATAAATAACAAGTTTGATTACTTCTTTCTCATGTAAATGTGTGACAATCTCAAGGCATTCCAGAAAGCACATTCACATTTATTGAGTGTGTCCTATATATCTAGATGCTTTTGTATAAGTCAAGAACAAAAAAATTAAGACACAAGATCAATACTGTATTACTAGCCTCATTTTTACATGGAATGGAATTGAGTCTCAGAGAAGTTAATTGATTTGCCCATGTCCATACAGTTAATAATTTGAAAACCCAGGCTAGGCTCCATCAACATAAATTTTTAGCTTAGCACAAAGTCCCCCATAGATATTCACTAAATTTATACTTGGTACAAATGTATTTAAATCTGTGCTAGGGTATTGCAATCAAGACCATCACATCTGTACCTAGGTGAGCACTGCAATGAAAGAAAAACTGCAATCACAAGGGGCAAGCTGTGTAAGATTCGGCAATCTCAAACTCTTTTGAAAGAATCTGGAAGCCAGAGTCTCCAGGAGAAAGAAGTAGAACAAGTTTTACACGTCCAGGATAAAGTGAAAAAACATAGTCCTAATTTAAAATGTTTTGAAGCATCACAGTTATCGTAGGCCCTTCCCCATCACTGATAAGCAGGACAAGTTCTGTTTCCCTTCTTAGGACATTGAAATAATATTTTGGAACTTATTAAGATAGTGTGGCAGAGAATGCTACGTGTTCCCCAATCCCTGTTTCCTTTTCCTTGTGAGAGCACAGCTAGACAATGGTTCTTAGACTCCCACGTGATTGAAATCTGTCCTCTGGCATGTGGGCAGCAGTGATATCTGCCACTTCCAGGTCTGACCCTTCAACATTTCCCATACAGTCCTCCCTCCACACTCTTGCACTTTCTCCTGGAGGCTTTAGAGGATGGAAGAACCATAGGGTGGACAGAACCTATATCCTGGATGTATCAGCTTGTGTTCCCCTGAAAGCATGGCCTCAGAAAGGGAATTTGGTACAAGTAGTTTATCTGAATGTGCTCCCAGCAAGCAGGATGAGGAGGCAGAGATGGGGAGCTGGTGGACGAAGGAAGCTACTATAAGGGTGAGTCATTCAGGTTGCTGCTGTGGGCAAAGGAAACATAGTTCCAGAAATCTCCTGAGAGGCATGCTGAGTGCCTCAAGAGTGTGTGCCTAAAGATCGGGAGGTTGGAACATCTGTGCATGAGTTCTCATCTCCCATTGGCCAAGGGATGCTCTCAGGGTGTTAATCCTCCTGCCCTTTTAGCTACACAGGCAGTAAGGTTGAGTGATCTCCTCCCATGACTCCCTAGGGGACTGTGGAGTCCAAGGTGCCCCAGGTAGAGAACCAGGAAGAGGAACACGGTGCGTCCAAAGGTGAGATGCTGCCAGGAAGAATTGTTTACATGCATCACAGTTAGAAATCAGAGACCAGGCTGAAAGGCTGCAGATTGGGGCCATAATGTGTCTGCTGAGAGATAGCGTGGAGCAGAGCACTCCACCCACCCCCCACTCGCCAACCCAACCCACTTGGACCAAGACGTGTGAAAAACAAGCTTTAATGGGGCAAGTCCCTGAATTTTAGAGCTTTTGTTTGGTCTTATTCTGTTGAAGTGTCTAAGTTACTCTGATTAACATAGGTGGAAGAGTGGACAACCCAGAATCTATAAAGTTTTTGTTTTTGTCTTAACCGTGATGGATGTTTAATCACCATTATTAGTTAAACATACGATATTCAGCACTTTGGAGGTAAACCATGATAAAGTAAAAGTTATTTTCTTAAGCCACATTGGCAAATTGTAAATGCAATATAAATTTCAATTACACTGAAATTTTCATTTTTTAAATAACCAAGATTTTTAAACAATAATAATATTCACAATACTGAAAGAAGGATGACGAAGTGGTTTTACATAATAAACATTATGGGCAGTATAAATGGGTAAACTTTCCTATAAATTCATTTGGAAATACATATCCAGAATAATTTTTAAAATCCTGTTTATATTCTTAGATTCTAAAGATATTTAATTAATCTATTTATTTGGGTCTTGCTTTACCCAGGAAAATATTCAAAATTATTCCTTTGAGCCTTCCAGTAAGCATTTCCTAAGGAAATAGTCATGAGTTCAGACAAAGATTAAGGCATGAGGAAATAATGCATCATTATTTATAATAGCATACAATTGGAAATGAACTGAATGTCCCACAATTGGAGATTCATTAAATTACGGCACATCCATATAACGGACTATTATGTGCTCATCATAATTCATGACTTTGAAAATACTTAATGTCCTTGGGAAGTGTTCATGCATAATGTTAAGTGAAAAAAGATACAAATTTGAATATACAATACAGTATGTAATACAAAATATACATACATAAATTAGCAATTGGAGAAAAATATATTAAAACATTAACATTCTATCAACATTGTAACAATATACCTACTAGCAATAGGATTAAGGCTAATTTTAATTTTATTACTTTGCTTTCCTTATATATCTTCTTCACTTTATAAAATTATTAAAATGTTTTAAATTGCATTTTCCAAGTATATTGTATATGTAATAATGGGTCGACTTTGGCTACCATCCAGGTGTGTTGAAAGAGATGCCATGAGACACCTGGACCCTTTTGCTAGCAAACTTTGCAACTTGTGGATAAGGTTGTTTAGGGTATATTGTTAGGACATTTAATAATATTAATTTAATATTAGCATTTAACTAGAGCAAAGGTGTTTAAATAAGAATGTGATCGTGTCACTCCATGGCTAAAAGCTCCACGGTTCCCTTACTGGCTTCTGAACAAAGCTCCAACCCCTTAGGGTGGCATCGGTGGCCGTTTCTGATCCGGCTCCCGCCTGCCGCTATAGCTGATCTCTCGTCTTGCCCACAGGTAGGTGCCTTCTGCTGCCGTGATCTCCTGGCAGTTTTGTAAGTGCACAGCGCTACTTCAGTGCCTGCAGACAGCTGTTTACTGTGCTTAGAAGGGAACAGGAGCGAGTGAGCAGAAAGCATGAGAGAGGGAAGGAAGAAAAGCCAAGATGGGGAAGCACTACCATTGTCACCCCCCTGAGCCAAGGAGCTTGAGTCACTGGGACCTCCTACGAATCCTACAGAAGCCACCCAAAAGATAAGAATGAAGGGCACTTAGCCATCATTTTCTATTTTCTATTGCCTAAGGGTTACCCCGGGGGCAATAACTTCCTCGTGTGTCTGCAGTGCACAGGCACTGGGGCTGCCTCCCCTCCCTCTGAGTGCCCTGTACTTACCCCTGTTTACTATTCAAGATGCATTTCGTAGTGTCTTTGGCAAGATCACCCTGATCACCCTCCACATCACACTCCCGAGGCTCTCTTAGGTAGCCCTACTCCACATACTCACAGCATAATGCTTTCCTGTAATAAAAATAGCATCAATCACTCATCCTGTAGCTACCAGTTTCCTAAGCCTTCCCTCCCTCTACAAGGGAAGGGAACAGATTTTTCTTTCCCATTTCTGCATTCCTGACTGTATTCTGTAGCCACGTAGGATCTGGCAATGGAAGCCACTTAATAGAGAGATGTCAGTTGAATGAATGCAGCAGCTAGTGATATTCTTGTAAGTAAGCACAAACATGTTGGCAATATCCCTTGCATTGCCTTCAGATGGTTGACTGAGTCATTGCTGGCCTCCCGAGCCACGTATGTATGTACAACCTCCCCTCCTACGCCTCATCTCGTTGAGTCTCGGATAAGCTGCAGAAGGCAGAGCTGGATGAAAGCCGGAATCATCTGTCATTTGTGTGCCAAGAAAATGGACCAAACCCTAAAAAGAACTTAAGCAGGAGAACATATAATGATAATAAGTTTGTTCCAACTCTGCTCTCCGTCCCAGCTTTACAACTGTACACACATCCTCCTTTCTACCAGCCGAGTTTGCTTTCTCAGTCAGACTGGCTTCTGCCCTCGCCATAATGATCTCTTTAGATCTCTAAAGCCCCAATTCTGGCTTTTAGAGGCTCCTTCTTTCTTTTGATAACCCTCTGGCCCTCCCTAAAGCCCCCCACTCTAAAACTAAGATTCACTTTATCTTCCTCGATATGCCTTACACATTTTATTTATTTATTTATTTTTTTGAGACAGAGTCTCGTTCTGTTGCCCGGGCTAGAGTGAGTGCCGTGGCGTCAGCCTAGCTCACAGCAACCTCAAACTCCTGGGCTTAAGCGATCCTTCTGCCTCAGCCTCCCGAGTAGCTGGGACTACAGGCATGCACCACCATGCCCGGTTAATTTTTTCTATATATATTTTTAGTTGGCCAGATCATTTCTTTTCTATTTTTAGTAGAGACGGGGTCTCGCTCTTGCTCAGGCTGGTCTCAAACTCCTGAGCTCAAACAATCCGCCCGCCTCGGCCTCCCAGAGTGCTAGGATTACAGGCGTGAGCCACCGCACCCGGCCTGCCTTACACATTTTATTTTTTATTTCATTCATTAAAATATCCAAGGGTATTTTTATGTCATATCAATTTTTATTTGTAAAAGGGCACAAAGACAGAAATATACATAATATTACTGGTTTTTACCAACAGTTATTCAGTCATATTCTTAGAAAATTAAGTATCTCTGTCAAGATTCTTAACAACATCCTCTAGTTCCCTCCGTCACAAAGCACTCCAACTCTCTGCTAAAAACATATTGAAAATATAGTTAAAGAATATTAATCTGAAGAGACAACAGATTATCAGCCTTTTCAGAGTTCCCACAGGTGTCAGTCTGACTCGGCACTCCAGTTACACTATGTTCTGGTTATACTATGTTCTAGTTGTGTTTTTGGTTAGTTCGTGCTTCCTCTATAGGGCCAGAGGAATGACTGGTACAACTAACCCTGTGGCCTCAGATGGCTCGTAGGCCCTTTATGACTTACAGAGGAACAACTGGGCGCATGCAATGACCTCAGAGTCTTTGAGCAAATCAGACCAAGGTTGGAATCATTGAACGCTAATGATTTTCTTAAGCCATAAAACATTGTTTTCTCATAAGCAAATTGATACGAAAGACATTCTGTAGTCTAGACCAGGGGCCAGCAAAGTTTTTCTATAAAGGGTCAGATAGTGGATATCTTAGGCTTTGGGGGCTGGGGGGCTGCGTGGTCTTTTGCAACTATTCAACTTTGCTGTTGTAGTGTGACAGGAACCACCGACACTATGCAAACAAAGGGGAGGGGCTGTGTTCTAATAAAACTTTACCTATAAAAATAGATTATGGGCTGCATTTGGCTCCTAGCCTGTAATTTGCCAATCTAGACAAATAGGTATCATTCTCAACAGTCTAAATGTTTCAAAGCAAGACTGTTCCTTTCAATAATTCAATTCTTATTTAACAGGATGACATGAGCATGACTATTTATTTTATCAAAGCCAATGTATAAAATTAACTTGACCCCTTGCTCTAATATAGGATTGGTTGTCACCAAAATGCTGCTGTGAGGCCACTTGGCTCTTTTAGAGTCAAACTTATTGAGCTCCAGGTTTTGTCTTTTTTTTTTTTTTTTTCTCAGCAATGCCCAGCAACCCACAGCAAAATGTATGCTAAGGAAGGAAATCGAATTATGTTCAAATAATCAGAATCTGTATATTTTGATTAAAAGTAACAGGAAAAGCTAATTTGATTTCCTAATGTGATACACAAAGACAAACCTCCTGTGTCAGACTCCCTGGTAATCCTGCTGAAAGGCTGAGCCACTCCAATTTGACATCTGCTTAAAGGAGAAGGAAATGATCCTCCTGGAAAAATACAAGCAGCAGATTGTATGTCTATCTGCCCACCTCCACCTTCTCTCGTCCAGGTCATTTCTTGCTGAAACTGGATTTGTACTGATTAGAGGTTTATAGGATTATACGTTAGCATTTTCAGAGAAATCAGGATAGCAGCTACTATGCAACCTTACAAGGAAAAAAAGCTATTTTCTATTCAGGGTTTAGTTTCACTTGAACAAAAGAAAATTAAATGATGACTCAGAGGAACTTGAGTGCATGAAAAATTATACTAAAGGATGATAGACCAGGGATAACAGAGTGTTTGAAGACTTAGTTACCCAGAAGTAAACCCAACCATGCCAGGTGGGCTCCTCGATGCCAGGTGCTTCCACTTGTCAAAATTTATTGGAATCAGTCCTCTTTATGATCTTTTCCAGACAGCAGTAAAGAAGAATTAATCTTTTATATCAACCCACACTGATAACCAGTTTTCAGGGGTAGCTTACTTTAAACAGAGATAATGCATCTGATTCTATTAGCATGATTAAATTTTAGATTTGTACTCTAGGCCAGGGGTTTTTAACCTTTTTGTGTTATGGACCTCTTTAGCAGTCTGAGGATGACTGCAGATCCCTTATCAGAGTCAGGTTTTTAAATTCATAAAGTAAAATACGTTAAAAAATATATGTGAATACAAAGTAAACAAAATTTATTGAAATACAATTGTCGATGTGTTTTAACATTTAAAAAAATTTTTTCCTTGCTGTCTCCACTTCTTTTGTTTGTTTGTTTGTTTGAAATGTTGAAATAGTCTCACTCTGTCACCCAGGCTGAAGTGTAATGGTGCCATCATAGCTCACTGAAACCTCAAACTCCTGGGTTTAAGTGATCCTCCTATCTCAGTCTCCCAAGAAGCTGGGACTATAGGTGCACACCACCAGGCCCAGCTAATTTATATATATATATATAACACATATATGTGTATATATACATATATACATATATATATATTTGGTAGAGACAGGGTCTTACTATGCTGTCCAGGCTGGTCTCGAGCTCCTGGCCTCATGAGAACTTCCCAGCTGTTTCCATTTTTTTAATCTCTATTTTTTCCCCTCCTTGTCATTTATTCCCTTTGTTCTCTGAGTAAACAGGATTGGAGAGCCAAAAAACAAGCTTTTAAAGAAACAAAAAGCCTCTGCCTTTCTACAATTTCAAGTAGCTTTGAAATAAATCTGCCAGTAACAGAAGAATGCTAAAGAATCCAGCAAGCTGAAAAAGCACTAAACTTCATTCACCTAATCCAATTCTAGGTAAAACGTGGCCTCACCTCACATTCTTGGCAAGAATGTGTTTGGCTAGTGTAGACAGTAGGCATTATGTTCTTTGTGACTGTAGCATTACTCCTCCAACATGGTACCTGAGGACTCCTACCCACGATTCGCATCTCAGCGGAGAGAGTACACCACTCCTTCTGGGAACCTGCACTGACTCCCAGGATTCTGGGCAAGATTGCCTTCTTCCGTATGCCAATCGCACACTGAACATCAGAGAACTCTCCAAGCCATATCATAACTTCCTGTTTACATGTAAACATGTCTATCCCTTACATCGGTTTCTCCCCAGCACCTTAACACATGCCAGAACCTTGAGCAAATAGAGAATCAAAAGGTATTTGTTGAAAAAAAGCCCTAACAAGGCAGGCCCCCCCATCACCTCTTCATTATCATTTTTTGCTGCTATACCAAACCTGGACATTTCCCAAGAAAGCTCTGCAATGTGGATAGTGTAAGATGCATTTTTAGGATAAGAAAAACATTCAGATTAATGACTAAGTTGCAAAATTTCTACTTGAAGCCCCAAGATTTTCTTTTGTAGTGGAGTAGAACCAGTAATTGTCCTTATACTAGAGCTGGAATATAAGATAGATTTCAAGCACCCAACAATCCCAGAACCCATGAATGGTCATGTCAGCACAACCCATAATAGCCCCAAACTAGATACTACCCAAATGCCCAACAAAGGTAGAATGGATGCAGAAACTACAATATACTTATATAATAGAATACTAGAAGGCTGTGAGAATAAAGAAACTATATAAAAAGATATGGATAAATCTCACAATACAATTTTAAGTGAAAAAAGCCAGCAAAAAATGTATATATTAGGTGAGTCCATGAAAAACAAGTGAAATGGGAAGGAATAGTTTTTTTTTCCAACAAGTAGTACTAGGATAACTGGATATCCACAAGGAAAAGAATAATCTGGACTCCTACTTCACACCATATGAAAAAATTACATGGAAATGGATCAAAGGTCAAAATATAGGCATGAATATTCATGACTTTGGATTAGGCAATTTTTTCCATGTGATACTAAATGCACACAAAAAATAGGTAAACTGGACATCATCAAAATTAAAAACTTCTGTTTCAAAGGAAACCATCAAGAAAATGAAAAACCCCACAAAATGGGAAAAAAACTTCATAAATCATATATCTGATAAGGTACTTGTATCTAGAATATACATTATTACAATTCAATAATAAAATGTCAAATAACCCAAATAAAAAGCCAGTAAAGGATCTGAATAGACAGATTTCCAAAGAATATGTACAAATGGCCAATGAGCACAATAAGATGCTCGACATCATTAGCCACCAAGGAAATGCAAATCAAAACCACAATGAGATACCATTTCACATCCACTAAGATGGCTACAATTAAAAAGGCGGACAGTAACAAGCATGGGTCAGGATGTGGAAAAATCTAAGTTCCTACATACTGCTGGTGGGAAAATAAAATGGCACCACTGCATTGGAAAACATTTTGTCAGTTCCTCAAATATTTAAACATACACGTACCAGCAATTCCACTCCTAGGAACATGCCCAAGAAAAATGAAAACACATGTCCACACAAAAACTTGTACATGAACATTTATAGCAGCATTATTCATAAAATCTAAAATGTGGAAACAGCCAAAATATTTATTCCTGGAGGAATGTATAAATAAAGTGTGATATGTCCATACAACAAAATATGATTCAGCAACAAAAAGAAATGAAGCACTGATACATGCTCTGACATGGATGAGCCTTGAAAACATTATGCTAAGTTGAGAAACCCAGTCATAGACAATGCATATGTTATGATTCCATTTATATGAATTGTCCAGAATAGGCAAATCTATATATAGAGAGAATATACTAATGGTTACCTAGAGCTGGGGGCTGGGGTGAAAGAGGAGTGATGGTTAGAAGTTATAGGGTTTTTCATTTTTTTAATAATGAAAATGTTCTAACATTGATTGCATCGATGATTGCACAACTCTTTAAATGTCCTACAAGCCATTGAATTGTAGACTTTAAATTGGTCAATTGCATGGCATGCTAATTATATCTCAATAAAGCTGTTTTAACAAATGGTTGAAACTTATTGATGATGTTGCAAGTCAAGAGAATGGTTACCCTTTGGGGATTCCACGGGTGATTTGAAGGGAGCTCAAAGTGGGGTTTCTGGGATGACAGTGATGCTATGTTTCTTGACCTGAATTTTGTTAAAAAGTTACATGAGCATGTTCACTTTGTGAAAATTCATTGGTCTGTAAGTGTTTCGGTTGTATGCCTTTTAGTGTGCATGTTTTCATTCAGTAAATTATTTTTAATCTGAAAAAAATCTAACCAAATGTGACAGGCAGAAAAACAGTCCCCCAAACTGTCCACATCCTAATCTCAGGAATCTGTGAATACGTTACCTTATATGGCAAGGCAAAATTAAGGTTGCTCACTGAATTAAGGTGGTTAATGAGCTGATCTTAAAATAGGGAGATAATCCTGGACTATTCATGTGGTCCCAGTGTAATCTCAAGATTCTTCAAAGCAAAAGAGGAAGAGAGAAGAAAGATGAGAGTTAGGTGATGTGATATAAGAAGGACTCCACCTGCCACTGCTGGCTTTGAGGATGGAGAAAGGAGCCACAAGCCAAGGAGTACAGCTGCTTTTAGAAGCTAAGAAGGCAAAGGAAACATCCTACCCAGAGCCTGCAGAAAGGAACGCAGCCCTGCCCACACCTTGATTCCAGCCCAGTGAGACCCATGTTAGACTTCTGACCTGCAGATCTGTAAGGGAATAAATTTGTGTTGTTAAAGCCACTAAGTCTGTGGTAATTTGTTATAGCAGCAATGTAAAACCAATACACTGAGAGACATCAATTTCTGAATACCTATTGAATAAGAATTGGGTAGAACTAAAACAAACAATGAAAGATAGGCTTCAGGAAACATGGAAGGATTACAGAACGAAAATCATATCCCCAGACTAGGTGGAATAAACCTGCATATGTGTGCAGACCCCGCACTGATGCCAAACTCTCATGTGTCCCCTCTAAGATCAGTGACAGCATATCCCAGTAAAGCAGAGAGGTAATGGCTAATATGTCCCCAGATGACCCAAACCCTGGCAGGGGACCAGCATAATGAGGTGTTAATGAGTAGGCAGATAAATCTGGATGGCTATAAAAAGAAGTAGTGGCAGTGACGAAGAGAAACGAGTGAGAAGGTCTCAAACTCCCATGTTATGACATTTGGTTGAGCTGTGTTCTCCAACTTTGTTCAAAATTCCAAAGCTCAAATGCCTGATGTGATTTTTAAGTAATAGCCAGACTCTGGTCCACAACCATAAAAGCCAAAAGGAAAGGAAAATTGAAGGGACAATTCTTGGACCATAATAAGTACCTTAAAACATTGACTCAAGTCCCATTTTATGTAGGCAAAAATAGTGACTTGGGTACAAAATGAGCCTAAAAATATGGCAAGAAAAGGTAGTAAAATGACAGTCAGGATAATGATTCTGTTTCACAATTTTAAGTGTATTCAAGCAATGCTGCTAAAATCCTAAGACTTGGAAAATCTCAAGATTCACCCCTGTGCTATTTTCCTTTCTCTTTAAGTAGTAAATATTCAAGTTACCCAAGAGAATAGAATTCCTCTCATTCTCTCTCACTCACAAAACTCAAAGAGAAAATGTGTGAGTGTGTGCATGGGAACAGCCCCCTCCTTGATTTTACCCAGAAAATATACAGTATCCTATATCATATAGTCACTCTTGGGAATAACTTACTGTTTCTCCCCTCTTCAAATTAGAATACTCCTTTCACATTATCAAAATGCTCTTCTGGTTGAAGACAGGACATTCAAGGGTAAAATGAACTTCTAAATCCTGGGAGTAAAGTTTATTCTTAATGCTACCATTCTATATCATTCCATCAGAGAACAATTCAGTTCCATCCTGAGACTTTTGGTAGAGATTAGAGCAAAGCCCTAGAACCATAAACTTTCCATCAGGGTCAAATCCCAAAACTAAAAGGATGAGGAAGGGCCTCCGTGCTTTTTTTCTGAAGCATCGGAGCCTTTTCTTGGTTGATCTTGGAAATATGAATTGCCTCCCTCTGTGTACTCTTTAATTTTCTATCCTCATATTCAACATGAAGAGGGACCTGAGAAGGTTAACTGAAGAAGGTTAACCCACACACAATATGCATTACCCATTGCCCTTTTCTGATTTCAAATTAAGTATATAATTAGTAAAAAAGGAAATCCATGCCTTCTGGTGATGAAAAATTAGGAAATCAATAGGTGGTTGCCTCCGTGGAGACTCAGGGGAATTGTGGGTCGTCATCTGGGGCTGCCGGTTCTAATATCTGAAATGGCAACACGGGCATCTTCTTCAGGCCTCAAAGCTCTGAGCACATGCCCCACTTCTGCGCTGGCTGGCTCTGAAGATTTGCAAAGAGAAATGAAAAGATGAAATTGATCTGTTAAAAGGTTAGTAACCATGCAAGAGCAAGAAAACTGCATTTAGCACTGCCAGAAAGCTTGGAGAATGAAAAGATTTGTATACATTTTTAAAAAATATTAAAATTAAAATTGTTTTGTCTGATTTTTCCTCCAACCACTACAGAGGATGCATTCTTTCCATTGTCTGCGACTTCATATACCACGAAGGCATGTCTAGGAAGTTGTTATGTGGCTGCCCTCTTAGGTGTTGGAGGATATATAGCAGTTTTTACCCTTAATTGTATGTTGCCTTGATTTTATGGCCTGCTTGTACAACCCAGCATTCTTTTAGTGCTGCTTGGGGGATGGATATATTTATTGATGTGCAGAGCTTTCTGTGTTCATAAACTCCCACATATGGGGACTTGAATCAACCTTTTTGTGTAAATTTCTTCAGTGACACTGTCCTTTTCTAAACACTGGTAACCCACTGCCAACTGAAGAAATAAACAGTCAGGCCAGTGTATTTGGATTCAGGCTACACCCTGTGTTGTGAGGTGCTACGTAGCATGGTTTCAGCACTACATAAATAAACCGTTGTTGTATCCATTTACTTAGGTTTATGAACAGCAGAATACCAGAGTTGTTTTGTTTCAATCCAAGCCTCAATTATTGCTTTTAGAGAAATACGCTGTTTAATTAGCACCACTGGATTTTCTCCCCGAGATAGATGTAACGTCTCATGTAGCAATTAGTATTTTAGAATTGTGTTATAATTTGTGCTACACAAAATTAACCTAGATTGAGATCACAGGTGTTCTTTTGAGGTATTTTTAACCTGGTTCCTTTAAAGTTAAATATAACTGCTGTTCCTCTCAAAAAGCCTCCCAAGAAAGGCTCCTCCTTCAGAACCAGCTGAGGGTTTCCAAGCAGGGGTTTTGGAGGGAGCCGAACTGGGATCCTACTCTTGGTTCACTCTGCATGGCTCTCTGAGCCTCAACTTCACTGCTTATGAAAGAGGATTATTCAGTCCAACATTTTAGGGCTGTTGTGAGGATTGAATGTAGTATACTTGGCTGCTGGACTGACTCAGACCATACCTGAAGTCTCAGATTTACCCAGGAAGCCTTTCGTGACCCTCTACCCCAAGCAGGATCTCTAGCCGTGTGCTACCACTAGACACACTATTTGCTTCAGCATACTGCTCCGAATTGTTTATGCACATGTCTGGATCTGTCACCCATACTTTCGTGCCCCTTCCCCTCGCCCCTCCACACACTACTGACTGTAAACTTGCTGAGAGTAGAACTTGCCAAGAGCAGAATGAGATCTATGAATAGATCTAGTTTGCAATATACATTAGTGCTAGGGAACAAATATGGCCATCTATTCACCCTTCTGGGTACATGGTGGATTACACTTCCTTACACCTTGTGTGCAGAGTGGGCTTGTGTGGTCATTAAAGCACTGGATTACAAACAGAGATAATGGACACTGCTTTCAGGACAGATATCTAATTGCTGGCTTGACACACTACAAGGTCCTTTTCTTTCAGTGACTTGCAATTCTTAAGATGGTGGCTACTCAGACCAAAGGACTACAATGAGCAGAGTCCTCTACCTGTCCATGATGAACACATGGAATGAATAAGAATATGCCTATGTTGTTTTATGCTACTGCAATTTTGAGGTTATTTGTTATTGCAGCAGATATCAGCCCACCCCTGTTGATAAACAGATGTATCTCCAGTCTTTGACACCTTGACTAGCCATGGAAGATTGCTCATAAGCTTTTAGTACAGATTATTCCTCATCAAATGTGGTGTGACTAAGCAGGGTGTACACTCGTTAGCATGGTTCGTGATATAGCATCCTTGCTTTCTTCATACTCCAAGTTCTTTTGAACTTAGGGGATTTGTACAGCTACAAAGATGAAAGGTCCATCATCCATTATCTGGGCCATGGCTAGACCTCCAGGACTCACTGTCTGCAGAAAATGTCTTGTGTGGCCTGCCTTCAGTCTTGCAGCAACAGATCATATCAGGCAAGAAGTGGTGCCAAGATAGCTGTAAGATGAACCCCCAGCTGCCTCTTGTAAAATAAACCAATATTGCCTAAACTTTATGCACCAAAAAGGAAAACACTGGCCAAAGTTAAGGAGCAAATTCATTAGTGTCACCAGCAAAAACTGAATAATGTATTGTCTTCAAAAATACAACCTATTATGGATATAAAAGTATTTTTTTTCCTCCATTGCCTATTGATTTGAGGACCCTCATGAGTCTTTAAACTGCTTGAGTATTTGAGGTACTCAAGCATAATATTATTGCTAATGATACAGATTTTGATTAACAACAGTGATTTTTCTTCTTCCTGCTTCAAAAGTTTTACAAACTAATAGATGTACTAACTCCACACAAGAGGCCTTGGGACAGTGGACCTGGCAGTTCTGTACAGATGACCAGACAAAAGCAGAAAGTAAAGAAAAGACTAAAGCACCCGAAAAGTTCATGAAGAAAAAAGAAAAACATAAGCTTCAGAAGAAACTAACATAAGAAGGAATAGTGGCTCTGGGAAACCAAAACAGAAAGCAGAAAATCTGGTGATGAAATTATTAAACCAAAAAGCAGTGAGATGGAGCAGGAAATGAGATGCAGCCCTTAAAAGTGAACTGGGTTGAACGGATTAGTTTATTGTAGCCAAATAAGGCTAAGAAGCAAAGTATGGAAAATAAAACTGTACAACTGAAGGCCAAAACTCCATGACAAAGCAAAGAGGAAAAATAAGGTGAGTATTATAATAATTCATATTTACCCAGTTTGAATGGTAATTAAGGCAAGGGTGGAGGGATTTTTCTTGAGTTGTATTGAGAATTTGCTTGTTTATTAGGTTTTACCAGTATAAACCTATCCCAATCTATAGTTACTGCTTCTCCACTCCCTCCCCCAAACACCCAGGCTTCTGGAATTATATAGATACATCTTTGTTGACTTCTACTTGAGGACAAGTTTTTTTTGCCCATGAACTTGGAATTCTGAAGCTCAATATTTGCTGTCAGACCCAAATGATAGCTCAACTAAAGAATCAGTTGGGAAAATAAAAGGAAAAAAATAGCAGGGTACAATGAGGAGCACATAATTTTTTGGCTGCTATATCTTGCTTCCCAATGTCCCTCATTTTTTAAGATCCACAGGTAATGTTAGGGAAATAAATGCAAGGATATTTGGGGAATACCTAAACTCATGAAGTTCTCCAGGGGAGCGGGGAGGAAGAAGAGAAAGGAGACAAGCCGAACATGGGATCAGTTAAACAGGTTCCCCTTGAGGTGCTCCAGGAGGGGAAGTTTTTCAGCCATAAAACAAAGACGGTTCATCTTTATGCATGACTACTCCTGAACAGAGCAGAGTATTTTTCAAAATCTTTTGAAAGAAGCTTCAAAAAGAAGGAAGAAAAGTTCTTAGAAAACTCAGTCACATTGAACCAGAAAATATATGAGGCCGGGATAGAACTGGGAAAGGCTCTGATGCCACACAAACAGGTGTCTGGGAATAAAATATTAAGCAGTCTCAGACCCTACATGGCAGAAATGGTAGAAGATTAGGTTGGCTAAACCATCCCCAAATTTTTGTACTTTAACACGAAATTAAAACTAAATCCAATTCTGCTTTTTTTTTTCAAAAGTGTGTATATGTATTTTTTTCCAAAATAGATTAACTCTTTCAAAGAGTTGTGCTTTCAGGACTCTGAATAACGTATTTTACTCAGAAAGAAAGACTCTGGAAAAGGTTAAATTTAGAATCCGTAATAGTAGACTTGCTAAAGTAAGCTTCATGCAGGCGAGGACATTCAGAGCCTGGTACCCGATGGGTGCACAATAATCAATTGTTGATTGAATACCTGCATTGCAAAGTTATGAAGGAAGGGAGTAGTTATAGTTATTAGCTGCACGCCCAATGAAAGACTTCAGTGACTCCAGAAGCCTTTATTTGCTATTTTCATTATCTTCTAGTAAAAAAACAATTGTCATAATTTCCAGATTAAAAAGAAAAAAGCAGAGAGACAGAAAAGTCATGGGTTGAAAATTCTCTAGTAGTGATAAAGCCCTTAGGGGTGGTTTCTGCTGCCTGCAAGTTTATTCTGTGTTCTCTTCCCCCTCTGCTTCTTGTCTGGCACTAGACCAGCTCATAACCTCTCTGAACTTGACTTCCCCTGTAGACTAAAATTGGTGACTCTCCTTCACCTTCACCCCAGTCACTTGATAGAAATGTCAAAGGAAGGAATTAGAGAGAACAGGGTTCAGTGAGGACTCAGGGGCTGAGCAAGCTGAGTCTACACCATTCCCTCCAAGCAAAACTCGCCAGCTGTGACTCTTGGGTAGGCTGTTAATGGTTACAAAGCCACATCACACATAAAATATTGGGAAGGGGGACATCACAGAACTACCAAAAGGGAAATCCTTGCTTTGCCCTTTTGGGTGAAAAGCAAAGCACTTCTGCTTTAAAGGAGCAAAATGATGGGTCTAGTATCATCTCTGCAATAAGATGATAAAGGGATATCAGACACATTTGAGAATAACAAAATGGGGCCAGTTAGTGTCCAGGAATCAATGATAACTTGCCCCTGGCATTCTTTGTTAGAGAGAGCTCACACCCTGGAGGGTGGAGAGGGTGAAATCAGAACAAGAATCAGAGGAACTGGGGTTCACCCTGGGTCTTGAGAAGGAGCGGGGCTTCTAAAATACAGATGGGGGCCAAGGATGCTATTTCAAGCAGAATTGACAGAATGAGATATGGCAATAAAGTGTGGGATGCCTTTGCCATGTGCCAACAGCAGTGTGTGAATTATCCATTCAGTTGGAACTTGTACGCCATCTGAGAATGGAGTAAGCAGAGATAAAGCTCATAAAGCAGGTAGGGGGTTATTGGGATGCTATCAATGCTGAGCTGATTAAGTTATTCTTAATTGGCAGAGAAAAAGTCAAGCCATTGCAAGTTCTCACTGACAAACTCTTAGTCCATATGTCAATAACTAGACTGAGGATAATATACCTGGGATCTAGCTATATTAGTTTTACCTACAAAATTACCTTGAACTACTCTCACCTAAAAGTGTGAAATTTGGAATTAACCTAAGATAATGTGTGATGGCTGTATCCAGACCTGTGAAAGTAAATCCATGGAATATGAACACACACACACACACACACACACACACACACACAGTCTTAAAAATGGATTAACTTTCATAGCACATGAACATGTGCTATCTAGTACTACCGCTCATCAAAATTCTACACATCATTTTAATATAACAGAAACTAATTGACCCTGGTGGACTGTGAAGGCGTAAATGGGCACAGGGAGTGGCAATGTCACAGGTGTGTCATCTCTTTCTTCCCCCTTGGAAGAAGGGTACCGTTTACGCTGCTAAATGAACGATAGAAAAGAATGAATGGCTTCTCCGGGAAGATAAACCAAATGTTAATTTTATATAGTCTAAGATGTATGAGGCTCGTAAAGTGTTTTCGTTTTCTCAAAATAGAGCTCTTAAAGTCAAACCCAGGGAGGCAAAATCCAAAGCTGCTTAGAGCGCTGACGCCCTCATGTGGGAAAAAACCACTTAACACAAATCTCAACCTCTAGGAAAGTATGAGCCACCTGGCAAAATCCTACATGCTAACATTGTGGAAATAAACGGACAGTTTATGAAATGATTATCAATGTATATTTGGAATTTTCTTTTTTCATTAATATTCTGTTCTATAGGCATCTTTGCTGATCATTAGAGAGGCTGCTAGAATCACCTGGAAACGCATGGGGTGGTGCTAAGTCATTTTTCTTATAATAATATGTATAAGAATGCTTCAGCTAATTTCCAGTTAACAAAAGGCATAATATAGTAAAGCTTTTGAAAAACGGTACTGTGTGTACCTTTAGGTACTCTATTCATTATATCTGTCTCATTAAATCAGTTCCAAGACACTGATTTATTGATGCAGGACTGCCTGTGAGCACAAAAGCCTTACAAACCTAAAGCTAGGCCATAACCCAAAGTTTCTGTAACCTAAGATCCCAGGAGAAAATACAGTTGTAATTAAGCAATTTTGCCCTAAAATTCAGCCTGTTCTCTTTACTGTGCAAAAGTACTACCCCAATTTTCTTCATTGGAGAATATTCACATTTAGGAGGCCCGGAAGAAAATGGGTAGCAAAGAAGCCAGGAAGGGGACGATTGGAGGAGTACAAGAAGACCCAGAATTTTTCTAGTCACCCTATTTTTTTATAAATAGTCTCACCTAGTAATAATCTCCACCATAGAAAGATCCAGAATATCATACTAATGTTGCCGGCAGACACTATCTCCCCTAGGCTTGGCCTCACAGATGTAGACACAACTTCAAAAGGGTCTTCAGAGAGTGTTTAGCAACTGGAAGTTCTCTACCCAAAGCCCAATTGCAGCCTCTGCCAGGGATACATCAGTATGTTTTGTTCACAGGGTTGTTCTAAGGCCACATCTTGAATTGTGAGATCTCAGTGCTGTCAGCTTTCCTTCCGTGTATGCCTTTCCCAGCTTCATAATCTTCCTTTCTATGCTCTTTCAGTTACCTATGCCCCTCACCATATAAAACATGCTATATCCACCAAGGATAAATGGGTTTAAAGAGGGCAGAAGGTTTTATTTCATAGTGCAATCTCTAGTCAGTTAGGAACAGATGCCAGTGGCCCTGTGTTGAGAAGGATTCTGAGGTTGTGTGCAGGCACATTTAAGAAATGTACTGGAACTGAACAATAATGCCTTCCATGAATACCTGTGCATGTTGAAGGGGTAGGTCAGGGAAGGGACAGTGCAGCATTGATGCAGTTTAGATTTTGTTGTTCTCCTATATATGTGCAAGGCCCCACCATTCTCTGATGATGCCTCCATCTTTCTCTGTCCTAGTATCTCCTCTTCTCTTCTTTAACTCCTATTTGCTCTTCAAGACCCAGACAAAATGCCCTTGCGATGGTTGTTCCTTCTTGTTTAGTCTCATAGCATGCTGTTTATATAAGTCTGTTTTAGCTCATAATTATAACTATTGACAGATTGTACTTCTGTGTCTTAGTAAAGTGTGTCTATCATTAAAGTTTTTATCTCTGGAGCCTAAAACAGTGTCCATTGAATAATAGGCACTAGACCTTCTAGCAATGCAGGAATAAAAAGAATGGAAAAGGTAGAGGTGTTCTCTCTCCCAGGAGTATGTACTACTTTGCCTGGTATCTGAGGAACCAAAGTTTTATTTCCTGTGAAAGGGATTTCAAGCATCAGGGAAGGTGGGGTAGATTCATGAAAGAAGCATCTTTTTGTTTTGTTTGTTTGTTTCCCTTGATCAAAGCACGATTCAGTCTTTCATTTTAAATTTTTCTCAAAATTCTGGTGAGCCTTTTGTGTTTGCACGAGATCACGGATGTACATCATGTTTACCTCGTTACCCTCAGATCCATTCTCTGCTTTCCCTTGCTCTGCTTGGCACTCAAGGGGGCTGACGCCTATAAAATCACACTTCCAGTGGGCTTCAGCCAGTGGCGGATCTAAGCAAGAGGAAGGAAAATGCTAGGGGCTATGGTCTGAAAGTCCGCCCAAAATTCATGTGTTGAAATCCTCACCAAGGTGTTGACGTTGAGAGGTGATAGGTCATGAATGGGATTAGTGCCCTTATAAAAGAGGCCAGAGGGAGCTCATTCACCCTTTCCACTCTGCAAGGACACCAGGAAAAGGTGCCATTCTATGAACCAGGAAGGCCTTCGCCAGACGTCAAATCTGCTGCCACCTTGACCTTGGACTTCCCAGACTTCATAACTGTAAAAAATAAATTTTTGATGTTTATAAGCCACCAAGCGGAAGGTGTTTTGTTACAGCAGCCAGAAGGGACTAAGATGCAAGGGTATGTCGCTCGCTCTCTTTGTCTCTGCTTTGGACAGTGTATCCAGCGGTGGCTGTGGCTCCCCCAGGGTCCCTGCTTGCCGTGAGCAGCGCCCACTGTGTCTCTGCCTCCCTGTGGATGAGCCCTTCCCGGATCTTGGACTCTCACAAGCCCATTTTCTCCTCTCTTTGCCTTTTCACCCCTAGCAGTGAGAGCAATTCCCTGCAGCTGCTAATCTCACCCCTTGGGTCTTTCATCAATTCTAACAATTTTGTTGCTAGTTTCCCATATTGAAGTTCATCTAATGAATGACCTGCTACAGACTATTTTCCTGGCTTGACCCTGATTGCTGCACTGTGCTAGAGCTTGCTCACATTTTTTTTAAGGGCTACATATCATTTTCAAGTCAAGTGGGAACACAGAGCATGATAATATTCACCGTTCACTACATAGAACGTATCTCCCGGGAGTAGAGACACATAGCAAGATGTACATCAGAGCATAATAGATTAAGGATCCTGTTCAGGATCGTTACTAGGTGTTGGACCAAGGAAACAAAAAATTAAAAGATGCAATTTTGATAGAATTAGAGAGTAGGACACAAGGAAAATATGGCAATATAAATGCATATTTATAAAAATCCTTCTGTGCCCTATGGGACAACAAGCTAGGAGAGTGAGACAGAGAAAAAAGGCAGAAAAAAGGTTTATTCATTCAGAAATGTATAACTGCCCCATCCTCCTGCTACAAGGTTAAAGAACACTGGCTTCTTACAACACAAAGTGGACCAAATGGGAAGGGAACCCCAGGGGCATCACAGACCTTTCTCACTTCACTGAACAGTGCCCTGGTGCATGATGCAAACTGAGGAAGGAGTCCCTCCTGTGTCTCACGTTTGCCGGCTCGCACCGGATCCCCAGGGCAGAGTGGCGGGTAGGGAGTGGGGTGGAGGCAGGGCCTATCGCTGTATAGAAGCTGCATAATGGGTGGAGGAAAACCAACTTAGAGTTCCCGCCAGCCCCCAACTCAATTGGCTGTTAAGACAGGGACAGGCTAAAACCCCACAGCAGACAGCTTCTGCCCTGTTTGAGTGGTCGCACTGGCTTTTTAGCCTAAGACACGGGGTCTGGGAACATGTAATTTGCAGCTGCTCACCAGAGGTGGCTGGAAGTCTCCTGCACAAAATGAGGAACTAAAGGCTTTGGGGGCTCATTCTGACTCAGATTATCACCAAAATTGCCAACCAATCCAGGAGCCATGGAACAAAGCAAAATCAGAAGGATAGAATTCTGTTTTCTTTCACAGAAATCTTCAATATCCCAGGCCACAGGTTTTATTTCTCTCATATAATAGCATTCTCATGAT
Organism: Varecia variegata; assembly: GCA_028533085.1. NCBI lineage: Eukaryota > Metazoa > Chordata > Mammalia > Primates > Lemuridae > Varecia > Varecia variegata. The sequence continues at coordinate 63,050,339 of CM052443.1, read as the reverse complement.
TTCTGATGTATCTGTAAGCATTTTTATCTGAAGATTCATTCTGCTACCTTTAAAGCAAGACTTTTTCTCTTATTTTTTGAAATTATTTTTGGTCCTTCATGAGTCCCTTTTTTCTTCTTTAGACACACAAAATATACATATTTAAGATTTCTGTATTGTTTGTTATAATCTATACTTTCTTCAAATTTTTTATATCACTGTATCCTCTTCCTGCTTTTCTTTTAGATTCCTTTAAGCCTGTCCTACACTTTGCTGATTTAAATTTTTGCCGTATACATCCTTTGCTGCTCCTAATTCATTTTTAAGTTCTGTGTTGCAACTATTTTCTCTTTATTTTTTTTCCTCTTTCAGTTTCCTTGATATCTCATTCTCCTTTTTGCTGTAGGAAGTTTTATATGGACTTTTTGTTAACAATTTCTGATCAGTCATCTTTGAAGGAATTACATTTTTGTTAGACCTGCTATTTGATGTCAAAAATTTTAAGAAACTAGGAAAATAAGCATATTTCTTTGAGTTGGCATACCTCGATAAAGGCCCATTAACAGCAAAAATGAGGGAAGGATGTTTGCTAGCACCATTATTATTTCACATTTTTCTAGAATTACTAACCAATTAGTTAAGAAAGAGAAAATATTATTTAATTTTGGAAAAGAGAAATTAAACATCATGTTATTTTCAAATTACATTATTATATGCCTAGAAAATCCCAAAATAATCCTCTGAAAAAGTAATAACAAACAGTAAGAATTTGGTAAAATGTCCAATTCCAAAGAGATTATAGAATCACTGCATACAGCTTCCCAATATATTGAAATATCCAATTAATATATTTAAAGAATTATGAAAAGAATGCTCATTATTTCAATCAGATTTGTTTAGTAGCAGGTGAAAGGAAAAAAAATTCAAACAGTAAAGGAAATTTGTTGCCTCATATACCCACAATGCCCAAGGGTAGAGCAGTCCTCAAATGATGTTCAATATAGTGGCACAGTGTTAACAAGTATCCTGCCTCTATCTGTTGATCTCCCTTTTCCTTTACTTTTCCTTTACACCCTACAGGAAAGATCACCTCTCCTTCAACCACTGAGCAACACTTTTGGGCTGCTTCTAGCCATGCATGGTGGTATACACCTGTAGTCCCAGCTGCTCGAGAGGCTAAGGCAGAAGGATCTCTTGAGTCCAGGAATTCGAGGCTGCAGTGCACCATGATCGTGCCACTGCACTTAACTCTGGGTGACAGAGTGAGACCCTGTCTCAAATAAATAAATACATAAATAATTTTTTTTAAAAAGTTCTGGCCTTCTCTCTAATTGCTCACCTTAGGTCACAAACCTATCAAGTCATTGTGACTAATGACATTCCATGTTTTAATTGGCTCTGGCCTGGGTTATATGGGCATCCTGAACCTGTCATTGTAGCCTTGGGGTAGAATCACCCTCCTTTGGAGTCAGGAGTGAGAGCAATCCTAACCAAATCTGCTCCTTTGTGATGGGGTAGGGTGGAAGGGATACTAAGGACACAACCACAGTTGACAATGGTGATGACAGTAATAACGATTATGATGGTGGTGACGATGATGATATGATGATGATGATGTTCATGTTGACAGTAGCAATAGCAGTAACAGCTAAAATATACTAAGTATTTAATATGGACCCATCATTGCACTAACTACATTCTTAACAGATTTAAATTCATTAACCTCATTTTGTTCTTGTGTAAACTAAATAATATTATCTACATAAAGTCCTTGCTACTTAGTAATAGTGATGATGATGATAATAATGGGGTAGTAGTCATAATAGGAGGAGGAATAATAGTGGCAATAACATTAGCAGCAGCAACAAGGATGGTATTGGGTAGATGGGTACTATTATTCTGCTAATTTTATAGATTGGAAAACTGATCATTAAAGAAGCTACATAACTATTTTAGAGTAAGTAGAATTTACAGTAGTTTAAGATAAGTAGCAGAGCTAAAATTCTAACACTGGTCTGTCTGGTTCAAAAGTCAGCTCTAAAAGAAATATATAGGATTTACGTGCAGAAAAATCAAGGAACATGGCTTAGAAATAAAAGAATTCCAGAATAAATGGAAAGCTACATCTTGAACCAGAAGACCCTATGTTTAAAAGATTAAAATATGACTTTGCTAAAATCACAATGAAACGCCCAGTGGGAGTGTGTGTGTGTTTGTGCATGTGTGTGTGTGTTTGGTGGTGGTGTGTTTTTGGAGTCAGGGCAGAGACAGCAAAGCTCACCGCACATGGCACGCACCCCCCTACACCCCCAACTCCCCTCGGTGACGCTTGCCTAGGCAACCAGTTCTGGACCGACATTGTCCCATAAGGTAGCTACTAGACAAATGTGCTTGTTTATTTTGAAAATTAAATAAAATTTTCCCCAAAATTTAAAACTCAATTTCTCAGTCACATTAGTCCTGTTTCAAGCATTCAATAGTCACATAGAGCTAATGGCTTCTGTATTGGACAGTGCAGATTCTAGAACATTTCCATCATGGCAGAAAGTGCTGCTGGACAGTGCCATCATCTGTTTAACCCACACACAGTTCCGCAGCTGCTCTCCCCTGACTCTGGACCAGTGGAGCTGAGGAGGTGACACGTCATAGGTAGTGGAGCTGCACAGTGTTGGAACCTCGGTCAGCCGGGGTGCCTGAATAACTCTGTGGGGAAATTCCTTCTCCTGCCCAACTCACACCAATGCATTTTTACTCAGTGGGCGTAGACTCTGAGTGAAAAGTAAACTTTTGTTGTATTAACCTCCTTGGATTTGGGGGTCGCTCACTTCCACAGTTTAGCCGACCCACACATGACTGAGACACAGGTGGCAGGTGGTTGGATAGATATTACAAGGAGGTCAGGATACTTGACAAAGGGATTCTAAAATGCAAGTATAATAATAAGCATAAGAAACAATTTAGTAAATTTCTAGACAAGATCAATAAAGAGCAAGCTTCCTTATATTTTAGATATTACAATATACTATCAAATTACAATAAGAGTGAAGGAATAGGCAGACAGATCAATGAAAGAGAATGGATGTGACAATAAATGAAAATTCAGTGTGAAATAAAGGTCTCACTTCTAAGTACCTGTGTTCACTCCTGTCTTCCTTAGAGTTTGAGGTAGAAGCGCTTTGTCTATTCTATCTCAGAAGACTTGCCCCTGATAGAGCCATCTGGCAGCTGAGTCCACCAACACAATGTGCCTTTATAATTTTATAATCCCTTGGTCCCATCCTCAATGAAGTCTGTCTTCACCCTGTTTTCCCCTTTATTGTAATTGCCTGAGGCATTCTATTAACTTATTGTCTGTTATCATTGTAATTCCTCAGAGTCCTACCCACAAGGCCAATCCTATCTTATTGGCCTCATAGTTGATATTTTTTCCATGAAGCTGGAATGTATGCCTCACTTAGTATATGCTTAACTCACATTTTATCCTCTTAAATAGGAATCTTTCTATGATTGTTCACTTCTTTTATTTTTTTTGAGACAGAGTCTCGCTCTGTTCCCCGGGCTAGAGCGAGTGCCGTGGTGTCAGCCTAGCTCACAGCAACCTCAAACTCCTGGGCTCAGGTGATCTTCCTGCCTCAGCCTCCCGAGTAGCTGGGACTACAGGCATGTGCCACCATGCCCGGCTAATTTTTCTATATATATTTTTAGCTGTCCATATAATTTCTTTCTATTTTTAGTAGAGACGGGGTCTCGCTCTTGCTCAGGCTGGTCTCGAACTCCTGAGCTCAAACAATCCGCCTGCCTCGGCCTCCCAGAGTGCTAGGATTACAGGCGTGAGCCACCGCGCCCGGCCTGTTCACTTCTCTATGCTGCTGAAATAGTTATAATCCACAGAAAACACTCTATAGTTTATTAATCTCATTAGCATTTTATAATGTCTAAATTTGATCTTTTCTTTCAAGTTATTTCTCTACTCATAATCACACATACCTAATAATAAATAGTACATTCTAATAGAGTCTCCATCACTGGGTAAAGTTATATTCACAATCTCAGTAATGACATTGGTCCCCAATTTCCTCTGACATAGTCTACTCAAATCTGAAATCATCTATGAGTTTAAGTCCAACTAATACCTGAATGTGTGCCTGCCTTTATTTTTCCAGTGTTCTATGGAGGTAAACAAACTGGCTAACCTTTGGGTAAAAAACTTTGGATTTTCACATTATTCAGTACACCCAAATTAGAACTAGATACATCAATCTGAATGTTAAAAAATAACAAGATACCTGAGTTATTAGAAGAGTAAATGAGATCATATTTTTATAACCTAGAGAAAGATCTCTCTGTCACACAAACACTAAAAGCAGTAAAGGGAAACACTAATAAATTTGTGAATATTTAAAATATCTGAACAAAATCAGCAAAAACAACACAACCAAAAAACCCTATAAGCACATAATATGTTTTAGTGTATGAAAGTTAAATCATCACGCACAACAATGAGAAAAGTTTTTCAAAATGCATATGATAAAGTTTAAATATTTTATAAACACAAAATAAAAGGAAAAGTCAAAAAAAAAATGATCATTTCAGTAGAAACCTGGACAGAGGATTTGAATAGCCAAGAAATAAAAGAGGATGTACAAATGATAAAAGTATATATAAAAAGATATTCAAACACCCAGGTAAGCAAGGAAATGCAGATTTTAAAAATGATCAGATAATGTTTTCACCTTCCCCCCAGAACACTGTAGAATGTTAAATGGATGAGGCTAAGACTCGGGGTTAAAGGAGGTTCTGTAAATAGGACTATCTCACTGGTTAGGGGAGTGAGTGTAAAATGTTACAACATTGAAAAGGACAGTTTTTATTACAAAATATGTTTTTAAGTTTCAAAGAGCCCCGCAATTGATAGGATGGTAATACTTGAAATTTACCCTGAGACAATCCCGGAAGTGCACAGCAGCATAGTTTATCCTGGCAGGAGTTTGGACCCTGTACAGCAGGAGGGGACTCAAAAGTTAGTGACAAAAACTTCCAATATGCTGTATTTTCAAGCACCAAAAGGGATGATGCATTATCTATTTTATTTACTTGAAAAAATGTCCACAACATACTACTGAGGGAAAAAAAAGTTGGTTACATAATCTGCATGCATATATGGACCCATTTATGTGAAATTATATACTGAAAGCTATGTGCATAAAAGATGAATGAAAGAATGTTTGTCAAAATAATAATTATTATCTCTAGTTGATGGGATTTCAGTTCAATTTTACCTTTTCCTTTGTACTTTTCTGGATTGTTTTTTAAAAGTTTACAATGAATCGGTATCTGCTATAACAAAAATAACTTCATGTAAATAAAAAATAAAAAAGACAATTAGGGGTACTATATAGCAACCTGGGAAATATTTATAATATTTTATGAGAAAAAAATTACAATAGAGATATAACTACACTATGTTTGCCTCTTCAAAATAGGTAGGCTTACTGGCAAGGAATAAAAAAGAATAAGAAAAAAAGGAAATAACTGATATGCTGTTAAATTGCCACAGTTGATTTTTCTTTTCTTATAAAAGTGTCAGCTATTGTTCTGGAACTTGTTCAATAAACATATTTTAATGAAATGTAAGTATTTTAATAGGCCAGTGTTGGAGACCAGAATATGCCACCCTGAAATATGCCACTTTGATATATTATTTTGAACTGAAGTTACTCTAAAAACAGCAAACGCAGAGAGAGGCTTTCTCTGGACTGTCCCATTTGCCTAAAGACAGATCCTCCAAAAGGAACTCAGCTGTCATCAGTCCCCTCCCCAAGAGTTTCATCAACCAGGGAAAATTAACTTATATCACAGTACAGGAAACTAGAAGTTGGCAACACACCCAAACTTTGCTGTAAACTACCATGTCTCCCATCTATTCTTCTAAGGGTCCATTCATCTTTCCTAAAAATCATTTACTCTCCTCTAACCAGCCTACATCTCCCTTGCCTTCCCCAATTAGGATAGCCTATAAGCTCTCAAAACTCACTGCTTTTTTTGATATTCACTTTTTTCCCCTGTGATGCCCCCATAAATGTAATATTAAATTAATAAAACCATATACCTCTTCTCCAGTTAATCTGCCTGCTGCCAGCTCATTTCATGGACCCAGCTATCAACCCTAGGAGAGTAGAGGGAAAATCCTTCCTCCCATACCACAGGTAGAACCATTAAAGGAAGAAACGCAGACTAAGAGTAGGTGCTGGTGGTTTGGTTGTTGCAAAGGAAAAGTGTTCAGAAGACAGTTGCAAACTTCAAGAAATTTAGAAGAGAGATGTCACATAGTTACTAATAGTATAAGTCCCATCACAACCCCAAATCAGTCTGTAGGGAAATTTCATCCTGGAAATATTTAGGATATCATTAATAAAAGAGATAAAATGGTGAAAGAAAATACCAACTGTGTTACCTAAGCCTATTCGTAGAAAATATTCCCAATATTGCTGAGCTGCCTGACATGTGCTCATTTAAATTTACGTCAACATGAAGCTCTTCAACATAGCCTCAATCTCACAGTTTGCAGCAAATTAGTTGTAACTCACTGTTGATTTTTCTGGTCTAATGAAACAACCCCTGCCTGACTAGCCCTTTCCCATGCCCATACTGGGTAACTTTGTTAAGGAATTATCCACAGAAAGTCCTGACATTAACTAATAGTTTTGTGAATTCCTTATGATCCAAGCCCACTTGGGTTGGAAGGAACAGCTTCCAGGTTCTCACTAAAAAGATTACCATAAAGTTGAGTAAACACAGCCTTTAGGAAAGACTTTTTCCTGGGCATAGTAATTTCTGCATATTTCAATCTTAAGAGCCTAGGGTCGTTAACAGAAAAAACCAAATTCTGTAAAATAACTTAAAATTTATTCCAAGCCAAATATGAGTGACCATGGTCTGGGAAAACACAGTCTCAGAGGTCCTGAGAAAGTGCGCCAGAGGTGATTGGGTTAAAGTACATTTTAGGGAGACAGTAATTGCAGGTCAAGTCGTAAATCAATACACAAAAGGTATATATTGTTTCAGCCCAATTAGGCAGGACATCTCAAAGCTGAGGCTTAAAAGTTATAGGTGGGTTTAGGGATTTTTTTATGTGGCAATTGGTTGAGAATATAAGCTTTATCTAAAAATTTGGAGTCAGTAGGTAGGAATACTTAAAGAAAGAGGTCTGTAATCTGTTATGTGATACCATTCCAGAAAAAAAAAAAGACCTATTTAACTAAATTTTGTGGATTGTAAGGCAGGACTTAACCTTCACCTTGCATGGCCTTAGGTTTTGATATCTTATTGCCACAATAAGTCTGTTTTGTCAGTCTTATGATCTCTATTTTAATATCAATGCTGACCAGTTGTTGTGTCTAAACTCCAAAGGGAAGGGGTAAAACGAGGCGTGTCTGACTTCTCTTCCCGCCATGGCCAGGAACTCAGTTTATCTGGGATCCTCTTGGCCTAGACAGGGTCTGTTCCATTGGTGGGGATCTTAGGATTTTATTTTTAGTTTACAGGAGGATCTCTGAGCATTTGTCAGAAGGAATTCCCAGTTCGGAATCCAGAAAGATGCTTCTGTTATCATGGGAACCTGATGAACTGCCACTGTGAGATGCTAATGAATTGTATTCATCTCTGTCTTTTGGCACCAAAGGAGAGAACCAGGAAATAGCAGAATGTTAGCTGCAGAAGCACCGAGAGATCCTATAGCCGGTACAGCCCTAGGAGCTGCCTCAAGGGCTGCTGTAGGGGAGCTTTTTGGAATTTTTTGGTGAGTGAGTTGGGCAAATGGACAGGAGCTCTCTGCCCTCCACAGCTTCCGTCACAGCAGCCATGCTTTACCTGTGGGTCAGCCTTCCTGCGGGCCTTGGTTTGAGGTGTGAGGGAAAACTGTGAAAGACTGCATGGTACCAAAATATTACTGAGTGTCTTTATTGGAAAAGAAGCCATCGTCTAACACACTTTGGGAGTTATATGATTCTGTGGGGACTCCGGGCATTTCCTTATCTTTGAGCTATTTTCCACCTTTGTAGGTTGTAGATAACTGTGAACGATGCAAATGACACCTGTCCACAGGCAAATTCTGTCCAGGAGAGAACTATTGATCAGCCCCTCCCCCAAAAGAAAAATTCACTCTGCACTCATGATTCAACTACAAAAGTGTGGTACTTTCAATTCTTTGAATCAGTTGTACCATCTTATTGGTTCTCTACTCAATTAATGAGTTAAATAAAATCTTTGACACATGCTCATTTTATACTTGTATGGGAGTTATGATTTTGCACTGTTAAAAAAAATCCTTTAAAAGAAAAAGGGAAAATATTGAAACTGAGTCTCACTCAAATTCCCTCCTTTGACAGATGAGGGAACCGAGGCCCAGAGGGGTGAAGTGATGAGCCCACATAGCAGCTAAATTTTTCTCATTAAAATCATTCTCCCTGTTAAATGAACATTGAATTCTGTGTACTCATGCTGTAGAGAGACAAACTGATCACACTAGTCCATATTTTATGATATGTACATACTAACATTGAAGCTTAAATACTAATGAAATATGAACAGAGTTTAATTCCCAACTCTCCTACTTCCAAGCTTATGTTTTAGGCAAGTTACCTTTTCTTTGAGCTTCCTTATCGGGAAAATGGAGACAATAATAGCACTTACCTCTTAAAATGGGTATGGCATTAAACTGGATAATGCTTATTAAGCTCTTATGACAGTGCCTGGCACATAGAAAGTATTCTACAATTGTTATAGGTGTTAAAAGATAAACTTAGGCCCATCAAAATTTTGAAGAGTTTATTTGAGCAAACAATGATTGATTCATGAACCGGGCAGCAAGTGATTCAGTGTTTTGCTGGGAGACAAGGTGAGAGAAATTTTTACAAGGTGTTCATGGAAACAAGATGAAGAAAATACATTTGATTAGTTTAAGTGGAAAGTTCCTAGTTAGAGGTTAGTTGGTAGTTTCTGATCAATTAAACTTAAGTTTCATTTTACTGTTTACATTGGGCTTCAGTTTGGTTAGGCATGAACTCAAGGCATTGGAGCCGTCTCGGCCTAATGGCCTCCATTAGATCATTAATTGATTAATTTTAAAAAATATGTGCTATTACCACATTGCCAGCTTTATCATCCATGCTAGTCGCAGTTTGCTCACAGAGGAGTTATCTTGAAATGCACTGTAGGGGTATAGGAAAACTTGTCCTTCCCACTCCCCTACCCCTGCCAAAGTTCACTGAAAGATCAACTCACAATTAAGGCAGATTAATAAGAGAAAGGATTATTTACCATGCACATGAGGAGAATCACAGAGTGATTACCCAATATCCCAGTGAAGTTCAGATGTTTTTCTACCTGTCTTTTTGGAGGGGAGGGGAAATGAGGAGTATAGGTAATTCTGTTTAGGGGCAATAAACAGTGGCTAGGGAGGAGGACTAGATGGAGAAAACAGATTGACTTGTAAATTAGCCTGAGAAACATAATAACAGGTGCTATGTTTCAAATTATGTGGGCCAGATCTCCTTGCATTCTTGATCATTTTTCCTGCAATATAGGGAGATAACAGGGAGATGAAGGGAAGTCCATTGTTTTTTTTCAAGGGCCTGTTAGTCTCTGACGGCCTTAATTCAAAATACCAAAAAGTCATATTTTGGTGTGAAATTTCCTGAGGTCCTTCAGCACTAATATAAAATACAATGCTTCTAAGGGTGTCTACATATGGTTAATATTATGGATTATATGACCACATAGCCAGATTCTAGTATAATTTAGCCACAATTTAGTGAAACCTAGAACATTTGATTGACATTAATAATGAAAAATTATTTAAAAAATAACAAGGAATAACATACTCTCATCTGTCACATACCATTGTGATATTTAATCATTACATATTTTACTCAACACTCTAGCATTCCCTACAGCCATCCACCACAGTGTTTGTACGTAGCAGGTGTATAATAAATGTTGTTAAATAATCTCAAAACAGCTGTAAATTGCATTTTATTGCCATTTGTAATTGTGACCTTAAGAATAGGAACTGAGCATTTGTTCTTCATATGCACAGGGTTGCCTCTTGTTCACTTTTAGTTCTTTCATTATTGTTCCGCCTCTCTAAACTCTCTTTGACTCTGCAATTCTAGGATATCTATAATTAGAAGCCAGCAAGGCATCAACTACTTCCTCTGGGCAAGTTTGTGCCTTAACACCTCTCAGTGACCTTCCATGCTAATTAAACTACTTGTGAGAATAAAGAACATTGGTACTTAACTGAAATAAAAAGCAATTAAGTGGAAACATTTGGAGATGATTGTATGTTAATAAGAAATCTTAATCAATGTGTATACCTATGAGACTAACAGAAGCACCTTTGAAGAATTCAGATTTTCTAATCAAATACAAACTTCCTTGTTTCCAAAGATGAGCACAAGCTTATGATTAGTCTTTGATTTGTTTCACAGACAGAAGGAGAAATTACTGTCTTCTGTTATTCCATTTGTTGTTTTCTGGAAATTATTGAAATATCCCTGAAGCAAAGTTTAGTTTCTCTAATATGTTAATTGATAATAATCTAAATTTGATCCAAGAAATCTAGACTTTTTAAAAATCTTTCTAAATCTTGGAAGCACATTAGTAATTTGTATTATGAATTTGGAAATAAAATATATTAAATGCAGAAGGTTTGAATCTGGGATTAACGAACCGTGGTCACAAGCCAGATTTGGCCCTGCCTCTTTCTGTACGGCCTAAGATCTAGGAATGGTTTTCACATTTTTAAAGTATTGTGTAAAAATAAAAAAAATAAAAAAAAAACAGAAGAATATGTGACAGGGACCATAGGTATCCCCAAAGCCTATAATATTTACTATCTAGCCCTTTTTAGAAAAAATTTGCCAACCTCTCATGATAATATTCCAAACTGACAACATTACTACAACCTAAGTTCATAAAACCATCCTAATTCTAAATAAGATGAAGTTTAAAGTATGGAGTAAAGAAGTTAAAATCTAATTTAATTTACTCATTAAATAATAAATGAATTAATTCAATTATTTATTCCATCCCGAGCTTGGGCAAAGGAATGTTCACACAATTCACTCATTTTCTTTTCATAAATGCCTTAGGAGATATGCTTTAGCCCTATTTTTATATGAGAATACTAGAACCAAGATTATTAAGTAAATTGCCCTGTGTCACCCCTTGGTTGAAGCTGATATGTCTCTGATTCTGAAGCTTGAGCAATTTTCATTATATTATACTAGCTTCATAACCATAAAGAACATGCAGGAATGTATTTAATAACCACTGGTGTTCGAGGACCTGTTTTAATTAATAAATAAAAATGATTTGAAGTAAACATTAAATTTTAGTATAAATAAATGCTTTTGTGGTATTGAAAACAATTTGTTTCCAAATAAGACATTTCCCACAAGTTTTAAAAACTATGAATTGTCTTCAAATACTCTTCCTCTCCTATTCCCCAGACATTGAGGGGTATACTTCAACCCATTTGGCAAGGTTAGAATTATTACATTTGCTTAATTATCAAATCCAAATTAATGAGGTTGTTGATATGAACCACAAGAATTTCAGCAATTCCTTCTATTTTTTCTCTGTGCTACAGTTTAAGTCTCTTTTCTTGACCTATCTTTTAGTTCACTACTTCTGTTTCTGGTGTGTTTAATCTGCTGTTAAATCCATTTATCGAGTTCTTAATTGTGGATATTGTATTTTTTCAACTCAATAACTTCCATTTGATTATTTTCAATGGATTTCAATTCTCCAATGAAATAATTCAGTTTCTACTCTATTTTCTTGAACATAGTAATCAGTTACTCTAAAGTCATTGTCTGATAATTCTCATATCTAGCACACCTGTGAGGTTGTTTACATTGTCTTTTGTTTTTTGTTTTGGGGTGGGGTTTTTTTGTTTGTTTTATTTTATTTATTTTTTTTTTTTTTTGGTCTTGGTTTTTGGTTGTATCATCCCATCCCATCACAAGCCTTTTGACTGAATACTAGACATTGTTTCTGACAATTGTAAAAGCTCTGGATGATGTTATCTTTATCAGAATTCATTTTTTGCTAGACAAAGTGAGAGCAAATCCTCTTAATTTCTATCAGGGATTGAGCTAAATCAAGGCTGGTTTGCTTTTAGATAATGCTCAGCCTATTTCTGGCTTGCTATTGTAGGTAAGGTTTGGTGCCCCAGGGCTTTCAGCTGAGAATGCAATTTGTTAACCAGGACCCCAAACCCTGGCAGGTCCTGAAATCAAACTTCTATGTTCTGTGAAACTAAAAAATTCTGATCTGGTGCATTTCAGACATTTTCAGATTTGACTGGTAGTCTTCTGCATGGTATAATTTTAGAATTTGGCAAATGTCTTGGGAACAAAACTGATATGACCAATATGTGTTTGAAAGCCCTCAAAATTGGTTTTGTGTCTTCAGCCATTTTAGGCTGACAAATGGTACGATGTCTCTGTCCTCCAGAAGGGCCCTCTTCCTGGGCAAAACTCTGCCCAGAACCAGCAAATTCCGGAAATACTGGTTACAGATTATTTGCTGACCTGTCCACAACTGGATCCTCTCTGGAATCTTACATGTTTGACCTTGATTTCTTCAGTAGCTCACTGATGATTTTTAAATTCAAGAGTTTTACATTTTATCTGAAACCCTGTAACTTTTAACTAACTACTTGACCTTTTTTTTTTTTTAATTGTTTCCCATAAAAGGTGGAATTTCTGCAAGATAAAGGAGTTAAAAATTTAGGGGACTATTGGGAAGCAATGGGAGAAGGACATGAGATTGGATCCCCAGTATTGGAGGTAGGGCCTGGTGGGAGGTGTCTGGGTCATGGGAGCTGCTTGCCACCCTCCCTGCAATAATGAGTGAGTTTGCGCTCCATCAAGCTCTATTAGTTCATGCAATGGCTGGTTGCTTAAAGGAGCCTGGCACCCCCTCCTTGCTCTTGCACCTTCTCTTACCATGTGACACATCTGCTTCCCTTCACCTTCCACCTTGATTGGAAGCTCCCTGAAGCCCTTACCAGAAGCAGACGCTGGCACCATGCTTCTTGTACAGTCTGCAGAATCATGAGCCTAATAAGCCTCGCTTCTTTATAAATTGCCCAGCCTTAGGTATTCCTTTATAGCAATGGACTAACACAGACAATTAGTACTGAGGAATGGGGTGTTGCTATAAAGATACTGGAAAATGTGCAAGCAGCTTTGGAACTGGGTCATGGACAGAGGTTGGAAGAGTTTGGAGGGCTCCGAAGACAGGAAGATGGGGAAAAGTTTGGAACTCCTTAGAGACTTGTTAAGTAGTTGTGAACAAAATGCCAATAGGAATATGGACAGTTAAAGCCAGGCTGATGAGGTCTCAGATGGAAATGAGGAATGTATTGGGAACTGAAGCAAAGGTCACCCTTGACCTTGCTGTGCCTAGCAAAGAAATTGGTTACATTGCATTCACATCCTAGGTCTCTGTGGAAGGCTGAACTTAAGAGTGATGACCTAGGATATATGGTGGAAGACATTTCTAAGCAGCAAAGTGTTCAAAAAGTGGTGTGGCTGCTTCTAACAGCCTACGATTAGATGCAGGAGCAAAAGAATGACTTAAAGTTGGACTTTATAATAAAGAGAGAAGCAGAGCATAAAAAACTACAGCCTGGCCATGCAGTGGAAAAGAAAAGAGCTTTTCAGAGGAGGTCTCCAAGCAGGCTGCAGAGCAACCACTGACTAGAGAGACTAGCATGACTAAAAGGGAGACAGGTGCTAATCAAGACAATGGGGAAAAGTCCCCAAAGTCATTTCAGAGATCTGCCAGGTTGCCACCCCGACTGCAGGCCCTGAGGCCTAGGAGTACTGAATGCTTTCAGGTTGGGGGTTCCCCAGGCCTCAGGCATCACTGCCTTGTGCCACCACCTCAGGAGGCTGCTCTCTGCATCCCCACTGCTCCAGCTCAAGCTATGGCTCTAACGGCCCCAGGTATAGCTGGGACCATGGCTCCAGAGGATGCAAGCCATAAGCCTTGGTGGCATCCATGTGGTGCTACATCTGCAGAAGAAAAAGCCTGGGCGTCCAGGCAGAAGCTTGCTTCAGGGGTGAAGCCCCGACAGAGAGACTATACTAGGGCAATGCCAAAGGGACATGTGAGATTGGAGCCCCAACATGGAATCCCCACCAGGGCCTTGCCTACTGGAGCTATGGGAAGGGGGCTGCCACCCTTTGGACCCAAGAATAGTGGAGCCACTGGCAGCAGGCACCCTCATCCTGGAAAATCTGCAGGCACCAGACTCCAATCTGAGAAAGTGGCCATGTGGGCTGCACCCAGGAAAACCATGGGGGTGGAGCTGCCCAGGGCTCTGGGGGATCCCCCTTGTCACCAGTGTTTCCAGGATGTGGGACGTGGAGTTCTTTTCTTTCTTTTCTTTCGGCTGATTTCTCCCTTTTGAAATGGGAATGTTTACCCCAAGGCCTGTGCCACCATTGTGTCTTGGAAGTAAATAACTTGTTTTTGGTCTTACAGGCTCATGGGTGGCGGGAACTTGCCTTGAGTCTCAAGTAAGACCTTGGACTTTTGAGTTGACTGTATTCCTTAACCCCTTATGAAAGCCTTAGTTGGTGAGATGGATTTGAGGCTACTCCCTCAGTCTTCCAGCTGACATTATTCATATTAAAAATTCCTTTCTTCCTTGGCAATTCTTGTCTTGGTAATTTGCTTTCTGTGTGGTAACTAACCAGACCTAGGCTGGAACCCCCCTGCGGTTTCACTTAACAGTTGATCTACGGAAAACTACTCCATATTATCCAAATGCAGAAATCTTGGATCTGTAAGCTTTTAAACAAGAGACTTGTTACCGAAAGTTCAGCACTTGTCCCCAAGGCTACATCAGAAGAATAAGGACAAGGAATTTGAGGAGAAGGAAAGGGGAGTTTATTAACTTGCCGGCAAATGAGGAGTATGGCAGACCCATGTCTTAAAGTACCACAATCCTATTTATAAGCAGAAATACGGAGCTTTTAAAGGGAGGGTTTTCAGCTTCAGGCTATTGCTATTGAACCATAGTTGATGGTTCTGATCCATCCCATCTCCAGCAAAGACCACAGACAATTCCATTGAGCCATCTCCTGTGGTACAAAAAAACAAAGAACATTCCCCTGCCCCTCTGATTACTGGCCTTGGGCAGAGATGCATGTTTTAGTTCCCAAAAAGAATGAGGGAGTTTTAAAGAGACAGCTCGTAAAACATTTTTGCTGTTTTTCAGGCCTTTGCCTCTGTTATAGACTGATACGATAAAATTGCTATTTGCAAGATGGATAGAAGAAAAAAAAAAAAAAAACTGGGCAAGATGGAACAGACCTTGACTAAAGTGATAGAGACAGGAATAAAAGGAAACCTAGAACTCTGATAGCATTATTTCTAATCTTTATAACACCTCCAAGGTAGATATTTGTGGCCTTACTTTACAGATCAATCAATAAAATTGGTGCACTATTGCATTTAGTACCCCCAAAGCCTATATATCTTCTGTATGGTGTAGTGGAGCTTGGTCCAGAATGGCTCTGCTATCACTAAGCCTCAGTTGCTTTGTCTGTCAAATAAGAATAATAATACCTATTTCATAGAATTCTGAACTTTGAGATGAATATATATGAAAGCAAGTCATTCATTACAGAAAAGTATTTATTTTAGGGATACAGGGGATTTTTAAAATCAGTATGGTAAAACACAGAGACATAGAAATAATTGTCATGAAGGAAGAAGTTTTTTAATATTCACAGATCCCTAGAGCCAGAAGGCACTGCATGCACACGGGCTACACGGAGAAGCGTCAGTGTCAGTCAGGAGACAGAGGGAGCGAAGGGAGATTGTAGCAAAGAGCCTGTATGGTGGTTTCCATGGGAAAGAACAGGCAGCGCAGGGTAAAGAGGTTTAGGGTTGGCTGCTTTGAATAATTTCTGCAGGCTCTGGGGGCATCAAGGCTGTTCCCAGTTGTCTGGTACCTGGTCCTGGGGAGATTAGGGCAGGTGGATAGTGGGTCAGTGTTCTATGGTGGGCAGGTCTATGCAAACCTACCCCCAAAGTCCAAGGAAGCTGAGAGGCTGAAGAAAGGGGATGGCAAATCCAGTTTCTCAGAAAGAAACATTTAATAGGGACAGGGGCATATCTCCAGCAGTGGCAAGACAAGATGAGATGCTGGATCCCTATGCCATTACCCTCTAGACCCTGGGCTTATATATCACAGGGAAGGAATGTGTAGGGCAATTGAATGCTATGTGTATCTGCCTAAGGGCAGGATTTACTGAAACAGAAGATAAAGTGGAAATCTTAGAGGCATTCCCAGAACAAGGGTTAATGAGAAGTCAACATGGCCAATTAGCATCCAGGACGGAATTGCTTTAGCTTCCACCTCCAGAGTGTGAGAACTCAGTGACATAGGTGGTTGGGGTGTGGACTGTGGATTATTTGGTTTGCATATGATAGATGCACTCACTGGGGAATTGTTTGCTATCTCTAGGAATTAGCTAATCCTGGAAGGGGCAGTCCCTCCAGGGTCAGGCAGGCCCCAAGGGTCAAAACATCAAAACTCAGCAACAAAAGACATGATTAAGACAGTACAGAAAAATTAGTGGTGGTCATCTTTCTTAAGTGCCAATATTCTACTAACTCTGAGCTCATGAAGAATACTAAAAGAATCTAAAGTGTTTAAATCCTGCCTTGGTTTGCATATGTGTGGATAGACCCCCCCACCCAGCTGTTTATGGAGACTCCCATAGCTCAGGAAAAAAAAAAGAAAAGGAATTTCTGAGTTCCCTTGGGGAAACATAATGGCATCAGTGTTATTTTATTCACTAATTCAATGCTGCTTATAAAATCTCTAGAATGGTGATGTTAATGGCAATGGTATTTCAATTAATAATTTTAAAATTCCAAGTTTAGATGTTTCCAAGCATCTGTTGCTTTTTACATAAGTAATTATTTTCTAAGAAAAAAAGTCAAGATTATCTCCACTGTTTGTTTCTACTAAATTCTCTACCCAGGCTGTAAATGCATTTGTCATTTGGGCAATACTCAGTAATGTTCAAAACTAACAAATTAACTTTCTTTTTGAATACAGATGCTTGTAGGGGCAGGAGATTTTGCAGTGTGGCAGTCTGTTAGTTCCAGATTTCTTAAGAGAAGAAATGTCCCCATGTTGTACAATCTTCTTTCCCTACAAGGTGGGCTATTAAACTAAACAATTTCAGAAATGTTTAATTAATTAGTCCAAAGCCAAAGTATATGATAACAGTTAACTCCAAATTGTAAGGAATTCTATTCCAATTATTGGATTAATTCATTTTTACCAAGAGCACAATGTATTTCCACAGTAAACATTATCCTCCAGCAGGGGGCCTAGAGGACGAGCATCCATTAATATCCTTTATTTCCCAAATTTCCCCCTTAAACCTGTGCACTGAGGGTCAATATTTGTTCTCTGAGTTCTGCTTCCTTCACATACAGAAAGAGAGGTCACTAGTGGAACTTCTTGCTACCCTCTGCCCCTTTCCTCATTTTACCCTCTGGGGGATGTTGAGGGTGACTATGCTGATGAGTAGATTGGAAATATTAATAATAGTTGGGCATCCTCAGCCCAGCACTGCCCTTTCTCCCTCTCGGTGGTGAGCCTCCTGGCCGAGAGCCACGTCCTGTCCTGCTCCTCCACACCACGAGAGGAGACCTGCGACCACATGTCCTAGGCTGCCTGATCCTGGGTTTATTCAACAAGCTTTCCTGGCCATTATTGGTAATAAAGATGGATCTTCATCTTTATTTTTTTATTCCCCAAATGTTTAGAACCTGGACAGGGACGGGGGCCACTACTGACCTGGAGGCCTCCGAATTATACAGTCCGCCCTGTCTGCATTTGCCCTTGCTCTGCACGATGCACGTGTACTTCCGCTGTCTGCATTTCCTTTGTGCTTTGGCATTTAAATATGAGCGAACACCACTAGTTTTTTCCATTTTCTTTCCATGGACTGTTTGTTAGCTTGAATGACGAACTAAGAATGCCTATTTATAGCAGTGGTTTCCTGTAGGGGGTCTTAAAAGGCCGGGGGTCCTCCAGAGCTGTCAGATACACAGTCTGTGCTGAGTAGGGTGTGGGATGCGGTGGGGTCGCAGGATTGGAATATTAGAGGAAATAAAGTGAGAAGATCAAGATCCCCAGAGCCCCATCCCAATTTCAAAAAAACAAGTCAACTTTCCTTTGTTTATTACACTGGGCTGCCATAAAAGCATAAGTTTGAAGAAAGAGTTTCCACTATTAAAAAAAAAAAAGCGGTAGGTTAAAAACTATTTCCTATAATCTTTCCTGATTAGGTAGGGTTATAAGAAGGCAAGTTTGGGGCTAGTGACTCGGGGACAGAGAATTTCTTGCCATAGATGATCAGCTTAGAAATTCTCCCATTCCTTTTGGTTATTTTAGAGTTACTAAAGTCTGGTCATGAGAACATGGGAGCCAGTCTCTGTCCCCTGAATTATAATGCAGGAAGAGATTTTTAAAGTGTTAAATCGGATCCAACAATATCTAAATAATTAGAGGCCAAATGCTAAGTGAAAATCTGGATGATAAAAAACTCTGCTATTCAGCAGGAAATATTTATTCTGTTTAAGCTTCTCAGAAGTTGCCGTCCCCAGCTTCGGAAACAATAAACCTCGGTTGCCCATCTGCTGACTAAAAAGTGTAGCACATATTTTGTCCTCTCCTATAGGCCATTATGTCTTAAATCCTACTCTCTTGCACCACACACAGCAAACAAACACCCTCTTGGCTTCATACTGGCAGCCAAAATTGTAATGTCTACAAGTTTACTATCTTGTAAAAACAATGAGGCAGTTGGAAAAGAAGAAATAAAGTTCCTGGCCAAATCTCTCTAAGAAGCTAGTTAAAAGAAATGGTAATTATTAAGAGACTTTGTCCTAATAGCAAGGAAAGGCTAAGGTCCAGCTGATAAACATGACTTCCTCCTGTAATCCATTCATATCACATGAAACCAATTTCTATGAATTTAGAAGTATTTTTGTTTTAATTTTCTCTTATGAATACTACTCAACAAACATAAAGCCCAAGTACAGTGAGTCTACCTCACTCAGAACTGGCTGTGTAATTTGCAGGGCATAGTGCAAGATGAAAATAAGGAGCCCCTTGTTCAAAATTATTAAGATTTTTAAGAAAGTGACAGCAGAATCTGAAACCAAGCATGGGGCCTTCATCCAGCATTTTTATACTGCACATAAGAACAGTATTTTTGTGGGTCTCTTCATGCTAGTCAGAGAACTATCAGTCGGCCCACTTTTCAGGGACAGCCACACAGGAGGGTGGGCCTTGGCAAATGGAAAGGCTGTTCTTTCTCCTGGACACATTGGTGGGTTTGGGGAAGCAGCCCTGAGAACCTAACCCAGGCTGAGCACAACTGCTCTGTGCAAAAGTGGGGGAAGAATTTGACATCTGAGGGGTGATCTAGGAAGGATAGAGCAAGGAGAAGATAAGAGGGAAAAGGAGCAGGAGACCAGCTTTGTTTTGTGCATTATGATCCTTCTCCTTAACTCCCAGGACAATGAATAAGATTCGTGTGATTGGGTGTTTTGACAAACTCAAGAGAAAAAAAACCAGTTGAGTGCCACTCCAGGTCTCTGGCCCAGAACAGGGACTACGAATGCAAAAGGAACTGAAGGATGCTGCGGGAATCTTCAGAGAGTGAGGAACCTCAGAAGTGAGTCAGAATCTTAGAAAACGGAGTCAGGACCTTGAACAGGCCCTGGAATTGGGAAATTGGAGCCATATTTCCTAGTTCTAGAGGCCAGGGGTGTTCCTGACTCCCCAGGGACCCTCACATTAATAATAACACTGTGATCACCATTCCCCATATGTCAGCTCATCTGATTTTCCCAACGACACTATGAAACAGGTATTATTTTTGCAGATGATGAAAATATGATACAAAAAAGGTTACAAGATTTCCCCAGGCTCAGACGTCCACAAAGTATTAGAGCTAAGACTGAAACCCAGACAGTTAATTTTCAATACCAATGATCTTGACCACTCCAGAATTCTACCTCCCTAGATTATCGCATGTAATGTCCCCAGCAGTCCAGGAAAAGTAAATACGGTTGTTCAGACTTAACAAGTGAGGGAACCAAAGATCAGAAACGTTATGTAGTTTATCCCAGGGAAGCTAGTAAGTGGCAGAACAGGGATCCACACAGAATGGAGCTGATTCCACATCTTCACTTTTCCTCTAATCCTTTTTGCCTCACCCGGAGACAGAGCTCGGTTCAGAGTCTAGCTCTGCCCTTCTCTGTATATGCCACCTGAGCAAGTCACTTACCCTGCCGGATTCTTCCTCTTCTCATCTACAATGTTGCAATTATAACTACTTCGAAGTGAGGTTCTAATGAAATATGAAATAACGCACTTGTGAGCTGGAATGCATTATGCAAATATAAGGTATATTTATTTACTGCTGTTATTTTGGAATGCAAGTACTGTGCTTCCCATGATGCTTTTCACTCCCCTATTTCTCAATATTCACCAAGGAGAGACGGAGGAGGTATATCTTTTGTACAATGTTGATTTCATCCTACGGCTTTTGATTATTCATCCCTCTGAGTGATCCAGTCTCATTACATTCAGTCATTCGCTCTAAATGCTTGGCAGGCATCCAAACAGTTATTTGTTCAACTCAATAATCTAAGTTTATTGTCTTAAATAAATCACACCTGACAAATAACTCATGCTTCAAAATGATCTTTAAAAGTGGGTGCTAAAGTGACACTGTCAATTACAAAAATCATGGGCGATGTTAAGGCTTTTAACAAAACAACTTAAAAGCTTGACATTTTAATTTATTGCTATACTGCTTCCTGTAACTGTACTTTGATTGGTTTCCACTACTTCCTAAGCAGTAATTTTTTTTATGTGAAATAGAATTTATACTTTTAAAAGAGATCAGCTCTGAGCAGTGTACATATGAACAATGTAATAAAACTCTTCTTGAAGAACCAATGCTCTGCTTCATTTAATTTGCACATTTCACAAATTTAGTGGTCACAAACATATAAAAAGCTGTATGTATTTAACTTCTAAAAAAATATTGGAAATTTATTTGTATGATTTTGGAAGCACATTGAGGAATTTGAAAGCTAAATGCCTCATTATGTATTATAAAAATGAAAGAAAAGCAGATTAATCATATGATCCCAATTATCATAAATTCTAGACTTCAGAAGCTACACTGGGAAGAGATAAAGTAATGAAATAACGTCTAATCAATATATTTGAATAATGTAAGATTAAAATCAGTCAAAAAGTATTCAATAAGTGTTTATCATTTCGATCAAGTCAAAGTTATATTTTTAATGGAGAAAGCATTGGCATGAGTAACCAAGGAGAGTATACCATCAAAACAATTTATACTAAATATTAATACTTTGCACTTTATTTGAATGTAAATTCTGGGAGCACTTGAATTTTATGTATTTATTATATTACAACTAAATAATGAATATGTGCTGAAAATGTCCAATTAAGGAGAATTTGTAAAACTGATGCAATTTCCTCTTATATTTCTCAGCTCACCGCTCAGCTTCCTCTGCATAATAGGAGAGAGATGTGGGATGGTTAAGCCAAGGTACTAGACTAAAACAAACCTGGCTTCTCTCCTAGATCACCTGTTAACCACTTCCTTACTTGATCAGAAGAGGTCAATATAAAACCAGGTAGGTTAGTTTAACAGGTTCTTCCTTTGATCTGTCCTCCAATCATCATCCTCCTCATATCCGGAAAGGACTGAAAGAAAGCAGATTAAGCAACTATGTAAATACATTGGAAATCAGATTTATGTGCCAGCAGATAATTGGGAACAGAATGTTTTGTAATTCAATATAACACTTCCCATATAAACAGTGTTCTGTTTCAGTAACATACTTTTGGAATACAGCAACTTGATGCAAAACAATAGCCATTAAATTACTTAGATAGCAACTGTTTAACAATATTTAACTTTTTTTTAGAATTCAGATAATGATAAATTGACTTTTAATTTATATCATGTTAAAAATCAAATTTGTTTATTCAGTATATTATGGGGGTACAAACATTTTGTTTACATGTGATGCTGTTTGCCCCACCCAAGCCAGTCTTTTGCTCTTCAACATTTGCCTCTAACAATAAAATTATTAACTGCTTAATTGCTCGCATCATAAATGTAACAATTCAACATTATTTTTAATAGCGTATATTGACTATTTGATTTGTTTTTATACGCAGTCACTTATAGGAATGTTCGTATGTCTTTTGAAGGAATAAACCTACTTCTTCCACACAGGGGTATTTCAGGTCACCCTTAAAAAGCCAGACTTCAGCAAATGACATAGTTACTTTCTGGTACTTTGGGGACTATCCATCCATAAAAATCCAGGTAATTTAGACAAAGACATGGGTTTCTTCATTTAAAAACAAATTGTTTTTAACTTGAAATTATCAGGTCAACTGAGTGCAAGGTCCTAAAGGCATCAGCTAATTAAGGAATGTCCTGCTTCCCTGGGACTGGCTAAAGATTGCATTTAAAAAGCAACTCATGGATCAAATCACATAGAACTACACACACACACACTCACACTCAGGTAAATGAGTATGTGTAAAGATGGATGAGAAACAAATAAGATCTAGAGTCTAGTTAACAGTATTGTATTAATGTCAATTTCCTCATTTTGATATACTGCAGTTATATAAGATGCCACCATTTGGGAGGTGGTTGAAGGGCACATGGGACTCTATGTACTATTTTTGCAACTCCCAGTGAGTCTATAATTATTTCAAAATAAAAAGGCTTTTTTTTTAAGGAAAAAAAAAGTAACCCCATAGACAATTATGCCTGAAGGAACTGATGTACTAGTACATGTAGAATGCTGAATCAGTACCACAGGAAAAAGATCAAAATAGAAATTTTTTTTAAAACAATGAGGCATTAATGTGTTGTAATTTCTACCACTATATGAGCCAAAGCTTAAAAAAAAATAAATTTAGTTTGGAGTTAGGGTCATAATTCGTAGTGTGCTGGTAAACGTTTAGCAATCAGCTCTCGAGTGTGGAGCTCTTGATTTGCAGCATTTGCCAGTTTGCATACTGTAAATATTCCTACCGTGGCAAATTTCACGTTATGAATGTAACATCGACTTCTTATCAAATTCCTGAAAATTTAACAACCAGTTTTGACATGAAACCTACTTTGTGAAGGAAGAGAATGGATGCTGAGTGGGCATATTCTCATGGTTCCCTTAGCTCTGCACCCCATGGGCAGAGGCCTGGCAGGACCAGGGCCAGAGCTAGGCCTCTAGGGTTTAGATCCCCCCTTGTCTAGATCTAAATCCTCATCCCACATGTCAGCCTCGACCACCCAATCCTCTTTAGTTCATTCACTGTGTATTTGAACCAGGGGTTCAGCCAAGGTCAGACAGAGTTGGAGCGAACATGCTCATGAAGCTTCCTTTGTGGGATCATTCTCGTTTCAGTGGTTTTCCCTCCACATTATATATCCAAATCACGCCAATTTGTTTGCCACTGATGTTGGAGGAGCAAATGGATGGTGAGAGTTTATTTGGAGATTTTACGCTCTGGACTAAAAACTTCATTTCTCTTCTCTCAGATGATACTCTTTGGTAAAGCGTGTGTCTCTGGGGTAGGACACAATGGAGCATTGGGAGAATAAAAGGATACGTGGCTAGGGAACCAGATTCGTGCTAATATCAATAAATGGCGATTGGTGCCACCTTATAATCCAATCATAGCTGACTGGTCCAGCATGTTAAATTCAATACAAAATAGAATAGTGCAGCTTAAAATACAATACAGTTCACAATGAAAGATTTGACAGCACATTTTAAACAATGACTGAATTTTAAAATAGCAAATTTTGGGATAACTAAGAAAGATGAAATTAACTTTAAGTTTCTTGGAGAAATTTATACATCTTGTATATGAATCCTTTGTTGAATGTATGTATTGGAACTTTCTTCTCCTAGTTTAGCTTTTTACTCCCTTAATGGTGTCTTCTTGTTTTTTGTTTTGTTTTTTTTTTTCTTTGAGACAGAGTCTCACTCTGTTGCCCGGGCTAGAGTGAGTGCCGTGGCGTCAGCCTAGCTCACAGCAACCTCAAACTCCTAGGCTCAAGTAATCCTCCTGCCTCAGCCTCCCGAGTAGCTGGGACTACAGGCATGCACCACCATGCCCGGCTAATTTTTTCTATTTTTAGCTGTCCAGCTAATTTATTTTTATTTTTAGTAGAGACAGGGTCTTGCTCTTGCTCAGGCTGGTTTCAAACTCCTGACCTCAAGCAATCCTCCCGCCTCAGCCTCCCAGAGTGCTAGGATTACAGGCGTGAGCCATCTCGCCTGGCCCCTTAATGGTGTCTTTTGATAAAGAAGCCCACACTATTTATTTATTTACTTTGGTTTGTACATGTGCATCTTGTTTCAGAAATCTTTGTCTACCTAAAGTCATGATGATTTTAACCTATGCTTTCTTCCAAAAGCCTAATTGTTTGCCTTTCAATTTTAGCTCAACGATGTGTTTAAAATTAATTTTTATATGCAATGTGAGGTAAGGGTCAAGTTATATTTTCGCCCACAAGGATATTCCATTGCTCCATTCTTTCCTCACTTGGCAGTGGCATCTCTGTGTCACCTTAAGTGACTGTGTATATGTGGATATATTTCTGGACCCTCTTTTCTGTTTCACTGGTCTACATTTTTGTGTCTGGACCCTGACACCAGGGTCTTAAATACTGTAGCTTTACAGTTATCCATTACAATATTCAGTCTTTAGTAATAAAAACAAATGAATTATAAATATGTGGAACAACTTGGATGGATCTCAAGGAAATTAAGCTGAGTGAAAAAAGTCAATTCCAAAAGGTTGCACACTATGTGATTCCATTAATATAACGTGCTTGAAATGACAAAATTATAAACAGGGAGAAGGGGTGGGTAATCGTCAGGGGTTAGAGATGGCAGAGGAGGGGCAGAAGGTGGATATTACCATAAGAAGGCAGCACAGGCCTACAGGATCTTTCTGGGAGTGAAACTACTCTGTATCTTGACTATGGTGGTGATAGCATAAATCTCCATGTGCTAAATTACATAGAATTAAATATATACACATGCACGCATGTGCGAGTGCACTTAAAACGGGGGAAATCTGAATAAGATGGATAGGTTCTATCAGTGTAACTTCCTGGTTGTGAGACTGTACTATAGTCAAACAAAATGTTACAATTGCAGGAAACTGGGTGAACGTTATAAGGAGTGTGTGTGTATATGTGTGTGTATATATATATACACACACACACACATATGTATATATACACATATATATGTATATATATATATCTTACAATTGCATATGAATCAACAGTTATCTCAAAACAAAAAGTTTCATAAAAAGTATTGATCCTTCCAATGAACATAGGATAGCATTCCATTTATTTATATCTTTTAAATTTTCTCTCAGAAATATTTTATAGTTTTCAACATAGAGATGTTGTATATTTTTGTTAGTTTTCTAGATATTTAAAGTTTTTGATGCTATTGTAAATAATACCATTTAAAAATTTTATTTCCCAATTGTTCATTACAAATATACAGAGATACAACTCATTTTGTACATTGACTTATATGTATATAGTAATCTTGCTAAATTCACTTATAATACTTTATTTTTACATTGTTTTAGATTTTCAACAAGCATATTCACATCTGTCATCTGTGAATAATGACAATTTTATTTTTTGTCATTATTGGTTAATTTTATGTTATGTGAATTTCACCTCAATAAAAAAAAAAGAAGAGTTCTTTCCTCTAGGAAACTTTAGTTTATATATCCCTCTATGCTTCCATAACTCTGTAATGTCTTTTTTTCTTTTTTGTTTAATTTCTCCACTTTTGAAGGATTTTTTTTTTTTTTTTTTTCAGAAATGGTAAGACACTTTATTTTTCTTTACTCTTGCCTGGGCTGGAGTGCAGTGGTATCATCATAGC
Organism: Varecia variegata; assembly: GCA_028533085.1. Lineage (NCBI taxonomy): Eukaryota > Metazoa > Chordata > Mammalia > Primates > Lemuridae > Varecia > Varecia variegata. Next base: position 63,024,245 of record CM052443.1, on the reverse strand, counting down.
TTACTGCACCTCAAACTCCTGGGCTCAGGCAATTCTCCTGCCTCAGCCCCCTGAGTAGCTGGTATTTTTTTATTTTGGAGACAACGTTCCACTATGTTGCGAGCTCCTGGCCTCCAACTCCTGGCCTCCAAAAGCGCTGGGATTCCAGGTGTGGTGCCCAGACTACAATGTCCTTTTAAAAATGACTTTCAAATTTATGCACTTTGTTTTACTTGTTGCAGCAAAAATAATGGCCTACCCAGAAGTAAAACTTCTACACATTACATTTTTAAATATTTTAATCCTGTATTACTTTCTGAAATTATAGTGTTGATTTGCTTATTTCCTTCTTTGTTGTCTGCCTATGGTGATCCCCAGGTCATGGCCAGTTCCTGCTTTAGACTCCCCATAGAGCTGGCCCTTGTCTCCCTGCTCACTGCTGTCTCCGTGATACCCAGCACAGGGCCCAGGGCACGGTAGGCACTCAACACATACTTCCTCAACACATAAGATGTTTTCAGGAGAAACAAGACAGTTCTTTTTTAATATTACTTCTTATAAAACTCCTCCCTATCTTTGTTCCTGAATTTACTGACAAGTCTTCAGCTACTGAGGGTTTATTCTTGCATCGTCTTTGAAGCAAAAATCAAGGGCAGGAATGGAGAATAATTTTTCCAAGTCTAGGACACAAAATGGGTCATAGAGGAAATTCATTAAAACCAGAGATTCACGCACAACATAAGTAAGCTCAATAGCTATCAAATGTAGCTACGGCAAAAGTAATTTGCTATTGCGATCCTAAAATATCACAAAATCCTCGAAACCTGGGAATCGTCATTTAAAAAAAAAAAATTGCTCTGTTGACTAGATCCCAAAGTGAATGAGCATAAATAAGAAGTCAGATCAGGTGGCATCTTTGCCAAACAGTTCTTAACATCAGAGGGTGAGAGGGAATATTTATTTACATGTTCTCAACTGACTGACAAAGGTCTGAAGTACCAAAAAAAAAAAAAGACCGTCCCAATCAAAGAATCTGCTCTGAGTGGTGGCTTTCAAGGACTTCCCGGCTCTCCTTTAGTTAGATCAAACTGCAACATGAAAACTGCACCAATGATACTCAGCTGGCCTTAGATATCACTTTCAGTGTGTGGGCTCTTAGGTTTCCAACCAACCTTGACAATTTTAGAATTTATGTAACAAACTTTCATTGACATGGTGGGAAATCAGACTTAATATTTCAAAATAAATAGGACTTAGCAGGCAAGAAAATGGCTAATGAGTCTTCTCAGAACTCAAACTGCTCTTTTGGAAAATGGAAACAGCTTGCATGAATTAAAGTCACCCTTGAAAAAGTGGCCGCAATATAAAATGTTGGTTTTTCCCCAAATCAAAAATTCAAGTTCCTGGTGCTGATTCGTTTTTCTATCTTGTACATCCAATGGAAAGTTAACCAGGAAGCAAAGGATTTGAAACTGTCTGGTGTCTGCTAAGATTTGATTTCTATGTAGCTTGCATTAAATAAATTTTTCTTCATTTTCTTATGTTTTCAGGTATATATTTTACCATTTCTTATGCCAAACTCACTCATGTCAGGTCTTTTGTACCTCAAATACCTAGCAACACAAATACCTGTACCTCCAGAACATTATAAATAGATTTGATGTGTTTACTTCAATCTATATCAGTAACTACTCTTTTATTATAGAATGGGTGTGTGTTGCTTTACATGTAGCATTTTATACCTATTAGATGATCAAACAAAAATGTATATTAAGCATGATAATAATATATTTACCTTACTATTTTAATATGACTCATTTTTTTGTGGAGGTTTTATTAATTATTGGTAAAGCTAGGCTTTTGGGACATTGATAACATACATAACAATTATATCAATTTTAATTCAGTGAGACTAAGTTCAATTTCTGCACAGCCTATGCACCTAAAATTCAAAAAACCCTTGGAATCCCAAAATAATTATAATAATAAAAAATAATAAAATGATTTAGCTTCTTTCTTTCCTTTTCTAAAGAGAGCCACATCTAATTGCGTATCTAAATGACCCCAATGTCTTGATACCAACAAACATATCTGATTTATAGGTCATCTCTAAACCTTATTCTTCAAAATAAGAAAGTATTTTCTTAACACTGGTGCAATATTTTCCCTTTAACTCCCATGTTTGCCTGCTAATCTTCATTATGTTAGAAAAAAGAGATATTTATCTTGTGTACAGCTTCAAAGGGCAGTGCTTGTAGAGTCCTTCAATTTAACCCCTCTTGGCAAACATTTCTCATTTTATTTCTGAATGGCCTCTGTATGTATATGCATTTGGTAGAAGCCCATCACAAACTTTGAATATTCCTGGTGGCTACTGATGGAAATAGGTAACAACATTATCCTTTTCATTCTCTCTCTCTCTCTTTTTTTTTTTTTAAGACAGAGTCTCACTCTGTTGCCCAGACTAGAGTGCCATGGCGTCAGCCTAACTCACAGCAACCTCAAACTCCTGGGCTCAAGGGATCCTCCTGCCTCAGCCTCCCGTGTAGCTGGGACTGCAGGTGCATGCCACCACTGCTGGCTAACTTTTTCTAATTTTAGTAGAGACGGGGGTCTCACTCTTGCTCAGGTGGTCTTCAACTGAGCTCAAGAGATCCTCCTGCCTCAGCCTCCCAAAGTGCTAGGATTACAGGCATGAGCCAACCTGCCCAGACCTCCAGGCTGGTCTTGGCAAGTGATCCTCCCACCTCAGCCCCCCAAGTAGCCTCCTTCCTACAAGAGGGCACCAGCCCATCCAGCTCCTTTTCATTCTTCACAGAACATCAAGTCTCTGACCAAGGGTCTTCATAGTCAGAGTTTATAGCCTCAGATTGACATCAGCTCCCAATTGGTTTTTGGTGGGCAGGAGACTTCTTCAGGTGTTTGGGAGCCCTTGGAGAACAACGATCAGGGAAGGCATTTTTCACTTCCAGTTGTTCCCAGATGAGCAGGTGCTGCAGGGCAGGAGTTGGTGACCACACCATGTACCCAGAGGGCCAATGGCCATTTACCCAATAGGCCACTGAGACAGAAGTAACAACCATTTCTGCAAAAGAGCATGGCCCGGGTGGGAGGGCTTCACTGAGCCAGGCAGTAATTTTCTCAATTGAACGTGGTGGTCTGTGATAGCCACTGAGTCTTCTCTAGTAAAAACCAAACTTATTCCTTAGGCACCAGGAACAGTGGGTGCTGAAAATCATAAAATGCAGCCCTAAACTCTTTAGTCCTGAGCCTTGCAATGGCCTAAGCGGCTGGAAACCAACCCCCTCTAAACACTTGCTGGTTTTCTTTGTGCCTTTATTTAGTCTATGGAGTCAGTGTCCTTCTCAGTTCATGGGTTCCCCGGCCCCCCGCCTTAATGGACTAATCCAGAAACAACTCTTGCTCCTCCTCTAGAGGTTAAATTTTTATTCTAATTTCTCTTCCACAGGCTCTTTTCCTCATTTCTGATTATCTATTTCTTGTGACTCATCTGTCTTTCAATGCAGAAATTGCAGCATGTTTGATAATAGGGAACTGCCCCAGATTTCCCCAGAGGTACTAGGTAATAGACACTAAAATTGGAAAAAGTATGAATTTCAAGAGTTTAAGATTAGCAGAGCCTTCTGCTGGTCTGTTCTAGCCATTTGCCTGAGCAATGAGGAAATCTTTGCTGTGTTCGTGAAGATTTGGGAGTTGTTTATTACATATCCCATCCTGAGGGTCCCCAATCCAAAATCTTAATTTGTCAAAAACATGTTTTTTTTCCATACATTATTAATTCATATCAATTAAATGGTATGTGTTACTTGCTGAATAGGCTAAACTTAAATCTATCTGTAAGATGCTCTTATTAAATATTTATTAAATAAACCTAAACCTTAAAATGAATTATTTAAAATATGCTGATCCAAAATACTTTTAATTAAAACGGTATAACTTTCAAAGGGGATTTACCAGAATGTGCGTTACTGGGAAAGAGGTTTAAAGGTAAGTAGATAGTCCCAAAGGTTCCTTGCAACCCTGGTAGTCTAGATGCCATGCTTTGAAGAATGCCTGGGTGAAGGCTGCCCTTGGCTGCCACAGATGGCCCCTAATCTGAGAGGTTTGTAAAAGAAGGCAAATTCTGGAGCTCCCAGCACCAGTTTTGTTGCATCCTGATAATTTGCATTTCAGTAATCTGCCACTGTTATACAGCAATTCTTAAGAAAATTACCACCTGCCTTAGCTTATAGCACACAGGAAATTTAGTAGTGGAAGGATTCAAAGAGGGTTCTCTGTTTAAAAATTTCGTTGCCCGTACCAGAAGTGTTATTAAGAAACATTATCGCTGTTCAAATTTCACTATTAAAATAGTTGCTTTTAAAAGCAACTACCCCGAAATAGGATTCCAGCTTCAAACTGCTTGATCAATAACACAAGGTGGGTGGAAAGGTTCTTTGCATATACAGAGTAACTGTGAGATCAGAGGGGTGTTTCCAGGCTCTGATACGTTGGCCCACTGATTTCCTTCCCAGAAATCCACCACGGAGTTAAGTCAAGTTCACAAGCATTGAGTCAGTTTCTCTTACTTGCCCAGCCCTAAATTAGTTGTTATGGAGATTGCCAAGAATATATTTGGAAGACAAATTTTAAATAAATGGCAATAGTCATGAAATATTCATAACTACACAATTTCATGGCTAGGAATTTATTCAAATGAAATAATCATAGGGTGTACACATACTTTTCTATCAGAATGTTAATCACAATTTTGTTTTCTTTTTAATAGCAGCAGTGAAAAAAATTTAGTATAACCAAAATGTCCAGGAAGAGGAAATTGCTTCAATTAATTTCCATAGAAAACAACTGGAGTAAATAATAAGAGTTAAATGCAAGGCTTTGGAGCAAAGTGTAGCAGGACTGGAACTGCAGCTCTGCTATTGACTAGTTTTGCAATCCTGGGCAAGATACTTAACTTCTCTGTTTCCTCATTTGTAAAATGGGAATAACACCTACCTTATAGAAAAACAATTTGAAAAAATCAAATTATGTAATTAGGCATACATGTAACATGGAATCTGGAATATAATAAGTACTCATCACATAATTACTAGTTATCATTGTTGTAACAATAAAACTATATGCAAGTATTAGAGTTATATTGTAGAAGAATAATTTTTTGTGGTAACAAATATGCTCACAACTTATTGTTAAATCCGGAAAAACTAGTAATGAAGTAGAAAATCATGAATAAACTTAATTTAAGACAAAACCAAAAATTACAAGTATGAGTATAAAATAAGAGGAAAAATACAACAAACTTTAATAGTGTTTACTCACGGTGATAGAATTATGAGCAATAATTGCTTTTTTCTCTGTGCTTTGCTTCAATGATTATATATTGCAAAGTGAATAAGCATATTTTCCAAACATGTAAAAAGGTGACTGCTAACACAAAAATAACAACAAAATAATTAGCTTTAAAAAGCAGCAGAAAGTCCTTCCAGCTGGTGGCATTAGGACAAGCTGCATGAAAAACATCACACATGAAATTAACCCCAAAGTACATGCAGGATTTGGCCAGGTATGGACAAGAACTTCTGAGGAAAATAGAGAAGAAATGCAAAGATATAAAGGTTTGAAACTTCTTTAGGGAAAACACATGTGAAGTTCAGTTTCCACCAAGTGCAGGGAAGAATTTCCTGCATCCAGATCACAGAGAATTTGAGGGCCCAGGCTAAACATTTAAGAATTGTCTAAATCCAGCAAAATGTTAACAAAGCTCCTGGAAAAATGTTTTTTTTAAACCATGTATAGTCAAATAAGTTAAGGAAATGTTTCATATTTTACCTTCTTCAGAGATTCCCAATGTGATTTAGTATATTAAAAACTTTTCCAAAACTTACCTTTTAAAAATAATTTTAAAAATTATTTTTTAATTGAGAGATATAATAATTGTACATACTCATGGGTCACACAGTAATGTTTTGATGCATATAATGTATAGTGATCAGATCAGGGTAATTAGCATAGGCATCATCTCAAACATTTATCATTTCTTTGTGTTGGGAACATTCAATATCTTCCTAGCTGTTTGAAACTATATATGGAAAGTGTGGGAAAGTTTAGCACACAATGCAAGTGAGTACTCAGAAAAAACATTCATGCTTCCATTACATCGGAATCAACTGATTTCAAAAATATGCTTAGTTATATCTTAAATAACAAAAGACATAGTAAAAAGAAATGCTCTATAATTATCTTAAATTATGGAAACACTTTATGCCTTTCGGGTTTTTAAATTATAGCAAGTACCACTGTTGTAACAAATTTATCACGTTTATTTCTCTTGCATGACTTATCAGGGTCAAAATCTATTTTAGAGACAAAAGGGGGAAAAGTGATCTGAGAAACTACACATCACATTCTTTTTTTCCCATGCAGTGTCCTTCTCTAGAGATAAACAGCAATTTGTTAGCTCAGTATGTAAATTAGAGAAACTGTATAGGTCCTCAAAGATTCCTTGTTGAACTTTCTTGTGGAAAGAAATTGAGGCAATATTTTGACTAAGTCATGGGGGAAAAGAGAGTTTAGAGTTTGAACTCTGGTTAGTTAAATTATTAGATAATTGCTCATCGTTCCACAGAAGTTGTGAAGTAAGTTGAATTGCAGCCAATTAAAGACTAAATTTTGACAAATTCGCTTCTCAAATGCTATACATACTAATCCAGGGCAAGTGACTATAAACTAGAAACACTTTAGTAATACTTAAAGGTAGGGAAGTCAAATTTATTAGGACTCATCCTAAGCACATTTTGTAATAATTTTCATAAAGAACCCACTACAGTTTAATGGACACTTTAGGATGGGAATAATTACCTAACTTTAGGTATCTGAGGCAAAGAAAAGGGAAAGCTCCCCACAGCCAAAATGAGATTCAGATTTCTATATTTTATCTGGATGTGTGTGTGTAGTGTGCACATGTACACACACAGACATGCATGAAGACAGGGACACACAGAAGGGGAGAGATGGCGAGAGAGGCAGAGAGAAGGAAGGAGAAGGAAAGAGAAGCCCAAATTGAAAAATTGGTGGGAACAATAAAGAAGATGATGATGTTTATTTTCCTTCAAGACACTTTCAAAAATGAGTTCAAAAATATGTTTAACAGAGCATTCATTACTTCTAAATTTACTCCAACAATACTTGAAAATAATTCCTTAAGCTGGAATATCACAGTATCCATTTTTGTCTGAGTTCATAGAATCCCATGAGGTTTTAAAAACTCATTAGCTAATAGAGTTGCACTAAATCAGGAGGCTCACTAATAAAATAAAATTCTCTAGTGTTTAACTAGTAAATTGTATTTGATAATTGGTTCTTTGTAAATTGCACTTTGATAGCCCTTGTCCACAGCTTATTTGATGGAGGGGAAAGTGTATGTGTGTGTGTGTGTGTGTGTGTGTGTCAATTAAAAATTCAGTGTCTATATATTTATACCATGTCTATATATTTATACCATGAAATTGTTACAATACCATGTTTTCCAGACACAGTAACTTTTTCAATAAAACAGAACTATACAGCACTCCAGTTTGCCTACATGAGCGTGGCAATATTTCACTGGAATAGAAATCAAATATTTGGATGTATTTCTTCTCCCGATTTGTATTTTGGACAATTTACACCTTCAACATCTTGGTAAAGAGCCAAACCCAATGGACTGGATCACCTTGAATGAATCAGTGAACCCGACTAGATTCTCCCCAAGTTACATCTAATTCTCTCATGAAATCTAGAGAGGATTCTCTCATGACTCTAGAAATGATAGAACAAATTTCATTGACCTGGAAGGAATATAACTATACTTTTGCTATTACAGAAAATTTGATGTGGTCAAAACACAATCCCCACCCACCTGGAAAACTTGACTCCTCAATCTTGACTGTTTGAGAGATAAACATGTCATTTCTGTTTTTTACTTTCTCACAATTCATTCTATTTTTACATGACTAATTTATACAGATTTACCACCAAATATTCTTGTTAATGTGCTTATGAAGAATAGTCTTCTTATCATGAAAAGCAAGAGTGTGTTCCTCCAGGATGTGTATATTTAACAATATTTATTTTCCTAATTTCCAAGTGATTTAAGGGAATTCATGTAGAAAGAACAATACAACTTATGAGAAAATCCTGTACTTAGGAAAATCTGACAGGATTGTCTTCTCTCAGATATTGACATATGTAAATATTTATGCCTTAATAGTTTTATATATATGCACATATAAACATACATATATATGGATTTCTATATGTAAATATATATACACTTATGTATACATGTACATACAATAAGCACATGTATTTTCACTGATTTATTGGCAATAAAATATGTTTATTTTCAAAACTTTGGTAATTGAAAAGCTTTGTCAGAGAAAATCACCAAATGTTTTTGTTTTGTTTTTTATTTTCTGTATGCAGGTGGAAGTAGCAGGTACAGATTGGGAAAAGGAGGCATTTGATATGTATATTGAATTCCATTCAACAAGTATTTATTAAATACCACTCATAACAAATGTAGCAATAAGCTTTATTGTTGTAGACTATGTTTATATGTTCATATGAAAGAGATAATAAAAAGATTGGCAGTGCAAAAATACTTAAGAGAATAAATCATTCTTGATATTTAAGATGACTATAGTTTCCCATTTAAGCCTCCAAATATGTTAACTTTGATCCTTTTCCTTTTAAAATACAAACAAAATTTAAGATTTTGTTTAACTTGCCGTTATAAACATACAATCTTGTAATTGAAGTGATGTTTTCAGAACTTATTGATACCATCTGGCTTTAAAGTAAATAGCCCATAGCCCAAGATCTCTATAATAAATTTGTGTGTGTGTTTGCCTTTCTTATAGTTTTTCTGTCTCCTCGCTCACTTGCAGCCTGTTAACTATATCTTTTACTGTTGTGAGTATATCTGCCTGTAGCAGTCCTTTTCCCACCTTTTACTTATATTAACTTACATGGTCTTGGAGACCAGATAATCAGACTTGCAAAAGATGTTTGTAAAGTAGAGGCAAACAGGCTCAAAGGAATTACCCAAGGATCTGTTTTGTGATTAGTGTCTTTGCATTCATACATCGGCTTTGAATCACCTATTTGCATTGGTCATCATGTTTTGTTTTGTTTTTTACATACTTCATCACACTCATCTATGTTCTAGAAAGGCAAGATTGTCAATGGATTGATTTCTACTCTAGTGAAATACAAGGTGTCCCAAAAGTTTCACTGCAGTTTTAGGCTTTAATAATTTCAGAATGATAAATGCTGCAATCTTATTTTAAAATCATTTAAAAGTTTAATTATTTAATTACTTTTATATTTATTGAGTTCTGAGAGTTTGGAAAAATACATTTTTAGTTTTTTTTATTTCAGTCAATATTTGCCATTTTCTATCAGAGGAATTAAACAAAAACAAATAAAAATGTATTATTAAAATTAACAGAAGCATCATATAAAATAATTTAAATAACCAAGTTTTTAAATGATTTTTGTTGGGTTTAACAGTCATATTTCTGAACTTATTAAAACTTAAGTTTGACTAACACTTTTGGCATACTCTGTATTATCATATACCATAATAACATTGACCTACAGAAAATTACAGTCTTTATTTTTTCCTGGTAGTGGGAGATGTGAGTTTCAGAGGACATTTTAATCAAATCCATCTACTAGAATGCTTTAAGAAAGGGGAGATATCTAAGGAGTAGGAGAAAAGTAAATGTTTTGAATGCCTATTATGGTAGCTTGATTACTGAAATGGCCCAAGTTCTCTACCCCTTTGCACTTTTTATATACAGCAAATATACATATGTATACTTTTTACATACGATCTCATACATGCATAAGTGTAGATCACTCAATCTGTTTCTATTTTTCTCTCCTTACACCAATACCATGCCAAGTTATTTACTATGGTTTTATAATAATGCCTTAACATCTGATAGGGAAGTTCCCATCTTATTATTCTTCTTATTCAGAATAATCTTATGAATTATTAAATAATTATTCTTTCATATGAATCTTAAAATTATTGTTACAACTTAAATGAAGAAATCTTCTGAGAATTTTGATGGGAATTGCCTTGACTGTATAGCTTAATTTATGTAGAATTGATATCCATAAAATTTTGGTTTTTCATCCATGAATATGGCATACCCCTCCATTTATTTGGGGATTTTTTTGCTGTTCTTCTTCAATAAGATTTTATAATTTTCTCATGAAATCTTGTACATTTTTGTTAGGTATATTTCAGGTCTTTTTTTGTTTACTTTTTAAAAAATTTTGTTTATTTTGAAAAACAAGGTTTCTTTTTTTCTGTAATAATTTCTTGTTAGATTGTGAGTATATAGGAAAGTTAACTTTTGTGTATAAGACTGGTAGCTGCTACCTTGCTGCATTTATTTATTAGTTCTTGTGCATTATCTGTTCAGGTACTGAGGTTTTCTATCTTAATGATGGTATTGTCAGAAATAAGATCTTTTCCTTTCCTGTCTATATATATTTTAATCTTCCCAAGTCTCTATACCTATTATTTCTTTATTTTGTCTTGTTGAATTGACTTGGACTTCTATAAATGTTTTCACAGAGCGGATGAGAGTGGCATCCTTATCTTGTACTTGATTTTATAGGAGTGAGTACTTCTAAAGGATCTCCATTAAGTATGAGATTTGCTTTAAGCTTTTAGTGGAGACCAGATGAAAGATGTCCCCTTTTATTTTCAGTTTACCAAGAGTCTTTGTTATGAGTGACATTTATCAATTATCACTTTTGTATTGTGTTATAGTTCCTGGTAGAGAGTACCAGTAGTTGTGATGGAGTGCATTGATGACCCCAATCACTTATCTATTCCTGTGTCTATGCCCTTTGCCATGTAACTTTGCATTACCTTCCCCCCATGGACATAACTAACCTGTCATGACCTTTAACAATGGGCTCAGCCACATGATTTGCTTTGATCAATGGGATGTTAGTAGATATGACATAAACAGCGGCTGAAAATAGGCTTGAATTTGAGGGCTTGCTCTTGTGAATCTTCCATTATCATAATAGTGTGCTGCAATGGAGAGATACATAAAACAGAGCAAAGTTATCTCAGGCATCCAAGCCAAGTCCAGCCAAACTCTGGGAGCAGCTACCTGGTCACCAGACATGTCAGTAGACACAGAATCAGCACATCTACAGAGTCAACTTCCAGCTAATCCTACATGCATGAGCAATAAACGTTTATTTTTTATTGTCTGTCACTAAGGTTTATGGCAGTTTATTATGTAAACATAATTATAACACTAAACAGTTTAGAAACTGGTACTTAAAAGTACAGTGCTACTACATATATATGCATACACAATAAAATAAGTGGAATTATTTTTTGGATATGGTAATAGGAAGCAAGGAAACTATAATTAGAGGCTACAAAAATGTCAATTGATACTATTTATTGGCAAAATATTTCATAAAATTACAGCTTTTTGTAACCTGGAAGAAAGAAATTATTTCTAATAAATTTTTGGAATTCAAAAGGGAAACTTCCAGATAGAATGTTGAAATTGTCCTTTGGTTCTTATATGAAGCATACAAGAAAAAGAATTGGTCACTTTGCAAGCTAGGTTGGAAAATAAAACTGATATTCATATGCAGATTCTCCAGGTAGCAAAAGATTCTCAAAGATAAAGCTATGGCACAAACGTCAAAATTACAGTGCTTGGTGCTATCAGTAAAACATGGCACCAAGGAAGAAATTAAATCAAGTTGTGGCTGTATGAAACTTTCTCCAGATCTCTGAAAAGTTTGAGGTGGTGCTTAACAGATCTCTGGCATGGATAAAGGGCCTCTAGTAATTTTAAGTCCATCATCCCAAAACAGCCTGACACACTCAAAGTAGAATTAACTACGTTTAGGCAGAGTTATGTCTCTAAAAGAACTGTGGATGTGGTTTGGGCACATGGCATGAAATGGATTCAAATGAACCAGAAACCCACAGTTTATGAGACACCTCTAGGCAAAGGAGACATAGCCTGTTTATAATATAGAAGTGGTAAAGTGACATAGGGTGTTTGTAACGTAAAAAAAAAAAAAAAAACCAAGATCCCAGTTTTCTACACATAGAAAAATAGTTTTAAAAAAATTCTCAAAGGGCATATTCTCCAATGCCATCTTCAAAATTGATAATGGAAAAGAAAGACATCCCAGAGGACAGAGAAAAGAATCACAAAGAATAGTGACCTGAAAAGCCAGTGCCAGGAAGCAGAACTGGGGCCTAATGAAGGAACATTTTTCACCTCCTGAGTAGAAAGACCTGGCAATATTTGATCAATGGAATTTCAAAATTGTTATGGACTAGTGTATATGTTCCTCACAATCTTCTCTTCTTCAAATGTGAGGGTTTATGTGTTTATCTTTTTTTCTGTTTTACTATTATATGTTGAACATGTCATGGAGGAGAACTTATCTTTTTAGTTCAAAGATTTCTGGATCAAAGCAGCCCGTCTGGACCTAATATGGATTATAATATCCCAGACTTTGAGCCCGATGCCTTGACTGGATACTTTTGTGGGATTTGGGATAAGGATGAGCATATTTTGCATTTGGATGAGTTGAGAATACTTGTGGCCATACAAGCGAACAGTGATAGATTGTCCTGATGGCCTCCATAATTTATTCTCCCTGCTTCCTTACACTTTGCCAAGTAACTGCAATAACTATATGCAGTATCTGCCACATCCCTTTTTGTTGGGCTCAACCATGTGACTTGCTTTGGCAATGGCTGGTCCGTGGAGCAGTCAAAACACATGCATTTATCAATTAAGTTTGCTGTCATTTATGGGCAAGTTTTGTGATGCCCCAAAACAATTACAATAGTAACATCAAAGATCCCAGATCACCATCACAGATACAATAATAATGAAAAAATTTGAAATATTGCAATAATTACCAAAATGTGACATGGAGACACAAAGCGGGCACTTGCTGTTAGAAAAATAGACTTGCTTGATACAGGATTGCCACAAACGTTCAATTTGTAAAAAGCACAGTATCTGTGACATGCAAAAAAATGAGTTATGCCTTTACATACGGTTCAGAAGATAATAAAGCAACTTCTTCAAACTTCTGAAGGGAAGAAAGTGTCGGTCCAGAATACTATATAAAGATAAAATATTCTTTATTTGTTAGCAGCCCACCTGCAGTACAAAAAAATGCCAAAAGATAATCTTCCAGCTGAAGGAAATAAATGCCAGAAGGAACTTGGGCATATGGCAAGTAATAAAGAGTACAAGAAATGCTAACTAAGTGAGTAAATAAAAAAGATTGTGTTTCTTCCATTTTTGAAATTTCTTTAAAAGACTATTTAAAGCAAAAGTAATAATATTTTAAGTTTTAATTGATAATGCATATAGAGATAAAAGATATAACAACAAGAACACAAAGAGGGGGAAAGTAAAGAGAATTATACCATTGTTAAGATATTACATTATGAATTTAGAAGCAGAAGTGGAAAGTGAAAGGTGTGAAATGTAAAATGAAACAATATTAACACTAAGTAGGCTTTAATAAGTTAAGGATGTGTACTGTTGTTAGTACTAGTGCAACTAGTAAGAAAAACGATCAAAATAACTATACCTGTGAATCCAATAGGGAACATAAATCTGAATAGCAAAACAATTTGATAAATCCAAAGATGACAGGAAAGGATGACCAGAAACACAAACAAACAAAAAATGAATAAGTGGAAAACAAATATTAAGATGATACACTTAAACTCCTTTATATTTAAAATCACATTAAAAGTACATGTGTTATAGTAAACATTCCCATTGAGATAGAGAGATCATCAGACTAGATAACAAATCAATACCAAACTACATGCTTCCTACAAAAAGTATACATTTTAAATATAAAGATACAATTAGGGTGAAGGTAAAGGATGCAAAAAGATATTAACATGAAACCAGTAGGTATAAGAAAGCTGTTTTGGCTATATCAATTTAAGATGGAGTAAACTTCAAAATCAAGAATATTAATAGAGATCAGAAAGAATATTTCATAATAAAAAAAGCGGTTATCCATCAGTAAGAAATAATAGTTCTACATGTGTACTCACCAGAGTAATTGGCTCCAAAATACATGAAACAAAAACTGACAGAACTAAATAGAAAAAATCAAAATATCCAAAATCATACCTATAGATATTAACACCTTTCTTTTAGTAATTGAAAGAACAATTAAATGAAAACTCAGTAAGGACATAGACAACAATATCTGCTAATTTGACCTAACTGACATTTATAGAACACAACACTCAGCAACTGCAAAATATGCATTCCTTTCAAGAGCACACAAAATGTTCTTCGAGATAGACCATATGCTAACCCATAAAATAAGTCTCAATAAATTTCAAGGATGGAAATCTTGCAAAGTATGTCCTTGAATTACAATGGAACTAAATTCAAAATTAATAACAAGGTATATGTAGTAATTCCCAAATTATTTTCAAATTAAATAACAGACCCATAAATAATCCATGGATCAAAGAAGAAATCATTACAAAAATTAGAAAACATCTTATGTAAAATATTAATAAAACATAACATCAAAATTTGCATAATGCAGCTAAAATATTGCATAAGAGGATATTTATGATCTTAAAAGATTATATTAGAAATAAAAAGTTTAAAATAAACAGCTTATATTTATACCTTAGGAACCTAGAAAACAAAAAGCAAATTAAAGCAAAAATAACTAGAAAGAAGAATGTAATAAATATAACAGAAGTTAATGAAATAAAAAATATACAAGCAATAGAGGAAATAACAAAGGCAAAGTTGATTACTTTAAAATGTTAAGGAAATTAATAAAATCTTTAAATACTCATCAAGATAAAAGAGAAACCACAACTTTTCAAAATCCGTATGAAAGGTGGAATATCACTATTGATCTTAAAGATACTAAAAGGATAATAAGTGACTAAAATGAAAAAACTTATGCCAACAAACTTGGTAACTTAGATGAAATGGAAAAATTCTTTGAAAAACACTTATTTAAGCTAGCTCAAGAAAAAATAAAATTTCAAATAGTTATTTATTAAGGATATTGAATTCATAATGAAAAGAAATTCTTCCAATAAATACATCTCCAGGGCTCATGGTTTTACTAGTGAACTTTATAAATATTTAAGAAAATAATACTAATTTTATACAAAATATTTCAGATACTAGAGAAGAAAGTGCTTTCAATTCTTTTTGTGAGGACAGCATGACCCTGATAATAAGACCAAAGACATTACAAGAAAATGAAGTTACAGACTATTGTTCATCATGAACATATATGCAAAAATCCTCGACAAAATATTAGCAAATAGAAGTCAACAAAATACCAAAGATAATACTTCAGGAGTCAGTAGAGTTTATCCCAGGAATGCAAGGTTATTTAAACATTCAGAAATCAGTGTAGTTCACCATATTAACAGAACAAAGGAGAATAATTGAATAAACATCTTGGTACTTTCTGAAAAAACACTATACAAATGTCAAATGGTAATTTATTTAAAAAAAAAAACTCAGCAAACTAGAAATAGACGGAATTTTTTTTAACTTGATAAAGAACATACATTAAAAAAAATCTTACAGGTAATCATTTAATGATCAGATACTGAACACTAAGAGCAAGAATCAAGCCAGAATAGCCATTCTTACAATTTCTATTTAATATTATACTGGAGGTCTGGCCAGTGCAATGAGACAAGAAAAAGAATTAGAGGTCATAAAGATTGAAAAGAAGAAGCAAAATTGTATTCTTAGAGGACGAATATTGTATTCTTATCTTGTCGAAATATCAAGGAATCAAAAACTCATATTAGAATTAAGTGAACTTAGCAACATCAACATATGAAAATCAGTTGTAAATTGGACATCATCAAAACTTAAGACTTATCCTCAAGAAAAATTATTAAGAAAATGAAGAGCCATACCACACCTACTGGAATAAAATATTCATAAAACATGTATGTATACAAGATGAACAACTAAATTAAAGATAGGCAAGACATTTCTACAAATATTTCACAAAAGAATATATAACCTAGCTAATAAGCATATGAAATGATTCATAAGCATTAGTTATGCAAATGCACATTAGAACCAAAAATGAAATGCCACTTCACATCCACTAGAGTGAGTAAAATTAGAAGCACAACAATTCTAAGTGTTGACAACAATGTGGAGCACATTGAACTCCCATACATTTCTAGTAGGATTGTAAAATGGGGTAACCACTTTGTAAAAGAATTACCCCAATAGTTTTTATAAAAATAAATATGTACTTATCACATGATTTGGCAGCTCTGCTCCTAAATATTTACCCAAGAGAAATGAAAATATATATTTACCTGAAAAAAATCCAGTATGTTCATAACTTCTTAATTTATACTAGCCCCAAACTGGAAATAACCCAAATGTATATCAAAGGAGGAATGGATTAAAAAAAAAACTATAA
This sequence comes from Varecia variegata, assembly GCA_028533085.1. Taxonomy (NCBI): domain Eukaryota; kingdom Metazoa; phylum Chordata; class Mammalia; order Primates; family Lemuridae; genus Varecia; species Varecia variegata. The sequence goes on along the minus strand of CM052443.1, from coordinate 63,007,709 downwards.
AATGACCATACAATGGCATTGTAGTCAACAATAAAAAGAAACAAATTACTGCTATAAGCAGCAACATGGATGATTTTTTAAAATATATATTGATCAAAAGAAGTCAGACAAGTTCTAGGAAAACAAGTCCTAGAGAAAGAAAAACAGTGGTTGTTTGGTGCCAAGAGGGAGGTGGACTGCAAAGGTACACAAGAGAACTTTCTGAAACAATAGAAATGTGTGTTTTGAGTGGTGTGGTGGTAATCTGGGGGCACATATTTGTCAAAATTCGTTGAACTATACACTTAAGTGTATGTTTGTACGTAAATTATAGCTCAATAAAGTTGATTTAAAAGGAATCACTCTAGCACGTATGTCGAAAATCAACAATCAGAGGGCAAGGTTAGAAAGAAAAATACCATGAGGTACACAACAATCAGATGTAACTTATTTTACTTCTTTGAGGGGAGAAAAATGTTCCTGTTACTGGAATAATGAGTCTCCATCCCCAGATAAAGACTGACGAGGAAAAAAGGCCCCTTCCAAGAACTCAGTCCTGTCCTTCGAGTGGAGCAGACTTGTTTAAGTTTCTCATTTGAAATAGGAAGCAGACATTAAACGGTAGTGGGGCCCCACTCGTATTCCAGGAAGCGCCCAAGTGGAAGCAGGGAAGAAGCAAATACTACTCAGAACGTGAATATGGCCCACTGGGCTCATGGGAAGTACAATGCTATTTCCTGCTGAAGCGTATGAGGATGTATGGATATATTTCCTTTATCAATATTAGTTTGGACTGAATTTTCTGAAGAGTAAATGGTTGTTCTCAGGAGAGGTGTGACCCTATGTGTTTAATTTTAAAGAAACAGATATTCTTGCATCTGAAGTTTCAGGAGCATTGCAGTCTTGGAAAACCTCTCACCTGGGGACCCCTACAGTCCTGGGGGACCCCTAGCCTGGGGAACCCCCACAGCCCTGCGTCACAGCTGTTCATACTTCCACTTGCCTCTTCTGTGAGAAGTAGATGTTTATAGTCACCACTGATTCTTTCTCCCAAAGTCCAGACCGAATAACCTAGATTTGTACATTGAATATGGGGAAAGGAAAGTTTCCAAGTATTTAGTCTCCTCTGAGCTTTTGACATGAGGATTCTAGGGAGGTGGGTTAAGACTTGTCAAGAGATGAGAACTCTTTAAAGAAAAAGGCATGAATCTTGGATCAGGGATCAGCATTAACAAATGGCTTGATACCTTCCTTGGGCAGCTCACTTTGGACTCCCAGGTGAGACATATTTAGAAAGAACTTTAAATGCCCTCCTCCACACACACAGTATAATTCCCATTGCAAACTACTTCCAATCTTTAGTGAATAACTGTGTAAATTCCTAAAAAGCCTGATGAGTTGACCCTGGGAAAGCTGAAGTCTGCCTCTTCTGAACTTCTCATGGCCTCTGATATGGGATTAGTTTAGATCTGGTGGTGTGCACTGGATTATGTGAATATCATAGCTAGCTCAGTGAACCTGAAAAAAAAAAAAAACAGGAATAAAGGGGAGGCAGCAGAAAGCATGAAAGCAAAATGACAGAATGTAAAGAAGGAAGAAGGATATTCTTGGGCAATGAAAACCAAGGATGATGAATACATACTGTGTACTATGATGCACCTGTACTGCTCCAAGAGCCCTAGGACATAAGGGCTCTTTTATTATAGTTTTCACAGTCACCTGAGGAACAAGTATTATTATTCTACTGATAAGGAAACTGATGGTCACAGGGTTCTAATAAGTTGCCAGAGGCTGTATAACTAGTAAATGATTACATGGAGTCAGGACTAAAATTGAAGCTTGTATGACTGTGAAATGATAATTAAAACAAAAGAGAGAGAAGGTTACAGAATAGGAAAGAGAAATGAATCGAAACTCACAAAGCAGAAAGAGTGCGACAGCAAAAGGGGACAGTTTCTGGGATACTAGCTCAGCAGTGCACTGAGACTTCAGAGAGGGGTAGCTGCTCACTCCTCTTTGAGACATTGTTATTAGTTAATTAGCTACTATTCACAACTCTTCAAAATTACCCAGATTTGATCATTATACAATGTATGCATGTGTGGAAACATCACATTGTACCCCATAAATATACACAATTATTATGTGCCAATTAAAAATAAAAATTAAAAAAAAATGCTTTGCTTTTTGTTTTTTAAATCTAGGTTCTTAAAATATGGTCCCAGATCAACAGCATAGTCATCATTTGCACCCAGAAATTTGTTAGAAATGCACATCCTCGGGCCCAACTTCAGACCAGCTACATCAGAAACTTTGAGGGTGGGGTTCAGGAAATTTATTATTTTATTTTATTTTATTTCATTTTGGCATAAAACAACATGGATTTATTATCTTACAGTTCTGTAGGTTAGAAGTCTCGCTTGTCTAAAATCAAGGCTGCTGTTCCTTTCTAGAGGCTCCAGGAGGGAATTTTGTTTTCCTGCTTTTTCTTGCTTCTGGAAGCCACCTGCTTTCCCTGGCTTGTGGCCCCTTCCTCCACCTTCAGTGCCAGCACCAGTGGGCCAAGTCCTTCCCCTATCTTGTCACTCTGACCAATGCCTCTCTCTTCCACTTTCAGGGACCCTCTGGATTACCTTGGGCCCACCCAGCTAATCCAGAATAATCTCTCTATTTTAAGGTCAGCTAATTAACAACCTTATTTCCACCTGCAACTTCCACCCCCGTTTGTCATGAAAGATACCAGATGCCCAGCTGTGCTGCTTTCCCCAGCCCTGCCTGTGCTGCTGACCACTCTCCAGTCTGAGAGCCAGCATTCAGGCCGCACCGTTTGCCAGGGATTCGGTCCTCAGGTTTCCCCACACCAGATACACATTAGAGTGCCAGATCCCAGAATCAGAAAGAAATTAGACCACTGCTAAAAGGCCTGTGTACAAATGATGCTTTTACTAGGATAAAATCACAACCGGCAGAGACTGCAGTGAACTTTTCCAAGCTATCGAAGCTTGTCACCTTCAGAAATATCATCATTAAGAATCTGGATGGTATTCAAGAGCTAATATAATTTACTAAGAACCTATTAAACAAGGCAGGCCTGTGGAGCTGTTCTGCCACATGAGCATTTTTCACTTTAATGATTAAGCTGAAAAGAAAAGGAACCAGCTCTTCTATCCAAACAGTCTAGCTGAGAGAGAGGTCTTTTCTCGCATACTTGTATATCTATGACAAAAGCCTTAGACCTATAACAATGGACCCTGGTTCTTGGGTCCTGGAATGTTCCTTTATTCCCTTAATTTTAGAAATAACAGAATTTGGATATAAGAGTAGCAGATTGAATTCACTGATAATACTCTGTCTTGGTGACAGTATCATGCCAAGATGCCGTGCACATTTCCTCGATGAGATTTTTCTCTTACATGCTTTTGTACTTTTATTTCCTTTTTTATTTTTTTCCCAAACTCGAACCTGACCTTATGTTCACCTTGATATTTAGTTGAAGCCGACTGGCTTTTTTTCTTTCTTACTTTCTTTGTTTTTAATATACAGTGTTCATAAGAACGCGTTTTAAAAGTTACACATGAGCAAAAAGGTTAGGAGAGCCAAATTAAACCAAATTACAAGTAACAAAAGAGGAAATAAAATATTTCATTAAAATGATACATTCTTATTATGTATTATCATGTATTTAATACACATAGACTCACTATACATCACAAGTGTGTTATTGCTATTTGTATTTGGGGTAGGAAGATAATGAAAATAATATTTCATTCTGTAAAAGTGGTTTTATGAGCAAAATTTGAATGGAAAACAGTAAAACCAAAAAGCAAACCTGATAATCTCTAAAATACAGTTAGGCTGGGAGAGTTGGGAGGGTGTTGGTGGTGCTTGATAGAGATGAGGAAGGGAATAGATCAGAGGGAGAAAAAAAATAAAGAAATTCCAATTTCTTGACAGTAGGTCTGAGTTTGTGAGGGCCGAAGTCAGCCATCGACTTTGTGTTGTAGCAAACCAGGGTTTACATTAGTGGGAGAAGAAAAAAAAAAAACAATCGAACACATGTGGTCAACATATTCACCACTGTTTTTTAGGTGAAAGCAGCAGTTACAGGTGGAAAATGTGCTAAAATAAAGCAAGAAGGGAAAGATAACAGTCTTGAGGGGATTGAGCAGTATGGCAGTCAGCAACTGCAGACCAGTGAAAGTGTCAGGATAACTTCACCCCTAACAAAGCAAAGGCATCTAGACAAAGCCCATCACTCCTTCTCAAGCTCTGAGGGTTTCTTTTTCTTTTTCTCTGTGCACATGGGAATGCCCTGGAAAAATCTATATTTCTGTAATGGTGACTGCAGATTTCTTTTTACTCATGAACTGAAGCATGAGTACACATTTAAAATAGTTTTTTTTTTTTTTTTTTTTTTTAGAAAAACGTAATACAAGCACATTAAAGATGTTTAGGAAATATGGGATGTGTGCAAGACACATAAGCACACACACAATGTCCACACACCTTGACTAAAATAGAGCAGTTGCACAAATCACCCTTTAAGCGCAGGTAAGGTATATTGCCTTCATTTGTTCACTTTAAATGACTACAGTATAATTCACTCCAAAGTTGCTATGAAGAAGGAATGAGGATATATTAACCTTTCAGTGCCACACCTGGTCTCTGGATTTCCCAACGTGTTAATGAATTTCCTGAGATGGGAACATCAGAGTTGCTGGCAGTACATTAATCTGAGGAAGCATGAAGCAATACATCCTCCAAACTCAAAGGTGGGTGAACTAATTTAGAAAATGTTAAATCAAATCCAAGCCATTCCCTAAAGACAGTACCCATTCGCAAAGCCCAAAGACATCTGGAAAAGTCACTTTTGCACAGCTCACTTTAAGTCACTGCTGAGTTTCTAGCTTCATGTCTTCTTGTGTGTCCAGAAAATAAGGGATGTGACCCTGTACGTCTCTGAAACTCCTTCCAGAGGAAAGACACTTGTCAGGGGACCTACAAAAATAACAACAAACTGTCTCTCAATTGCACCCACCCATAGCTCAGCATCATCTATTCTGTTCAATATTTCCACACAGATACAAATTCTTTAAATGAAAGGACTGGCAATAGAGGGAAATATTTTTTAAAAGATATTTTGTCATTAGGAGTGACATACTGAAGGTGAAAATCCACTGGGAAGGAAGCATTTAAAAGTAATTTTATTGAGAGATCCTTTTACTGGTGGAGTTAAAAATGTTTAAAATAGAGCTGGTGATAATGATGAGCAGATGAGGAGGAAGAGGAGGGACATATAATGGAATATCACTCTAAACATGTTGAACTGGAGTGACATTGGCAAGATGGTGGACTAGAGTTGCCTGTGCCCACACCTCGCACAAAAGGAACCAGAACAACAAATACACAACTATATTTCCACTGCAGTGACCAAGGAAGTGTTCTGAAGAGCACTGAGAAGTGGGAAATCCCTGTGAAGCACAGAAACATAAGCAAACTAAGAAAAACCCAGTGCTGTAATGGTGCTATATAAATCTTTCTGTCCTCTAGTATGAAGGTTACAAGTCAAAATGGTCAAAAGAAACAATGGCTACAATTAGTGGCTAAGGAACACACAATAGATAAAGATGTAAAATAAGGCAACAAAATACAAATTGTGGGCAAGAGGGAAAAAGTCTACAACCAAAGTTAAGTTGTTATCAGCTTAAAATAGTCCATGACATTACAAGAGTATTTATGTTAGCCTCATGATAACCACAAAGAAAGAAATTACAGCAGATACCCAAATGAGAAAGTGAAAGGAAACAAAGCTTAGCACCAAACCACAAAGGTAAACAACAAGAGAGGAAGAAAGGTGCAAAGGCTCTAGAAAACAACCAGAAAACAATTAACAAAATGGCAGGAATAAATCCTACCTATCAATAATAATCTTGAAGGTAAATGGATTAAATTCTGCAACTTAAAGGTATAAAGTGGCTGAATGGATAAAAAAGCAAGACTTAACTCTATGCTGCCTATAGAGACTCACCTCACCATTAACGACAAATGTAGATTGCAAGTGAAGAGATGGAAAAAATTATTCCATGCAAATGGAAACCAAAAGCAAGCATACTTACATCAGATAAAATAGACTTTAAGTCAAAAACTGTGTAAAAAGACAAAAAGGTCATTATATAATGATAAAGGAATAAGTTTAACAAGGGTATATAACAATCATAAATATATACACACCCAACATTGGAGCACCCAAATATATAAAGAGAATACTATTATATCTAAAAGGAGAGATATAGACTGAAAAATAACAATAATAAAGGACTTCAGCTCCCCACTTTTAACAATGGAAAGATAATCTAGTTGGAAAATCAACAAAAAAAAAATTGGACTTAAACTGTATCTTAAATGAAATAGACCTGACAGATACTTACAGAACATTTCATCCAATTGCTACAGAATACACATTCTTCTCAGCTACACCTGCAACATTTGCCAGGATAAATTATATGTTAGGCCACAAAACAAGTCTTAACAAATTTAAGAAGATATCTTTTCTAACTATAATGGTATAAAATGAAATCAACAATAAGAAAAACATCAGAAACTTTACAAATACATGAAAACATAATAACATGCTCCTAAATACCCAATGGGTCAATGAAGAAACTAAAAGGAAAATTTAACAATTCTTGGGACAAACCAGAAGGAAAACACATCATACCAAATATTATGGAACACAGCAAAAGCAGCTGTAAGAGGAGTTTACAGCAATAAATGGCAACATCAAAAAAGAAGAAAGATTTATAATAAACAACCTAATGGTATACCTCAAGGAACTAGAAAAACAAGAACAAACTAAACCCAAAATTGGTAAAAAGAAGGAAACAATAAAGCTCAGAACAGAAATAAAAGAAATAGAGACTAGAAAAACAATTCAAAGACCAATGAAATGAAGAGTTGGTTTTTTGAAAAGATAAACAAATTGACAAACCTTTAGCTAGTCTAGCTAATAAAAAAGAGAGAAACTCAATAAATCAGAGATGAAAAAAGAGATATTACAACAGATAACACAGAAATACAAAGAATCATAAGAGGCTATTATGAACAACTATACACCAACAAATTTGATAACCTAGAAGTGGATAAATTCCTGGACACATCCAACCTACCAAGATTAAATTATGAAGAAATAGAAAACCTGAACAGCCAAATAACAAGTGAGGAAATTGAAACAATAACAAAAGCCTTCCATCACAGAAAAGCCCAGGACTTGATGGCATCATTGCTGAATTCTATCAAACGTTTAAAGAAGAACTAAATCCAATTCTCCTCAAGCTATTCCAAAAAGTTGAAGAGGAGAGAATACTTTCATACTCATTTTATGAGGCCTGCATTACCCTGATACCAAAACCAGATAAGAATACAACGTGAAAAGAAAACTACAGGCCAATAGTCCTGATGAACATACATGCAAAAATTCTCAACAAAATACTAGCAGACTTTATTCATCAGCATATTAAAAAAATCATTTACTGTAGTCAAGTGGGATTCATCCCCAGGATGCAAGAGTGGTTAAACATATGGAAATTGATAAATGTATACACCACATTAACAGAAGGAAAGATATTTTAAAAATGTGGTCAGTTCAATAGATGCAGAAAAAGCATTTGACAAAATTCAACATCTCTTCATGATAGAAACTTTCAACAAATTAGGCATAGAAGGTATGTACATCAACAAAATAATGGCAATATATGACAAACCCACAGCTAACATATTATTAAATCTTAGATGAAAAACTTTCAGCTAAGATAACAGACAAGATAAGGATGCCCACTTCACAACTTTTATCCAACATAATACTGGACATCTTAACCAGAGCAATCAGACAAGAGAAAGAAATAAAAGGTATCCAAATTGGAAAAGAGGAAGTAAAATTATCCCTGTTTGCAGATGACATGATTTTATACATAGAAAACCTTAAAGGCTTCACAAAATACCTGTTAAAACTAAAAAACAAATACAGTAAAGTCACAAGAAACAAAATCAACATACAAAAAGCGGTAGTGTTTTTATATGAGCTAATAGTGAACTATCTGAAAAAGAAATCAAGAAAACAATTCCATTTAAAAAAAAAAAAAAACATTGGGGAAAAGAAAGTCTCCAACAAATGGTGCTGGGAAAATTGGACATCCACATGCAGAGGAATAAAACTAGAACCCTACCTCTCACCATATAAAAAAAAAAAAACAAGTAAAATGGATTAAAGATTTAAATGTAAAACCTGAAACTACTAGAAGAGAACAGGGAAAACATTTCACAACATTGGATTGGGCAAAGATTTTTTTAGATAAGACCTCAGAAAGACAGGGGAAAAAAAGCAAAAATAGACAAATGGAATTACATCAAACTTTGCACAGCAAAGGAAACAACAGAGCCAGCACAGAGATGACCTACAGAATGGAAGAAAATATTTATAAACTATACATCTGAGAAAAGGTTAATATCCAGAACATATAAGGAACTTAACAGCAAAAAAAAAAAAAAAAAAAAAATCCCAAGGAACTCAATTAAAGCATAGGCAAAGACCTTAAAAGACATTTCTCAAAAAGAAAGACATACAAATAGCCAATCAGTATATTAAAGAAATGCTCTTCATTGCTAATTGTGGGGAAAATGCAAATCAAAGCCACACTGGGACACCACCACACTCTAGTTAGAATGGCTATTATTAAAAGATAAAACAAGTGTTAGCAAGGATGTGGACAAAAGGGAATGCCTCACTTACACTCTGTTAGTGGGAATGTAAATTAATACAGCCCCTATAAGACATCATATGGAGATTCCTCAAAAAATGAAAACTAGAACTATCATATGATCCAACAATCCCGCTACTGGGTGTATATACAAAGGAAATGAAATTAGCATGTCAAAGAGACATCTTCACTCCCATGTTTATTGCAGCACTACTCACAATAGCCAAGATATGGAAGCAACCTATTAGCCACAAATAGATGAATAGATAAAGAAAATGTGGTATCTACACATAATGGAATACTATTCAGCCACAAAAAAGAATGACATCCTGTCATTTTCAAAAACATAGATGAACTTGGAGGACATTATGTTAAGTAAAATAAACCAGACACAGAAAAACAAATATCACATGATCTTAGTCATTTGTGAAATCTACAAAAATGTTGATCTCATAAAATAGAGAGTAGAACAGTGCTTATCAGAGACCGGGGAGGGCTTGGGGGAAGGATGGGGAGAAGTTGGTCAATGGGTACAAATTGACAACTACATGGGAGGAATAAATGCTGGTATTCTGTTGCACAGTACGGAGACTATGGTTAATAGTAAGATATTGTATATTACAAAATAACCAGAAGAGAGATTTTTTAACGTTCTCATCACAAGAAATTAATAAATGCATGAGGTGATAAATATGCTAACTACCCTGATTTGACCATTATATAGCATGCACATGTATTGAAACATTAAATTGTACCCCATAAATATGTACAATTACAATGTGTCAATTTAGAAATTTTAAAAACAAAATAAAATAAAAATGTTTCACTGAATTTAAATCCCTGAGGCCAAGTCCAGTGTGGCAAAACAGAAAGCCCACTTGGGCTACACTAGAAGAGAGTCGAGCGGGGGAACCCATCAAAGACACCCAGTGGCATCTGATGCAGAAGATGCCTGCCAGGTCAGAAACGGGAAGGATGACAGGATCCTTGTGATTCAGGGTTCAGACCCAAGTGTGTACACCTGGCTGCAGCTGTAAGAGCTCTGGCCCAGGACTGTAAGAGACTTGGTTTTTAGTCTTAGCTCTGCCACTATGAGGTAGAGCAAGACAATTATCTATGTGGGCCTTCAATTCTCCAACTGGATTGGTTGAGATGCTCAGCTCTAACCCTCCTCTTTTGCAAGGCCAGCAGTTTTTATAAAATCATGACAAATTTGAGAGCACATGAGACTTCAGGATATAATAATTTATAAAGATTAAACTAAACTGCATACTAAAAATAAATGATTTATACAGAGTCAAACTTCTGAAGCAGTCCTCAGCCATTATACTTTAATCCCTTCATTATATCTCTTGTTAGGCCCAAACTTTTAATTTGGATTTTCCAATAAACATAATTTGAAAATGTGGGAAATGTTTTCCTTTTTTCCTACATTTGGCATTTTAATTATTAAATGCTTTTCCAAGTTAAATTTTGAGTGCACAAGCCATGCCACTGTCTAATAATTTAATTTGGAAAACAAATTACATGTAATTTCCCTGACAATCTGAAATCTGTAAACTACTAAAAGAGAGCCAACTCATTGAGCAGCATGATAATTAATGCTCGTGATATAATAATTATATTTTACATTGGAAATGTCTAAAAATTCACAGTGATTCTTCATATCTCTTTCTGCCTACTGCAATTAGGAAAATAGAACAAGTTCACTTCACTTCAAAAAAAAAAAACTGAAATGTTTTCTTAGTGACTAAATCACACCAAGGAACTGAAGGTTCTTAGATCAAATCTCTAAAAAGAATTGTCTTTCTTAATAAAACTGCTAAAGTTAAGACATAGAACTGTAAACGCTCTAGGTCAAAATTTTACTACTTTCTCAGTGTAACTTAGAGATTTGGAGAAGTAAAAAGTTCAGTTACTAGGGGACAAGATAGTAAGTAGAAAAAACCCGAGCATTCATTACTAAATCCTACTAATACCTAGTTTACATATTGTTATCAACTTACTGCCATCAAACATGACTTTTTAGGAAATAAAAGACTGTTCACTTCATTTGGTTATAAATAAAATGCCATGTTGAATTCTCCCTGCAAATAAAAGGTCTCATGTAAAACTCTAAAATGGAAACATACTTGACAAATATTCATATCATGACTAATAACCTACCCTAAAACCAGAATGCAAAATTTTTCAGCCTGCTTCTCCTATTGTTCATTTTAAAAATTCAACTTTGATTAGTCCATTTGACTGCTTGGTAATAGTTCCTCAACATTGTTTCTAGTATTGGTAGCAATCTTTCAAGATAGATATAATTACAGGTTGAGCATTCCTAATCTCCAGATCCAAAATCCTGCATGTTCCATAATCCAAAACTTTTTGAGCTCCAACATGACACAAGTGGAAAATTCCACACCTGACTTCATGTGACAAGTTGCAATCAAAATGCAGGCACATAATACAGGGTTATTCAGTTTATTCAGCATTCCCAAGAGAAAAAAAGGACACTCCTAGCTCCCTTTAGCTGCAATATATCTTTTCTGAACATGCCCAGATTCCCCCAGCCAAGAACATCCACAAAGGATAATAAAATGGCAAATGTGCAGGCTGGATGCACCCATGGCAGGTTCCTCACAATGCCCCACATGGGAGCAAAACCCACGTGCATCACTCACTGTGTGTTTTTGTTTATTCTCTGCTCCATGGGTAAAGATATTTTTGGAAATGTCTACAGTGCCTGATGATACTGCTATGGGTAACAGTGATAAGAAAAAAAGGAAACATTTATGTTTATCTGTAGCACAGAAAGTCCAGGTGTTGGAGAAAGTGGACAGTGGGGTGAGGAATGTCTTACAGAAGAGTGTGGTGTCAGAATGACCATTGTATATGACCTGACGAAGCAGAAGAATAAACTATTGATATTGTATGCTAAAAGTGATGAACAGAAGTAAACAAACAATAGAAAAACACTGCATAAAACCAAAAATGAAGATCTTGATCATGTATAGAAAGAGTGGATCCATCAGCTTTGCAGTGAACACATGCCACTTCATGGTATGCTGATCATCAAAGAAAGAAAGATCCACCACATGAACTAAAAATCGAAGGGAATTGTGAACATTCAACAGGCTAGTTGCAGAAATTTAAGAAAAGACATGCCATTCAATGTTTAAATATTTGTTGTGATAAAGCATCTGCTGATCATGAAGCAGTGGAGAAATTCATTGATGATTTTGCCAAGATCATTGCTGATGAAAATCTGATAGCAGAGCAAATCTATAGTGCTGATGAAACATCACTGAGGCATTGCCTCAGAAAGACTCTGACTACAGCTGATGAGACAGCCCTCCAGGAATTCAGGATGCCAAGGAAGGAATAACTGCTCTGGGATGTGCTGATGCAACAGGCACATACAGGCATCAACTTGCTCTGATAGGCAAAAGCTTGCACGCTTGCTGTTTTCAAGGACTGAATTTCTCACCAGTCCACTATTATGCTACCAGAAAGACATAGGACACCAGGGACATTTCTTCTGATTGGTTTCACAAACATTTGGTACCAAGTGACTCATGCTTATTGCAGGGAAACTGGACTGAATGACAACTGCAAGATTTTGTTATTCCTTGATAACTTTTCTGCTCATCCTCCAACTGAAAACTTCATCAGAAATAATGTTTATGCCATGTGCTTTCCCCAAAATATGACTTCATTAATTCAGCCATGTGACCAAGGTATCCTTAGATACATAAAGAGTAAATATAACAACACTTTCTTGACCTGCACGCTAGCAGCAGTGAACAGAGGTATGGGTGTGGAAGGTTTTCAAGAGGAGTTTTACATCAGGGATACCATATATGCTATTGCTAAAGATTGGGAAACAGTTACAACAGATACAGTTGTGCATGCCTGGCACAGCCTCTTGCCTGTGACTATATTCGGTGGTGATGATGCACAAGGTGGTGACTTTGAAGAATTCCATATGTCAACTGAGAAAAAGTGATGTTTGACCTCCTTACATATGCAAAAAATACCGTCAGAGTCCATCAGTAATCTGGAAGAAGTGGATATCAAAGAAGTTTTTATCATTGATAATGAAGCTCCAGTTCATTCATTGACCAATAGTGAAACACCTGAAATGGTTCTGAATCAAGGTGATCATGATGACAGTGATGAAGATGATGTTATGGACACTGCTGAAAAAGTGCTTATAGACGACAGGGTAAAAATGTGTGATGGGCTCATTGAAGGACTAGAGCAGGGCACATTCATAACAGAACAAGAAATCATGCCAGTTTAGAAAATCAAAGAGACTTCTAAGACAAAAACTGTGGTTAATGAGGCAGATGGCTCTGGAGGAAACATTTTAAAAAGCCATCCAGCAGAATGCCCGCTCATCCCTAGACAACCCCTTGGTCCCTCAACTGCTTCTGATGCTTCTTGTCCCCTAAAACTACAAACTACAGTGTACAGTAACCTTTTAATCAAAACATAGTGTCACAGGGGGAGACTGAAAGCCTGCCATTGTTTGCTGTTGCTGTTGTTTAGCAGCTGATGCAGGTATCTGGTGGTGCTACTGTGCTGCTTAGTTGACCTGAACATATTATTTTTTCATTATGTTATTGGTGTGCAATATTTTTTGCTGTTAAGTATTCATGTGTGAATAAGTGTTAGAAAATGATGGCTTATCAAAAGCATATAAATTCAGAGTCAGGAATGATGGTGATGCCAAACAACCACAGACTATTCACATGGGTGGCTGAGACAGTCACACCTTTGTTTTCTGATGGCTCAATGAATGTAAACTTTGTTTCATGCACAAAATTATTCATATTCTATAAATTACCTCCAGGCTATGTGTATAAGGTATATATAAACATAAATAAATTTTATGTTTAGACTTGGGACCCATCACCAAGATATCTTATTATGTATATGCAAATATTCCAAAATTGGAAAAAAAATCTGAAATCCAGAATACTTCCGGTTCCAAGCATTTCATTTGGGTAAGGAATGCTTAACCTTTATCCTTTTTACAGGTGTGGGATTCAAGAGGCAGGAGCTAGGAGCAGTGGCACTCAGATTGTAATCTAGAGCTGCCTGGCTTCCTCCAAGCCCCAGATCTTTCTACTCACCTTGGCATGCGCACATTTAAGCATTTCCCTAGGAAAACGGGGAAATGCCATGTCCCAAATTGCAATTCTACAAATGGAATCCCACAATTAACACACAATGAGAAAAGGAACCTGGTGAATCACACAGTAAGTTTTAAAAGTTTTCTGGCAGAAGTGACAGATGCTGCTTCTTCTCACGTTTCGTTCACCAGAACAATCACATGACCACACCTAATTACCATGTGCTCAGAAAGAGGAGGGTTGGAGATACTTGGTTGGCAGCACTGATGACTATGGCATTTAGTCTGGAGGCTGTGTGTGAGTTATGAGTCTCATGACACCAGTTTGTACTTAATGTTGAAGGACTCTGAACCCCATGCTTTAGGATATCAGGAAGCCCTGAAGGTTTTTTGTTTGTTTGTTTGTTTGAGACAGTCTCTCTCTGTAGCCTTGGCTAGAGTGAGTGCATTGGCATCATCCTAGCTCACTGCAACCTCAAACCCCTGGGCTCAACTGATCCTCCTGCCACAGTCTCTCTAGTAGCTGGGACTATAGGCACTGCCACCACGCCTGGCTAATTTTTCTACTTTTTGTAGAGACAGGGGTCTTGCTCTTGATCAGGCTGGTCTCAAACTCCTGATCTCAAGCAATCCTCCCACCTAGGCACCCCAGATTGCTAGGATTATAGGCATGAGCCGCAGCGCCTGGCCAGCCCTGAAGGTTTTGAGCCAGAACGTGATACTATAATGGGGTGAGCTGCAGTCTGAACACACTACATGATCAGCCAGACTATGAGACTTGCTACTTGGCTATTGTACCAAATCAACTCAGTTCGTGCTTTTTCTCACTCTCCAGGGAAGAACATACTGCATGCCTCCCCAAGCCAGCTTCTTACTTCTAAGAACTACAGAAGGATATGATCTTTTAACACTAAAAGGAGAAAGTATTATCCGGCGCTGGGTGAAGAGTTCCGCTGACACCACTTCAGGTGAATTGTAGCTGTCTCCAGCAGAAGGGGGGTTGGAGGCTCTCCAGAGGAGAGCAGCCTGCCCCAGGGAACAGGTACGATCACATGCCATGTAATTGAACGTGTCCCTTTTATTTAGTGGCAAAATGTTAGAAGTTCCTGTCTGAAAAAGAAAATACATACAAACACACAGAGATACAGAAACCTAAGTCTTGACTGCAACGTACCTGGTTTATCATCGGTGCAAATTCCAAGCTTTATGTTCATCACTGCAGAATGCGATTTTGCCCATTTCCATGAGTCTAATCAATAATCTGTAGCCATGTGGCATCACTTACACTAACTAAATAACTAACACTAACGTTATTTAGAAACTGATTCTACATACAGTTCTCTTATCATGTCTAAGACAGCACTGTGTAAAATTAGACTGTTAAGACTGAGACAATACACATATCTACCAAAGGATTTGTATGCAGAATATAGAGTCTTACAAGTCAAAAAAAATTAATGCAATAAAAATGGACACAAGACTTAAACAGACTACTACACAAAGGAAGCTCTCTGAGTAGCCAATAAGTGCATGAAAAAAAAAATTGCTCAATGTCACCAGTTATCAGGGAAATGAAAATTAAAGCTACAATGAGACCCAGTCATACCCAGCAGAATAGATAAAATTTAAGACTGGCCATATCAATTGTGGCCAAGGATGTGAAGCAACTAGAACTTTCATTCAGTGCTGGTAGAAATACAAAATTATACAATTGCTTTGGAACTGTTAGCAGTTTCTTATAAAGTTATACTTACATCTACCCTATCCTCAAGACATTCCACTCTTAGGTAATTGCCCTAGATAAATTAAAACATCTATCTATAAACAGACATACACAAGAATGATTTACTTGCATCATTCAAAAATAGCCCGAACTGGGAACAATTCAAATGTCCATCAAAAGGTAAGTGAACAAATGATGATATATTTACAACAATAGAAAACTACTCAGCAATGTAAAAGAACAAATGATGGCTTTTCCCAACAGCATGGATGAATCAAAAAGACATGCTAAAAGAAAGAAGTTGGACACAGATACGTTCAGACTGTGTGATTCTGTTTATGCAAAGTTCTGAAGCAGACAGAGTTAATCCATGGTGATAGAACTTTAAACAGTGGTTACCTATAGTGGAGAAAAGCAAGTATTGGCTGGAGGCGGTACAAGTGAATTTTCTGGGATAATGGAAATGTTCAATATCTTGATTAGTGAGTCAGTTATGCAGGAAATATGCATTTGCAAAACCTACCGCACTCTACATTTAATATCTGTGCATTTCACTGTGTGTTCATTATGTAGCTAAATATTAAAAATAAATGTTTAATAACTTTGTATGAATCATGACAGCTGGGATTTCTTAGAAAAGCATGAACCCTGATACATTTTCCATACTTAGTCCTGTTTATTTTGCAAATTTCCAACACACAGCATGGTGTAATACAGCAATCACAAAATCGAATCTGCAGCAGCCAATAAGCTAACACGTAATTCCGTGAAATGGTCTGGATATAAGACAGTGAGGCGTGGCAGGGCCCCGGGTGAAGGGCAGAGAAAATCCCACATCTCATAGGAGCCATCAGATGTTGCTCCAGCTGATTTTTACTTCTTGGAGACGCTGACCCAGAGTTGCCAGATCTCCTACTTTTTCAAAAGAAATCAGAAATCTATATATTCACGTCAATACTTGATATTTATATTTTAGCAATTAATTTTTTAAAAATGTAAACACTGAGAAAGCCAAATAATGTAATATATACATATTTTTTTTTTAAGAACTTAAAATGACACTGGTTTCTTCAGCCCCACCTAGACTGCAGCCATCTCACTATAGCAGCGCGTTCCAAAGGCAAAGGGCACTGGGGCAATAATTACTGCTCAGAGACGAAGTGGCAGGCACGCTGCTGGGCATGCTTCCTTAGCCCAGTCACTCCCAGGTCCCGTCCGGTTGGTCATGGAGGGAGACTATCCATTCAAAAAGGGTGCCTGGATCTCATTTCCAACGTTTTATTTTTATCTTTCAAATTTTTCCTTCCTCTTGCTAATTACTTCATCCACTTCCCCATGCCAGTTCTAGAAGGCACTGTTCTCAACCGAAATCTCTAGCCATGTCACACACACAGAAACACACACACACACCCTAGAAGTAGTTGAGGCCAGGCTGAAATCCTTAAAGCAGGCTTCACTAAAGGTTCTAAAGAGAGAAGAATATACAAAAAGGCAATCTAGTGTGTAAGAGTCCGTTATCTTCAGCTTATGACACCCTACACACCGCTACTGTGCCTTTCACTAAGCCCTAGACTGTCTCCCTGGATGGAAAGTGGGATGACCCTACATCTAGTCCTAGTGTATGCCAATTTTCTTGCCATAGTTATTAATAGCTTCTCCTTTCACTCTCATGATTATTCCAGTTTGAAAGACAAATTTTATGGTTACCCTAGTCAAAGGCATCCTTTTGCTTAAGGCATGGAATAACTATCAAATCTAGATTCTGAAAACCCATAACCAAGAGGAAAATGAAGTCTTTTCTTGACTATCCAGTCTTTTTTTTGGGAGGGGGGCGGTTCTTTAGAAAGATTATCCAGTCTTTTAAGTACCAGTTTCCATTCCAACTAACTTTCAGTTAACAAAGAACTCCACTTAGTTTCTGAAAAATTTTTAAAATTCATAACAAAGAAAATGATGTTGAGAGTCAATGGACATGTGATTTGCCCAAGCTACACAAAGATATTATCTGAGTGCCCAAATCTTTGATTTCAATATGACTAGATTATGTAAAATTAATAGTATAATTAATAGATTTGGGAAGAAAACTTCATGGTATAAAAGCAAATTTTCTAACAACAAGTGCAGGGACACAGACCAGTGGAACAGAACAGAAAATCCAAATATAAAACCATCCTCATATAGCCATCTAATCTTTGACAAAGCAGACAAAAACATACTCTGGGGAAAAGATTCCTTATTCAATAAATGGTGCTG
>CM052443.1:62947815-62989373 GCA_028533085.1 Varecia variegata | reverse complement strand
GCTAGTGGACCAGTATGACCTCATGAGTGGTTCAAAGAAGAAACAGATGGCCTGCCATGTCAACCAGGGGCCATGCCTGTGAGGTCATCACAGCAGATACCAGTCGGCGCTAGAGCACAATGAGCAAAGGACCAGCCAAGGTGAGACCTAACTTTGTGGATGCCAGCAGGGGACAGAGGACAACCATGAGCCAGGTGCCCTCTCTTCTCAGTGCCGTGAAGCCCAGGAGCCCTGGGAACTTAGCCTGCTACACTGAGGAGTAGGGGTGGGGGGTGTAAAAACTCCGGTTTTGAGCATATTTCTCTTGAAATATCTGCAAGAGAACGTTGACCGAGTTTATCTTAAATCAGCGAGATCAAGTTTTCTGCTTTCAACCAAAAAGGGGTGTGAAATAGATGTTAAGTTTTATTTTTTTTAACATCTGAGTCTGTGGCCTGTGACATTCATACCCACTACATTTTATTTCCCAGGTGCTCCAAGGTTTTTTGCTGTTGCTTTCCACCTGATAACATAAAAAGCATAAAGACCTTAAAGAAAACCAAGGTTAGTGACTAAATTCCTCTGGGAAAAAAATGTATTCCGACTTCATCGCACACCTAAAGAAGCCATAAATCTGGCCTATGTGTAACACTTCAAGTAGTTGACTCATTATCCATAACAATGTTCCCTCAATCAGGAAATGTAATTTTTGTCATCTGTTTCAAACTCTGCCCACACCAAAACTTTAACTTGAACTGCCAAGAATAACAAAATGGACAGATTTGTGATTCAACTCTCCATTTTCCCTTCCTGCTTGTTTGATGGATGTGTAGATTAGCAGTGAAATGGCCCAAGACTAGCAAGAAAAGGAGGGAAAAAAATCAGGTCGTGGTCTCATAACAGAACTGTGCCACTCTCTACATCACTAACCTCCTCCATCTACATCTTTGCTTTAAACAAACACGTTTGCACAGGCGTGTGCGCACACACACACACACAGAGATACCCTAGCTCTATAAAAAGGCCCTGTTACGTTATCTGCCTAATATTTTTAGAAAAAAAAAACATTTTAAACTTTAAAATAAGAAGAAATTATTAATGCCTTTAACTTTCTTTATTTACATTCATCTACTTGCATTTTTTTAAATCTCAAGGAGAGTCTTCTGCAGTGGTCCCCAACCTTTTTGGCACCCTCTTCTCTCCTAAGTGCAGGCAGTCTCATGACTCTGTCCTCAGCCCAGGACGTTTTTTTCTTTACAGCTTTTTCTTCAGTGATTGCACCACTCCTAACATTCCCAATAGCCTCCCAGACATCTTCATTTCAACATCCCATTTCCTTCAAAATCAGTAGTTTCAAAGCTGAACACATCTTTCTTCCCCATATATCACTTTTTCCAGAATTTTCTATTTTTGTTAATGTTCCTTACCATCCTTTCAGCCACACAGAGCTAAACTCAAACTAGTTCTCAAACCACATATCATCCTTTGCTTTCACAACCAGGTTTTTTTTTCTGACAGCCAATATCTTCCAAATTCTATGGCCCTATCTGAAGTAACACTTGTGATCACTCCTTTCCATAGGTCAAGCTTACGACCTAACTATTGCAAAAGCTATATCATCCCCCTTCTCATCTCTTCCTTCTCCAAGCCATCCAAGATACTTCTGTGGGACTGCTCTTTTTAAATCATAGCTCTAACAATACAACTTTTCCTACTCAAAGCATTCAGTGGCGTCCCAACATCAAGGTCATTACTGAGGAGCTCTCCCTTCTGGCACACAAGGACTCCCACCACGTGGCCCCAGCATGCTCTGCAGTCATCTGTTCTACTTGTCCCCATGTTCTAACCATTCGATGAAGCTGGAAGGAAAATAGTGACATGGATTTAAAAACTGAAAAATACCCCCCTTTATGTTCCTTTTTTACCAAGGTTGTTTTATGACTTAAAATTACCTACTTAAGTGTCTATTCGAATAAACTGTTTTATCTTCAATATTCTATTTTTCTGTGAGTAAAATGGTGGGGGAGGAACAAATAAACATATTTCTCAAGAAGCTAACACTCTCGATTCCTAAACAGCATCAGGACAAAATTGTTACAGAGGGAACTTTATTGGGTTAAAGTTAATTATTAATTATTAGAATCCTAACACAACACCAGCTCTAAGTAAATGGTAATTTATTATTACAGCTATTATTTAGTCTAAACCTTTGCCCTCAAGAATCCCAATTCTTTGCCTTTTAGTAGGTTACAATCTGCTTGGGGTACAAAGACTGGCACACATGGATTGTGTATAACTGGTTGATTTTTTTTGTGGACCCTATATATTTTATAACTGAAAGAATTTCCCTCTTTGCTTTGTTTACTAGGAAACCCAGCCAAATCCGTGGTTCAGTTCACCTCAGCAACTGTATAAGACTTCTTGTCGTATATATTTATTTGTCATTGTTTATCTATAGATTTATCACTTTGTTTGCCTTATTTTTTTGCCTTATTTTATCACTTTGTTTGCCTGATTCTCTCAATAATTTATTTTATCCTTTTATTTAATAAGTTGCAATTGATTCTTTAGAGAAAGGTATAGATGTAAATAAAACTAAATACTTATAAAACAATCTGTAAGTAATCAAATTGTAGGGAAGAGTTTGGTGCTAAAGGAGAGCATCAGATGATAGAAATAAATCTAGACTTAGGTGAATAGAGACTCTACACAAACAGACCATTGTAATAAGGACAGGGGAACCCTTGCAATGAGGCAGTAGGGGGAATGTTGCAATAAGGAGGATGTTCCCATCTGGTAAGACGTGCAAGAATCTCAAAGTTTGGGAAGTAAAACCTTTCCTTGTATAATGAGGAATAAACAAGGTTAGAAAGAACCAAACGTGGGAGAGTGAGTTGAGCAGGTGGCATTATCAGACTGTTGTTCTGGCATTATCAGACAGAGCTCCCTGAGGACAATCAATTCTCTGGAGAGCTGTTGGGAAGTTGTTCTGAGTTTCATGCTCAGGGATAAGGCAAAGTTCAGGGACCAGGGAGAAAGAAAGGAGGCTAACCAAAGTTTGGTCAAGACACATTAGTGAGTATTTTGTCCAGATTGGTTAGTGGGGACAAACAGTTCAGCTAATCATCTATGAAACAAGAACAGGAATTCGGAGACCCCGTGTCTGGCCTCGTTATAGGTAGACAGGGGGTCATCTGCATGTTTTATCTAAGTCATATGGGGAAAAGGTGGTTCTTTGCAGCAAGCTATTTCCTGGAGGGTGGGGAACTATCTTAACCATTGCTGTTTTCTGGGACCACAGGGCTCAGGTGAAGTTCAACACTGTCAACAGATTGAAAGTGAAGTAAGAGTTCAGGAAAAAAGGGAGATCAGTCATGGATTCTTGTAAGAAATATTATCAGGAGCTTTTGCTTAAAGGATTATTAGAATTTCAGTGTGAGAAACTATAGCTCAAGGGAACTCAGGCTAGAATGGGAGCATGGATAAAGGCACGGAGGAAACGAACATGGTATGTAAAAAGGTAGGCATCTCTGGACATAGCCACCGAAGCAGGTTTGGTTGAGGAGGAAAGGGTAGAAGTCACTCAGCAGGTGGCTCAGAGCTGGCATCCCAGGGGGCCAGGCTGGGAGAGCACAGTGGAGGAGCTGTATGTGGTCTGACCCCATTACTTACAAATCAAAAGCATCATAAAGCATGACTGGATATCCTTCCAATGGAATGTCAGAGGCTCCAGAGGTTGTCTAAGCACATAAGGATATGTGCCTTTGTTTTTGACTAGACTCTTCATTTCTCTGTAGAGATTAAGCTTAACTTTTAGAGCTTAACTAATAGCAATGCAGAAAGTTCTTGTCTATTGCCATGAAAATTAATTTAATTTTCCCCAAGTGAGTTTTGAATGCATTTGCAAATTCATTTCAATATTCCTGATTTATACATGCATCTATTGTTTGAATTTTCCTTTGAACTGATCCTAACATCTTATTTAGTTCCCTCATTTAATTAATAGACTCGTGTATATATATATGAGTCAATCTTTTTCCTCTTTTTTGGAAAAGATTATTTTGTTAAATGAATGTACTATCATCACTCTGACCACAACTACCACCAGAGAAAAAAGGTGCCAAATCTGCCTGCCACCATCAGAGAACATTAGCAGTCACCCTGGACTTACAAACAGAAAGCCTTGCTCAGCCTTCCAGCACCCATCATGTTTGTATGTACAGGAGCTTCTGTCCTCCCCTTCCTCTTTCCTTGAGGTTATGATGAGGTCACATCAAGTTACCCCAGGGGTACATACAATATTTAGCAGGGACTCCAGCAACACCCAAAAGGTTACATCAATGTCCCAAGAATTAGCATACACTATTCCTGAAGCCTCTATTACGTATCAAGGAATTGACTTATACCCTGGGAAGAATCTGGCTCAATACATGGAAAGATTTTACAGATAAAGAGAACTGAATTGAAATAATAAAAAAGTGAGTCTTTCCAACACTAAAAAGCAAGTCAGTGTGAGAAACGGGGTGGCAGTCTATGGTTAGGAAGGCCCAGCCCTGAGTGTGGAGGCTACCCACTCTACCTGAGTCATCCCATAGTCTCACTGCAGCAAAGAACAGAGACACCCACATGGGGGACCCATTTGTCTTTCCTGCAATAGAAATCTGCTGGGAAGAACTGTTGCTGCAGATGAGCAGAAAGCTAAGAAGTCCTACTCTATCATGCCTGAGCAAAGGACATTCTAGACATAAGTGCTTCCCATTTACCATCAATGCATTATCATTTCTATCCTGCCCTGAGAAGCTGGGGGACAGGGAGCATGTCCACATATGTCCCCTGTATGTCTCTAGCATTTTCCAAATACTTGGCCAGAAATGGGCTGAGGGGGATGCTGTGCATTGGCCACTTAACTGCCTTCATCCTTATCCGTGAGGACGACAGTGCTGTGGTATAGCCCAGCACAGGCCCCCTTCAAGCCTCGCCAGCCGCTAAGGATGCTGTCAGCAAGCCCAATTTTAGAGGTTACCCCAGAATGATAAAATCGAACTCTTCTTTCATTGTGTGTCTCTCACAGTCGCTTAATTTCCCCTTTTCCCCTATTAATTCACATTATAAAAACATTGTTCTAGTTTAGGTGGAATTTTTTTCTGCTTCATTACACTTGTCTTTTTTTTTCTTGGACTTCCCTCCCCAATATCTGCAATGAATACACACCACCTCCCTTGCAGCCTCTCTGCTTTTAGCAATAATTTGCACATAATGGAACAGCCAGAGGGGGTTTGATCAATGACCTCTGTCTCGGAGATGCTGTTCCTAGGGAAACACATCTGCCAACATAAAGTATTGGAGCAATCACAGCTCAGTGAACGCCGTAATAAGCAACTGTTACTCTGGCGCCATCAGTCATGTTCAGTTACAGACCTGAAAGGAAATGGCACCTCAGGGAGCAATGTCCTTCCATAAATTTGGGCAACAATGAAGAATGATTTGCAATCAAGTAATAAAAGGCCCAAAAAAGGTCCACCATGCATACTAACATCCAGTACAGCTGACAAAGGAAATAAAAAACCTTGGCATTGTTTGCTCGTTATGTAAACTACACAGCTGTCCAAGCAATTAAGATATGATTTTGGGAATTCTCTCATAAAAATTTGCTAACAGTGCTTCCACTTGTGAAAGTGACATTCTTCTTTATCAGTAAAGTGCATTTCATTAAGGTAATGCAATTTCATCAAGCTTAATAGTAGGAATTGCTTAACCTTATGGCAAGAGTACATAAACAACATAAAATTAATGTCGCTCCTCGTGTGGGGGATAGATTTGCATTAGTGACAGCGTTGATCAAGTAATGAGGAAAGTCTATACAGAGTCTTCAAGTCCAGGGGCTCCAGGGGCAAATAGCTGCTCTCTAACTCACTTGTTGGGAATCCGTGCCGGCAATAAAACAGTTAAATGTTAACCTCCACGAAAAGCTTTGAGCTATAAGGAAAGAACATATCTAATTACTGAAAATATGTGAGAAAAGTGCTTGGAAACAAGGTTGTAGCTGGTAAAAGGAAGTTCTCTCTCAGCAGAGTTCCACTGGGCATCTTTTTCTCTCAACCAATTCAAGCCAAGCCAAATTCTCCCTCACTACAGCAAATGCTATTATAGAGTTTGCACAGAAGAGTTAATGCTTAAAAGCCATTGTCAATGGAAGAGAGAGCACTTCATCTTCTATATTGAGTCCAAACACACAGTTAATCCTTGAAAACTTTCAGCCTTGTCAATATATGCCTTCATCAGAATTGTTCCTGATAAACACAATTGATTCATTCCAAACCCTCCTCCTCTAGTCCTCTATCCATAGCAAAAGAGTAGGTGAGGACATCAGAAGCAAGGAGTCTAGATTATTCCCAGAGTGAATTATTGACTCTGGGAATGGTTGCATGTTCATCCTACAAGCAAGCCCACTCATCAACTGAACACAGAGTCACCGCTTGCTTACCTACCATATGGACTGATTTCCAGACTGAGAAAGAGGGAGGCTCTGTCCTCAGGGTGCAATGGCTGGACAAGATAGACAGACGTGCAAACAAGAGGAGAGAGGGACAGATGCAGTAAGCAATACTTCAGCATGTAATTTGGTATTAAGAGCAGAGAGGACGACCGGTTCAGTTTTGACTTTGGGCGGGATCGTGAGTCTACACGAACAGAGTAGCATTTGTTGTCCTTGAATGATGGGAAAGACTTAACAGGCTGTTGAGGAGGCCCTTCCAGAACATGACTCCATCATGAGGGCCTCTGCAGAGAGGGTGGAGACTGTGAGTGAGATGCCTTGACAGATGTGGCTGGATTAAGAGTTTAGAGCCAGATCATGGAGAGTCTTGCATGATTCAGGGGCCCTTGAGAGCCCGATGACAAGTTCAAGTGAGATAATCAAGGACAGTTTAATAACGGAAAATTTACAAAGGTGTGGGCAGGATCAAAGGAAACTAACAAGGGTTAGAGTACCCTACGGCCAGTCACAGCAGGCATCTTTATCATCTTGAAGAAGACTGGGCATGGAGGGACTCAGAAACCTAGAGGAAAAACTAGTGGCTATGGCTTTAGGACTGGGCCACTAGCATGAGCTGTGGTCTTAGGTAGAGGGATACAGTCAGTGCCACCAGGGATATGGCCCAGCAAGGAGGAAAGCAAAGGGCGAACCCAAGCAGAAGTCAGAACAAGAAAGCTCATTTACCTGGTTAATAAATGTCAGCCCTACAGACACAGAGTAGGGGAAAAAAGGTTAGAAAGTAGATGTCAAGGAGCAATCAGGATGTATCCACCAAAACAGAATCACCATTATGAGAAATTTAGACATGGGGTTAACCTTTTTGGTTACAAACCTAGTAATAATTGTCTGGAGTTTGACTGTAAAATTTTCAGATCATGAGCTGCTTGAAAGCAAGGACTGTGTCTCTATCATCATATTCATATTACCCCCCGTGTTTAGCATAGGCAAGTCATAAGTAGCAATGAGAGAATTTAAGGGTCTAGCAGTTAAACAAGATTGATGTAGTTAGACCCCAAATGCCATGACACGCTTTAGATATGGTCTTTGAAAACCCACGATTGTCCTCTCAACAAGGAGATTATCAGGAGGTAAATGTTGAAATGCATGATGTGCTACTCCTGAGTTCAATATGATTCTAGCTCAGCCCTGAGTACATGGACCAACTCTCGAATGAGGTTGGAGTTTCACCACAGCCACAAGACATCAATTGCCAAAGGAAACCTGAAAATGGGTCACTGGGCTCAAGGGCCACAGAGATTTTAAAATCTATTCCATGGTGTGCTTAGTGTAGTTTGGGTCCACAGAGGTAGGATAAACAACCACACTGGCTTCCTCTGCCTGCAGACAGCTGGAGACTGGAGCAAATTGTCTAGGGTCACTTTACCCTGGGGATGAAGAGGGAGAGTCAGGGTAGCAGTTGTGTAAGTGAAAGAGCCCTAGGCATGGCACGTGCAGACCCAGATTTGGGGCCCACACACACTACGAATGACTGCTGTGACTGCTGACAACTCTCTGCACGTCACTGAGCCTGAGGTGTCCATAGGTCGGGGAAAGTGAATTCCTACATCACAGGATTGTGGAGTGTCAGTAAAATACTGTATGGGAAAGTGGCTTATAACCTGCAATCCATATACAAATTTAAGGTGTTATTCTGGCCGCTACTTCCTGGCATTCAACAATTGTTCAGCCCACAAAGCACACACCAGCCTCTTTGAAAATGAGTCCTCTACAACATTGCTTTCCCAGTAAAAAGTGAAAGGGTAAAACCAAACAATTTGGGGATTAGCAAGTTTTCACTGACACTTTTTTTCATGAATTTTATAGCACATAAAAGACAGTAATCAGCTTTTTAAAAGTAAATTTATTATCATTTTTAACCTAAAACAAAGCCTGGGACAGCTTCTTTGTTTTTCTTGTTAATTTGTTTATTGTTTGCTCCATTCAGTGTACTGGGTCAGCTTCGCTAAAATTTTTCATCAAATGGACATGGTCACAGAGTGCCACCTCTTTTCAGTTGGTCTGAATCTCTACAGGACATGTGACATTAACATCCTGTACTAGTATTCTCAAGGCAGTCAGAATGTTGGAGGCAGACAATAAAAATTTAGCCGTAGGAGATAATTACACTATAGAAATTTCATCAAGTATGCTGAGTGACGAGGTTACACTAGAATGTTAACGCTTTGGTAGTTCTTTGTCAGAAATCTTCAGTCAACTGTTTTAAATTCTCTCCCCTTCATAAACTTCCATCTCTACCATGACCATGGCAGTCACCCTTCGATAATGACCAAATCTACTGGACTCTCTTTCTTCCTGGTATCTGTCTTTGAGAGGCATCGTAATGTAGTTTTATTAATCATAACAGGCTCCCTGGATGCGGATGGCCTGGGTTCAAATCCTAACTCTGCAATTACCACCTACATGGCCTTAGGGAAAAGTTACTTAACCTCTTTGTGCGTTAGTTTTCTCAGTGTAAAATGGAAACAATAACAGTGCCAACTTCACAGGGTGTTGCGATGCCTGTCACATGGCTTTGTAAGTATTTTTTAATTAAAAAATGAATTATGATTTCAGAAAATAAGCAAGCCTTCTAGTTGACAGTATCCTTGACCTGCGTGGGCAATTCCTTTAGTTCTAAATTAGAACTTGCAGATCTATACCTCCTCTATCTAAATCGGTGATCTAATGCATATTTCTCCAGATAAAAAATCTAACCTTGCTTCTAAATCTGTCCAGGTATTTTAATGACCACTGTGGAAAATTCTCACCAAATCTACCAACAACTCTATTGAAAGAGATAGACTTGAGGCTAGGATTTCTGCAATAGGAAACTGGGCCACTAGCCATTTGGGGTGTATGGGAAATTCACTTAGTATCCTTGTGTTTATTCCTCAATTCAATAGTGCTTCGAGATGAAGTCCTGGGATTTGGGGATGCAACTGTTAGTGTTTTCAGGGATTAGGACATTTATAAAAATGTCCAGAGAAGCCAATGGGGTTTTGGAATTCCTTCATACAAATTCAGGAAGACATCCCTGCATTGCCGAAAGGTAGAATCACTAGTTCACCCTCATGCCCGGGAGCTTCTCTGGGCTCACATTGCACAAAGGAGTAAATAGTTGCATGGAGTGAACAGAGGACAAGAAAAATGCCCTAGGGGAGCAATTTTATTTTAGGCCCTCAGATTATTCTTTGTGCCTCAACAAGCAATGAGAAGTCATTCATTATAAAGTAGATATTAGGACACCCCTTCCTGGGGATTCCCTACAAATTAAAAGGGTAGGGAAGACACCAAGGGAACTGCAACTGCCCTCGATGGTGGGAGTGCTGACGTGGTAGGACGCTACCATCCAACGCTGAGGATTAACAGACAGATTTGCTCAGTCTGGGGCTTTGGCATTCTGCCACACGAACACCTAGGACACCTGTCACCATGGACTCTTGTCCACACAGCTCCAGTTCACTTAGCAGCAACCACGGTATAATAGAAAGGACACTGGACAAAGACTCAGAAGACCTGTCATCAAGGCCAGTCTCATAAATTCCCACAGCAGAAAAAGAATCTGTCAGAAGTTTGGACTGTAAAGTGTATGAATAAATAGACTCTGACGTGGAGGTGACATAGCCACTTCTCTCGCAACTACACCCGAGGGTCCGTGATCCTTGCTGGCCCAGTGTATTCAGAGGAGCCTATGGTCTTGCTAGTCCCGTTTTCTATTAAAAAATGAGGTGGACACAGAGGTGGGGCAAAACACAAGCTACCTGAATAAGAGACTCTCATGGGCTTCTTCAGGAGAAGGAGATGCAGGCTTCCTTCGTTTTTAGAGGCTTTTTGTGAATAAATTGTTTTGTACCGAATATGCCCTCCCTCTGGAGAGAGGACTAGGTCTCTGCCTGCAGGTAGACCAGCCTCCTTGAGGTTGCTCTCGCAGTGGCTACCATGTTGTACTAGCTTCCCATTGCCGCTGTAACAAGTTACCACAAACGTACCAGCTGGAAACAAAACAAATGTGTCCTCTTTCAGTTCCCACGATCAGAAGTCTAAAGTCAAGGTGTTGACAAGCCTGTGTTTCCTTTGGGGGTTCAGGGGGAAACCATCTCCTTGCCCTTTCCAAGAGGCTCCCTGCAGTCCTCGGCTCACAGCCCCCCTCCATCTTCCCAGGGCTTCACTCCGGCCACCAGCTTCGCTGCCCACCACATTTCCTTTCTCTGACTTAAACTCTCTTGTCTTCCTTTTATAAACACCCTCGTGATTACATTGGTCTCACCTGGATAAACCAGGCTAATCTGTCTCAAGATCCTTAACTCAATCACATTTGTAAATTTCCTTTTGCGGTGTACATAATCACATGTTCCAAGGATTAGGATGTGAACATCTTTGGGGAACCTTTATTCTACCACACATGAAGTGCTTTAGGACAGGGGTCCTCAACCCATGGTGAGTTGTGTAATTATTTCATTATATATCACAATGTAATAATAATAAAGTGCACAATAAATGTAATGTGCTTGAATCATCCCAAAACCGTCCTCCCACTCCCCCATCCCTGGAAAAATTGTCTTCCATAAAAATGGTCCCCGGTGCCAAAATGGTTGGGGACTGCTGCTTTAGGGTAAGGGGGACATTTGATGTTCTCTCACAGAAGGTGTCAGAGCACCCCCACTGGGGTTCATTCTGCAAGTCAGGCTGCCAGCAAGAAATGACCCTCCTACACAAGGAGATATGAAGGGACCCTCCCATTTCCATGGTCAAGACTCTCAGACCCTACTCATGGCCAGGAACACCAAGAAGTCCTAATAAAAAGATTCAGAGAGATCAATGTCCCGAAGGTGACAAATCAGGCCACTAGCCATAGGGGCACATATTGAGTTAAGGTCCCTAAGAACTAACTGATTAACTTAAATAACATCTCCCAGGAATTGACACAAGAAAAGAGAATTAAGGGACGTAATCTGGGCTAGATTCCCTTAGCCAGACCATGTCATTATTATCACCAGTTTCTTTAGTCAACAGAAACAATAAAGTGATATTAAATCAATGATATCCTATAGGGTCACTGTAGCACCAGAACTCAATACCCAACATAGGACAGGTCTTCAACAAGCATGAAAAAGATGTTGAGTGAATGAATGAATGAATGTCATTTTGGAATCTTTTCTCTCAGAATTACACAAGTGATTATAATATTTTATTTTATATGTGATATTTTAAAACTTCCAAAAATGAAAATTTGATTTAAAATGAAGCCCAGTGGCCATGTGATGAAACATGTGCTATATACCAATAAAGTTATATGTTCTCATCATGGGACGTGTATGTATGTGTCTGGAGGTGTGTGTGTGTATGTGTGTGTACATTTTTGGTATTTTATGGTGTCATTATCAGTAAGTAAGGAATGCCTAAATTCTGCCCTGCTTTATAATAAATCACAAAGGATAACTGCTAAGTGATGATTTCACACTCAGAACCAAGCTGGTCTCTAATAGTATTTACTTCACAGTGCTGTCAAAAGTATATGTAACTGTGTAAAATGCTCTGCTAACCAACTAAAATAGCCAACAGAACGGCTCCATGAACTCTAGAAACAACACTGCACAGTTTCTTCTATCCAGGTCAGAAGGGGGTTGATGTCTGTGGTCCTCCCCAGACATTCTGTGATTCTAAAAAGTAAAGCATCCCCTCCGAGTGGAAGCCAGCAGAGTTACAAGGAAGCTGTAAGACAGTTGATTAATTCTTTTAAAAGCAGTAAACCGACAAATCTAGGGGAAAACAATTCAATCTGTATTGCCTAATGGCCCACTGCTAAAATGGTAGTGATCTATTATATGGGAGTGGAAGTGGAAAATAATGAAACTTGTTTTAATTATGACATTATAATTTCTACAAAGTAATAAAGACCATCAGATAAAACAATTATTGAGGTGTAGCGTGCCCACACGTGCACACATGCACAGAGTATCATTAATTTATATACAAATACAACAGTAAGAATTACACCTTTTTTGAGGACAGAGACTTCTGGTTTTTTTTTTTCCCCCTGTAATTTTGCAATTCAGGATATTTACAGTTTAGGTTCTGAGGTTAAGGTTTTAAATCATGGTCAATGCTACTGTAAATCTCTCTAGGCCATATAAATCATAAAGTCATATATTGAACATTTTTATAAAATATGCAACTAAAGACCAAAATCTCATAGGTCTGTGTGTCTAATGAAGGAAGGAGCTGAATGGAGGGGGTAGTAATGCAAATTTGCCCTCAAATCATTCATCCCTTGACACTTAATTTTTGAGCTCACACTCAGCTTAAAGTATTGAATTAAAAAGTTGATGTCTTTTCTTTCCACAGTATTAGCAATTTTTCCCCACTGTGTCTTTTTATCAGAGAGTAAAACAAAGGCCACTTTTCTTAAACATTTGATCTTTCAACAATGCCACTTAGTTTCTAGAGGCCTCTCCTTTAGGGTACCGCACAGCATTTTCAACTAATTTGGCATTTACATAAATTGTGGGACTTCTGGCTCTTTCCCCTGTGACAAAATAGTGAAGGTTTAAGTAAGAAACTGTTGCTGAGACCCCAGTTCGTATCGTGGTGTCTACTGCTCCCAGCCTTCACTGTGCCATTCATGTTTCTTCCCCAAACACAGAGCTATGTTCAATGTACAGCATTTTTTTAAAGTATTATTTACATTTTTGTCACTAGTAACCACTCACGACCCACCTGATCAATGAGAAATGGCTTAACTTGAAAGAAAACAGAAACCAAAATCAAAAGAAAGTCAAAAAACAGGAGTAGTGTGTTAGGAGAGGTA
Organism: Varecia variegata; assembly: GCA_028533085.1. NCBI lineage: Eukaryota > Metazoa > Chordata > Mammalia > Primates > Lemuridae > Varecia > Varecia variegata. Next base: position 62,976,051 of record CM052443.1, on the reverse strand, counting down.
GTTTCAAATACTGAAGCTTAAACACACACACACACACACACACACTCACACACACACACACACACACAAAAGAAAACAATTAATACATCAGAGAATTCTGCCAGGGTTTTGTAGCATTACAGGGTTTCTCAGCTATAAAGAAGCATATTGAATGTTTAGAGCACAGCCCCTGCCTCACTGCTTCAGTTGTTTCCTTTTGTTTACAAGTCCCTGCCATCCTTCTTTGTGAATTGAATGCTAAACTATCTCTGGAGAGATGTTATATTGCTTACAGAATGCTTCAGCAGATGGTGCTTCCTGTTGTAACAGAAGGCTGTGATTATACCTGAACTCTTCAAGAACTCTAACACCGAAAAACAAGATAAATGAAAGTCTTGAAAAGTTTTATCTCTTCCCTTACCAGCCATCTAGATGCTCAAACACCCACTGGTCCCTCCCTGTCACTACCGTAAATAGAAGAAACCCTACCCCCACCCCATGCCACCTCCTCCAAACCCAGGAAACCTTTTTTTTTTTTTTTTTTTTAATGGCTTACACATCCCATCAATGGAGTTTGTTTAAGAATTATTGAGAGTATTGCTCATTCGGATGCCTGGTCACCGTGCACCCGGACATTCGAACGCCCTACTATAAACAATGAAGCAAAGAAAATAGGTCTTCATCAGGAAGTGTCAATAAAAACAAATTGAAACACTGAGAAGGCCACCTGGTGCCAAAAGTCCAGGGCTATAGAAAAATTTATCTGCACACATTCTAAGAGAAATTGTCCTTTTCAAAAGACTCTCACATGCACCCTTCGCAGCACTGCCCGTCATCTCTGGAGCTGAACAGCACTGCTTGGTGAGTTTCAAGCATGTGTCGCTTTATCCTCGAAGCTCTTTCCTATTTTTCACTTCCTAAATGTCTTTCATGCATTTCCTGCCATGATCCGTTTAGTTCACCATCCACGGCAAAGGGTCATTCCTCATTCCTCTCTTTGCCTACAATGGAAAAAAAATGTCATAGTGTAATAGAAAAGAAGCAAAACAGACAAAAAGGAAAGAAAGAAAAAACATATACATACACAAACATGCGTAGTTACTTCGTGAATATAAATTGGAAAATAGACAAGTTTCTCTTTAGAGCCCCACCCTCAGCCATGGCACCCTGGAGCCATGCCCTGTCTCTGATCACCCAACCTGGCCCTCCATTACCCCACGATTAATCAATAAACCAAAACTCCTCCCCTTGTTTAATCCTCTCACTATATTGCGTAACAGTGGGTGAAACAGATACAGGCAGGTAGTAGCTAAAGTGATACCGAACCCTCAACCCCCTGATGAAATCCACAGCATGGAATTTCAGAGCCAGAGACATTTCAAACAATCATCTAATTCAAATCTTTCATTTTTGAGATAAAACTAAACCCCAAACTTTAATTAATCTGCCTATGCCATTGAGCCAAGAGAGCCTTAGAACTTGAGTCTAGTTATTAAGCCTATTGTCAGCCTTGCTGCTAAATACACACATTTTATAAGCACTCGAATAAGTAAAACATTAAAAACTTCATTTGGTGTCTGGATTTGATCTCGGTTGGTTGGGTCAGTGTGTCTAGCCACAGCATAGTGCACAGGCAGTTAGAAAATCAACCAGCGGCAGGTGTTTGTTAAGTGCTCTGCGACCTGCCCTACTCCATGGTCACTGTCACACGTAGGCACTAGGGACACAGTGAAAATTAATTTAGATACTGTTGGGTCCCCATGTGGCTTACATTCTAGTAGGAGAAAGAGAAAGTAAACTAGAAAACAAGCAAGGTAATTTCTGATAATGATAAGTGTTCCAAAGAAAATAAAATTGGGAAAGAGAGTGACTGGTATGGGGCAGAGGTGGCATTGAGCTGGGGTATTTGGGGGACCTTCTATGAAGAGGTGACCTTGAGCAGAGACGAGGATGACCGGATGGAGCCTCCCACACCAACATCTGGGAATGGACAGGCCAAAGAGTCTCTCTGATCATGATTAGGTTGCTCCTTTCTCTTTTAAGCCTTGAGAAACTGTGTGTGTCATTTCAGAGAAGCAAAAATGAAATTCCTTAGTCATCTGTCCACCAGAGAGGTTGATTTCTGGACCAAACATGCAAACCACCCCAACCAAACTCTCAGTTATTTCTCAACATTTAATATATTAATATGTAAATAGCATTTTACATATTTACATATATAAATAATATCACATATATGTACGTACACATATAAGCTATATGAGAGACATTAACTTTCAACTTTCAGAGCCATCTCTACAAGCACCGTTCAAGAGGAAGAAAATACAAGCTAAACATGCAATTTAAAATTTCCCAGTAGCCACATTAAGAAGTCAAAGGAATGAGGTAGAGCTAATATTAACAATATATTTTACTTAATCCAATAGATCTAGAGTATTAATATTTTAACATGCAACAATATAGAAAATAATTAATGAGATATTTTACCTTTTTTAACTAAGTCTTCCAAAGCTAGTGTGATTTTTATACTTATACCACTGCAATCTCAGTTCCAACTAGCTCATACATCAAGGACTCAATAGCCACGTTTGGCTAGTGATTACTGTGTTAGACAGGGCAGGTCTATAGTTTGAATAGCACAGTGCCTAAAAGTTACAATGTTTCCTTTTAATACACTTCTTGGTTAATGAAACAAAAGCCAAAATATGCAATGTCTGTGCATTTTCTTTTCTTTTTTTTTTTTTCCTGCATCTTCCAATATGTCCTGGCCTTATGCCACCTCATGTTTTAATACCATATTGAGAGTATTTAGAAATTAAATCTTTTATTATTTCGTGTTACAGAAATTTTGCCTCCTCCTTATCATTTTTATCATCCCAATAAAGTAAAAGGTTTTACATTTTTACTATCATGAATTTTAAATCTTCTACCCCCTAAAAATGTATAGGCCCCGTGTGCGTGTGTTGTCAGGCAGATTCTGTGCCATTAGAGACAGAGCCAATAAAAAGCAAGTTTATTAAGAACAAAAGGCAACATGGCAGATGGTAGTGTCTAGGTTCATCCAACTTGGAAACTGAAGACCAAAAGGAATGTGTTATGGGGCATATTGGAAAAATGTCTCCAAACTACACAGTTGACTTCCTTCTGTTCCATGGTTCACCTGTGCCATGGAATGAGTGTGACAACTCTAGGGCTGCACACTAGTGAGGAAGAGCTAACATTAAACTATCTGCATTCATCCAAACTGCAGAATTATAGAACAAAACACTGCTACATATCTGTGTCATGAAGAGGGAGCAAGGAAATTGAAGAATATGCCAGAAAAAGAGAGTGAGTAGGACAGAAAGAAAGGAGGAGGAGAAAGGAAGAGGGGAAGGAAAAGAAAAAGAAGAGATGTAGAAGGAGTTAAGAACTGTGAAGCAGACACAAGTCTAACTTAATCTAGGGAAAAAAATTTCTTTCTAGAGTTGCCACCAGGCAAGTTGGAGGCCCTCCTTAAGCCTTGAATATTTAGAGGCACCTGATCTGTCTCTCCTCCAACGGTGCCATCCTTACAGGGGAAGGAGTCGGAGGGTCCAAAATGACAGCCCACCTGGAGCCTGTCCCCCCTCCCTCTCAAGACCCTGCTGTGCATACCTGGGTCCCTAGAATCCCCTGCTAAAGGACTCTCACTGGCCCACGTGGCTTGCCAGGACCTCTTTCTGTGTCTATACTTTTGATGATATGCTGGGCTGGCCATCTGAGGGGTGCCCAAACAGCAGCTGTTTGGGGTGGGGAAATGTACAGGGAGCTTGACAATCGCAGGCTGCCATGTCTGTCAGTGTGCATATAGAGCCCCTCAAGGTTTAGGAGGGCGTGAAAAGTGGGAAGAGAAGGAGGGGTGTATGTAGGGCCTGCTTGCATCTTCTTGTTCCAGGTCCTGAAAATGGTAGGGCCTGGTGCCCTTTCCCATGTGAGGCAGTCAGTTCTATCACAACAGCTGTCCTACATGTCACGATGGGCAAACACATGCCCCATTAGGCCCTCTGATAATATTCTTCTTCATGAAAGGGCCATTCAGTCATTCATGACACCTTGCAGTTAGTGGTGGCCTAATGAGTGGGACTGCTAGTTTTAACTTCAGTACCCCGTAGGAAGAGTGGGCACCAACCTGCTGACTTCTGTAGTCGTTGCTGGTGCTACAGTTCATGCAGAAAAGGCAAGCACAGCCAGGAAGCATTTCTGGCTTGAGAACCTGAAGTCGTAACCAAAGAGCTCCCTGAAGTCCACAAGAGGCCAATCACAGTAGTCAACAGCACAAGGCTCCTTTCAGAATGGAGCTAGAAGGAAGAAAAGGTCAGAAGTTTGTGAGGCTAATCGGGAGAAACCACTTAAGAGAATCAAAAAGAGAAAGGACTACCTGAATCAGACTGAGAAAGCGTAAAGACCATTTCCACTTAGTGAGTTGCTTTGGCTTTGGGGATACAAAGGCAATCAGAAAAAGAAGGAGCCTTGGTGATTTAAGCATATGGAATCCTGAGACATACATCCATTTTAGGTTTCTTTTGTCCTACAGATTTCTGGAAAATTTATCCTAGCAATTGCTTTCTTGATGGAGACATGAATTATGCTTCCTGAACAGTGATGAGTACATTTAAAAGGGCTCAGAGCTGAATGCATGAATACTCAGACAGTTGGCTTCTTCTTCCTAACTCATAATTCCAGCCTTCCTGACCATTAAAATCAAACGAGTAACCTCATAACAACAGACTTGCATAAAATACAGTCAAGAGTTCAGTCCAAGTTGAGTTAGGCCAGGTATATCACAAAGTTGCATCATAAAATCAAAGATCGAGGCAAAAGGGAACTTCGAAAATATCTCAAGTTAACTAAATTAAGATCATTGGTTAATTTTTTTTTTAAAAAAAGTGCTGTTTATCTCTAAGAAATAGCAGTTAATTTGATCTGCAAGCTATTTATTACAGTATGAAACAACTAAAATATCATTCTGCTATATTTTCACTCAGTTACTTGTTTTTTCTCCTTTAAGTTTCATAGGAATTAAAGAAAAACAGAGGTCAAAGAGAGCGAGAGAGATCAATCTCTTTTCATGCCAACTTGGGCTTTTTAAATCAGTTGCCATTCAGTCCAAATCGTCCCCACCTACAAAAGAAAATGAGTTTACCATTTATTGGCAACCTAAGAAAGAAGAAAAAAATCTGAATATCATTTGTTATTTGTCTCTCTTATTTTCTGGTAGTGTATGTTTATGTGAGGGCAGGTTGTGTACATATATCTCTTAGTCACTTTTGTGCTTCCTTGTTTTCTTCTTAAAGTCTCTAAGAAGGCAGGGATGCATGACTGTAATCAAAGAGCCTTATAAATTCTACTTCTTATCTTCACATTAATATAAGGGTTGTCTACATTAATCACCAAGTGCCCTGACAATCCTAGTGGACCAAGTTCCATCTGTATTAACTCCAGGTAACTAAACGTGGACAAATGTGCATTATTGTATGTGCTAAATGACTGACTCTCGTCAGAAGGAAAAGAGAAGTACTTGATTTAGAGAACAGGGATAGAATTAAGTAGGCATTACACACTTCATGGAGTTTATTTGGTTTCATTACACATATCTACAGTTAGTCACCCAGGGAGAAAGGAATAAAAGAGGAGTGTGAGTTAGGTGTTTAAATTTGCTCAAGTATTACGGTAATGAGTTCCACAATTTACCCAAAAAAAGTACAGGAAAGCGCTGCTCTAATAGCACAGCAAGCCCCATTAGTCACTGTGGGGAAAGCAAAGTGCTTTAATTCTTTCCAAACTGTCAAGAAGACAGGGAGGAATGGAACAGTTGGAAGTGCCTTTGTCAAGGACGTGACCGTTAGTCACCCAGGAACAAAGGCAGTGCTGGGCTGGGGGATGCCAAGAATGAACCTTTTCTCTGTACAACATGTCACCACTACCAATTCCAACCCCGCCCGACACTCACTCATAGGACATAGTATGGAACATAGCACAACAAGTCCTCCCTTAACATCCCAGATAGGTTCTTGGAAACGATGACTTTAAGTGAAATGACTACAGCAGGTCCTCAAATAGAGTTGTTTTGTTCAATGTCATTTAGTTATAATGTTGATTAGAAAAAAAATTGGTTTTTTTGTCCTATGCTGTTTTGATTAAAGTTGTATTAGTTTCCTACGGCTGCTGTAACAAATTACCACAAACTTTAAAGCAACACACATTTATTCTCTTATAGTTCAGAGGCCAGAAGTTTGTGATGAGTCTTAAGGTGGCTAGAATCAAGTTCACAGGGCTGCACTCCTCCCACAGACTCCAGGGGAGCATCCGTCTCTGCCCTCTTGCAACCCAAGGCACTCTCAGTATTCCTTGGCTTATGGCGGCATCACTCCCATCTCTGCCTCCAGGGTTACATCACCTCCTAGTCTCTTCTGTGTGTGTGTGTGTGTGTGTGTGTGTGTGTGTGTGTGTGTGTGGAGAGAGAGAGAGAGAGAGAGAGAAGTCTCCCTCTGCCTCTGTCTTATATGCACATGTGTGATTTCATTTTGGGCCCACATGGATAATACAAAATAATCACCCATCTCAAGATCCTTAACTGACTCATATCTGCAAAGATACTTTATTTGCCATATAATGTTTGCATCACAGGATCCAGATATTAGAATGTAGGTATCTTTGGGGAGGGGGGCATTTTTCAGCCTACACAGACAGCAGTGGAATGCACTGAAAATATTTCATGTCTCTGAGGTCAGTTTCTATCAATCATCACCAAAGCATTGAAGATAACTGGAGAATTTCTTTATCACCGAACCACAGTAATATTATCAAAAGGATGACATAGGAGAGGGTGAAAAGCCAAGTCCCTGCTCACCCTATGTCACCCTGCTTGACCCAGTGTGGCACCTAGCTCCTATAGGAATATCTTATGTTATTCTCCTGGGCTTCAAATGAGCACAGGTTTTTCTCATCTTAAAAAACCATCTCTTGCAATGCTGCCCCTTCCTCTGCCATCTCATTTCAATCCTCATTTTCAGGGTCTGCATTTTGCCATCACCCACTCACTCCTGACTCTCTCAGCATGTCTTCCATTTGTCCTCATCCCTCTGCTGAAATGGCTCTGGCCATGTCTATGTCCATGAAGAGTGACGGCTCTTCTCCCCTTCTTGTTTGCACATTCCTGGTCCCTCCTCATTTCTGAATGCTGCTCTGCCCTTTTCCCAAACTCCTCCCCACTTACTTCTGCAATGTGGATTGTTATCCCACACTTCTCTTGGGATACCCTTTCCCCACTGAGCTTTTAATGTCGTGTGGCTCTTAAATTGACATCTCCAACTGCTGCCCCTGAAATTTTCAACTGGTGGTTCTCAAATAGTGATCCACGAGTATCTCCAAGCTCTCTCCCTCAGAGTTTCTGGCTCAGGAGATCTGAAGAGGAACCCCAAAAGTTCCATTGTACAAGGCCCCATATGATTCCCATGCCTATGGTCTATAAGACAGAGTTTGAGAAACACTGGTCTGGAACCACATTACCAGCTGCCTCAGGAACCATCGAGATGTTTCACCACCACTAAAAACGAAACTTGCATAAATTTAAACACAGTCTTGCCAGACGTTGACTTCCTGTTTCCATTTATGGCATTATCACACTTCTAGGTAACCACAAGGACACTTGCCCCACTGTGTCCAGGTTCCAGTCCACATCTAGACTACACCATGGAACTCTCTATAGGACACCTCTTGTGAACCAAATAATGATAAGATTCTGGAGAGGAAAGGATCTAAGAGGTAATCTAGCCCTTAACCCATCCTTCCAACTATCAGAAAATTGAAGCCCAGAGAGGTTATGTCAGAATGTGAAAGGCACCTGGAGATATCTCTAGTGGCTGGCAAAGGCGGCTGGCTGGTGAGGGATTCATAAAACAGCCATTACAGTCCAATGGTTCTGAGCAAGCAGGGACTATGGAGCCAGACTGCTTGCATTTAAACCCCAACCTGTGCCACCGTAAGGCTGTATGGCCTTAGAAGAGTAACCTAATCTCTCTGTGCCACCATTGCAAAAATGGGGATAATAATAACTACTACTCCAAGATGACAGTTTGTTATGAGGATTAATGGGTCAATATATAGAAACTGCATAGAACAATGCATAGGTAATACTACTTAAGTGTTATAATAATAATTACTATCACTCTAAAAGCCACTAAGAGTGCCCCCTAAATTCAAGTTTGACTTCTGTCTCTGATACCTGTCTGCTGACTCCATAGGTTTAACTCACATGTCTATTGCCTTCAGCTCTAAAAGACATCATTTGATTCAAAAAAATGTTTGCAGACTCCCAGGTATCACAATTTTTATAGAAATGAAAAACACAAGCCACAGGTGTCAAAAAATAGAGGTATATTTCCACGATTTGCCTGAAAATAAAGGTTACCTATGACATATCCTAGAAAGCTGGCATGCAGCTATCATTATAAAATATTTATTGGGCACTAAAAAATGCTGTAGGCATTGCATAAAATATAGAATAACAGTCTTTCTAGGCCCTAATTGATTATGGGCTATATATTTTTAAGGGAAGATGCTACTGACTTACTTAGCACAGAATGAAAGAGTCCAGCCTTTCAGGCACAGGGAAAATTATGTAGTTTTAAGGGATATCAATGATTTATGGTGTGTTTCAGGGTTCTGTCTGTGTTTCTTCTCGAGCAGTGCCACATCTGAATTTTCCACAGTCTTTATACAAAGCACATGTGGTACTGATCTTCACACTGACCCACGCGCATCTTCCAATAATAGGATTATTGCACAGACTAAAGATCTCTGCTATCTGACGTCAGGCACCAAGGCATGAGATGACACTGTATGTTACAAATATCAGACCACAGCCTCAGGGATCATAAAAGTTTCTATTACATTAGCATGGGATGGATTAGAGGAAAACAAAACTTGCAATGGAAATAAAATGAAATAAAGTATTTGAAAAGAATACTTTAAAATCTTTAGAATTTTAAAGTTGAACATTTTTACACATTGTATCCAGTAGGATAAATCCTTTTCTTTTTTCTAAATAAGGGAAATGCCCTTAGGGTGAAATTTTGTGTAAATAATACAATAAGATTCAGAACAAGACATTCAACGCTTAATTTTTTAAGATAAAATCATATCTCTTCTGAACACATATGTAAAGAAAGCTTCTTTTAGCTCTCCCGAAAGAACAATAATTCCCCAAATCAGAGAAAAATTCCTATTTGGACAAGCTACTCATTCAATAATGTGTGTATATGCGTGTTCCGTAATCTTAAAAATAGCTGGTACTAAAAAGGAAATAATTGAGAGAGAAATGCTGAATAACAAACAGTTCAGCAGATTAAAATATTCTCACTTTTCTTCTCTTCCTTTTGTATTATTTCATTCAGTAGAAGTTCACACAGTGACACCTAGTGCAGCTGGCATGGCTATGACAGTCTGGAAGAGTGAGTGAGAATAGCTGCCTGGAAAATTCCAGTTTTCATTTCAGCTAAAATAAGCTAATTCAGGAAAGCTGAAAGGCTCCCATTTTGTCTCAGACCGCAATGTGCTTGCATCAGGAGATCATTTGAATCTATTTAAAAATGTATCATGCTTATGGACCATAATTCCAGCTCAGTTCATTTCCTAACAGTTAGAAATGCTGGATCATTAATATCCATAATGAAGTAGAACTGCAATTAAGGGACTCAGTGAAATATCTCTCCCCCACCCCCAGGCTCTTCCAAAGGCTTCCAAGACGGGACCGGCAGTTTTTAAACTGGGGATTGCCACTCTCCCTAAACGTGTCTCTGATGCTTCCACCTCTAACATGTCACCGAAAAGACTTCTTCTGAGTTCGGTTACAAGTAACCTCCAGAGACTTGCAGAAACTGCATGCCACTTCCTGCAAAGCATCCTTCTTAAGATGTTCTAGTCAAAGGATCTCCAACTCAAATGACTTTCTATCACAAAATGATGCAAAATTTTTTCAGCTGGATTAGGTGCTCTTTAAGAATCAAGAGCATTCCCTCTTAAACTTGGCGTTTCCCAGATAGCCACATACAGTTCCTTACCTGGAGCAAGTGCTCGGGAAAGTTTTGTTGAATTAATTTTCTTTTGTTCTTTTTCTACTAAAAGCTGCCTCTTTAACTTTTATTATCTCCCCCTGCTATACTTCATTGTCACCGATGGCATAGTTTTCTACAGGTACTGCTTGGAGACTGGATAACAGTTTAAAAAAAATCAAGTGGTGAAGGTGTAACCCCTCCAGAGAAATCTCTTCCACAGCTGTAGGATTACCTTCTGCAGTTAGGCAGAGGTGCTAGCCAAGGTTGCAATACTCTACTCCTATGGGTGCAAGACGAGGCAGTCTTCCCAACACCTACTTAGAGTTCAGTAGGGAATAGGGATTGGCTGAAGAATGTTTGTTTCAAAAATATCATTTGTACCAACAGTACATTTGAGTCCATATGCCAAGTTGCCCCAAAATGTATTAATGAAGTAAAAATGCCTTGCCATTGACAAAGTAATCCAACATCTAAGAATATAAGTAAAAATAAGCAAAAAAAGTATGTAAAAATATAACAACTCACTGTAGCACGATTCATGACAGCAAAATTAAAAGATTACGACCTAAATGTCCACTATGAGGGGAATGATTAATTTAATTCATGTGGCTGACTATATATCCTACTGTGCTGCTCCAAATAGCCTGGGCCCCCTGGAGTTCACCAGGCATCACTGCGGAGTCTCTGGCATGCTGACAGCTTCCCACCATAGGCACCCACATCTCTCTTCCTCTTTGTCTGAGGGCTTTCTCTGGCACCACAGAAGGGCAAGGAAATCACCATCCCCCCAGGACAACTTCAATAACTATGGGATATGAGGCCGTGTGTGTTTCTCAGTGGTCTCCCAACAGAATTGCATCCCAGGGGCACCCAGTGGTAATCCTTTCATCAGTGTACCCCCTTTCCTGCCTCACTTTCCCCATTTATCAATTGTGGTTGCTGGGATCGCCTCCAAATCAACTACCTGCACCAACTCCTTGTCTCAGGTCTGATTTTGGAGAGCCCAAAATAATTGTCTTACAATCAGGCTATATGCATAAATTAGTATGAAGTAATTAAAATGAATGTCTATGTGACAGGCTCCTGCTGGTTCCAGTGCTGGAGCCGACAACTGTGCCTACAGCTAAAACTCAAAGGTGCCATGCATCCTGATATTCTAAAGGGAGTCGCAAAGCAGCTGCATGCTGTCGGGGGCCTCGTTTTGTGTATTCAGAGGCACAAAACCAGCCCTGCTCCTACCCACCTCCCCCTCCTCAATGTCCATGTGAAGACAGCTGGGAGGACCAGTGGAGGCCCCCTGCACCTTCCCGGAGGCACTGAGTTCATCTGAGAGGGTCTCTCCTCCCTCCTGTCGGGTACTTCCTCCTTCCCAAAGCTGAGAGAGGAAGCTCCAAGGGGAAAATGGTAACCGTTGCAGGATACCCTAAAGAAGGGAGATGGGACTCTTGCTTCCCTGCAGGAAGCTTGCCGAGGTATGACAGGCACAGCTCCAACTGATGCTGCAGAGAGAGCTCTGGGGAGGCTTGACGTGTGCCCTGTGGAGGTGGGGCACAGGCGATGCCAAGCCCAGGAGAGATCACTGAGGGAGCTGCCTACTGTAGCAGCACGGTAAGGCTCCTGCCCACAGTGCAACCCTCCAGGGCAGAAGGGCGGGCAGGGCCTCCACGTACAGTTCCCTGTGGCCCTGGGAAAGTGCAAAGGACCCCTCAAAAGTGATCCCCATGGCTCCTCAGGAAGGGACATCAAGATTTGCGGAGGGACTGGGTTCTTGAGAAAACAGGAGGCTTATCCAGCACAAGGAATCAAAGGTATGAACAGCTGACACGCCTGTGCAGACGTTAAACATGGCTGCCCTTGAAGGGGGCCCTCAGTGACGTAGGGGGTCAGAAGGAAGTGACCAGGGTCCAGAGGAGACTATGCACAGAATGCATCAGAATATGCACATCCACACCAACAACAGCAGATGGAACCAGAAGGGGAAGGTGGGAACCATGTCCTCGCTGCCTACCCGGGGCCATCACCTCCTGCCTCCAACACGGGAGGTGACAAGCTGAGATGAAGGGGGGACAATGCCATTATCTCCACCCACAGCTCCCCGGCACCAGGCTCACAGAGCTAGCCTGTTCCAGAAAATGAAACAAGCCAAGCTCTGAAGCTTGAGTGTTACAAACAAATAGGACTCACACAGCCTTAAAGAACCAGAAAACACAACTGTTGGAGAAAGAGAAAATGACAGAAAAATTGGGGAATCTGACCAGGATGTGGTTGAGAGCCAACACCCCAGGAGGAAAGGAGTGTAAGTGGAAAACAATAACTAGGAAACTAAAACTGTTTCACATTTGTACATCCCAAAACTAAGATTCTTCTGTAAACCAGTTACACTTATGAAAAATTTTCACTGAAATGGCAAAATATGTACATTTAGCAAAACATAAAACATTAAGTGCAAAAGAATATATGACATAGGCAGGAAAGGGAGAAAATATATAGTAATTAAACAAAGTAGTAGAATTACTGGTGATTTTATTTTCTTCTTTATAATTCTGTTTTCTATAAATTGAGGGCAAGTATATATAACTCTTGAAATTAAAATAAGATGCTCCTTTAAAGAGATACAAAAGCCAAGAAAATAAATACCAAGATAGGTTCTAATTTTCAAAATATAAACTTCAGTCCCTCCTCCTCACCTCGCCTGCCCTCCTGCCCAGGACTAATGACTGACAGCCAGGTGCAGACACCCCTGAAGAATGTTCTTGTCCTCTGCTCACATTCTTAACCATCAGAAAAATGGAATTCTCACAGGGACTACCATTCTATTACTCAATGATATGCATTTAATGAAACATGAAAAACAACAAATTAATTGGGAAAGAGCATCAAAGGAAAATTCCTTAACCTTATATTGCATTTTATAATCATGTTCTGTTAATAATAGAGCCAGTCCTGTGAGGGAGGAAGGAATTAGACAGAGAGCCATCTGGGAAAAGCCTCCTTTGACATTATGTTCCAAACCACTGTGTTCCAAAGACAAATTCTCTTTGTGTTTTTGAGAAAACTTGGGGACCTTGAATTCCTCAATCCCAGACACGACACAGAGGCAGAACAGCACAGTGGCTACTATGGACAGGGCTCTGCAGCCAGGTCAGCCTGGGTTCTGATTCAACCTCTGCCAATTCCTGGCTGTGTAACCTTAGGTAAGTGGCTTGACTTCTCTGTATCTGTTTCCCTATCTATAAGATAGATCTAATAATAGTATCTACTCTGAGTTTTTTTTTTTTTTTTTAGGTTTAAATGAGTCGACATGTTCTTGGAAGAGTGTCTGTGGTTACTGGTACAAATGATCCTCCTGGGAATAAGTGAATGAAGGACTCCTGATTAATAAAAGACAGTTTCCATTCATTTAGGAGTGCATCATCCAAATAATGAACTTTTCAGTTTCCTCTCTGTTGCCCATTTTTGGGAAGTTCGGTGACTTTAGCACCTGTACCAGAGAGAGGAAAGCTAAGGAGTCATGGGTTCTAGTGCCAGCCAGCTGTTACTGTCGTTTTATACAAGTGAGGGGGGTCACCCACCATTTAACATTGCCTCAGTTTCCTCATCTCGAAAGAGTGAAGGGAATAAAGTCACTTGCCCAACCAATTTCAAAATGTTGTCAAGAGCAGCGAATGAGGAAATGTATGTGAAAATGTTTTGAACACGTATAAAGCACTATATAATACAAGTAATTTTAAATAGACGAATAATTAAAATGTGAAGCTAAAACTAAAATTGGTCCTTCTTACTCCTTGGGAAGTACCCCTACAAAAGGTTAAAATTCTAAATTATGTCTTGATTTCATTACCCCATACTCTCCTAGGTTATTATTGCTATTGATAACTCCGAGATGAATACACACACACACACACACACACACACACACACACACACACATATATATATCAGTATACTGTATGCTTCAATGCCTTAGACCTGCACTGTTCTGCTCAGGGTGGTAGCTGCTAGCCACATGTGGCCATTGAGCATTTGAAATGTGGCCATTCCAAACTGAGATGTGCTGTGTGTGTACAACACACCAGATTTTGAAGACAGTATGAAAGAAAGAATGCAAAATAACTCATTAAAAAGTTTTATAGGCCGGGCGAGGTGGCTCACGCCTGTAATCCTAGCACTTGGGAGGCCAAGGCGGGCGGATTGTTTGAGCTCAGGAGTTCGAGACCAGCCTGAGCAAGAGCGAGACCCCGTCTCTGCTAAAAATAGAAAGAAATGATCTGGCCAACTAAAAATATATATAGAAAAAAATTAGCTGGGCATGGTGGCGCATGCCTATAGTCCCAGCTACTCGGGAGGCTGAGGCAGTAGGATCGCTTAAGCCCAGGAGTTTGAGGTTGCTGTGAGCTAGGCTGATGCCACGGCACTCACTGTAGCCCGGGCAACAAAGCGAGACTCTGTCTCAAAAAAAAAATAAATAAATAAAAAGTTTTATATAGGCTACATATTGATTTTTTATGTTGATTGCATGTTGTATTGATTACATGTTGGAAATAGTGAGTTAAATCAAATATATGGTTAAAATTAATTTGATGGATTTCTTTTTACATATTAATGAATTATTAATTTGATATCTTTTTAAATGTGGCTAATAGAACATTTTAAATTACATATATGGCTCACATTATAGATCTATTGGACGGTGCTGCCTTAGACAATAATAGATCCACTTTTAACAAGGACTTGGAAACACAATCTCACTAAATGAAGTACCTGGAGGCATATGAGATGGGAAACAGTAGGTTCCTTGCACACTTACGTTTTTGTACATCTTCCCATCGTTACGAGTTGCCTCAGCCAGTGCTAAAGTCTACCAGCAAGGTAAATAAAAATTCTAGCAGGCCAAAAAGAAACATTAAACTATATGACCTTTTTAGACAAAAGAGTTGCTGGGAACTGAAATAATGGGAGTGTATTTGTGCTTCCAGTTTACTTTCCATGAGCCTAAATAAGACAACAAAAAGCCCCCAGATGAGCCCAGTGTTTGCCTTAACTGCGGCAAAGCCTACTTGAACAAACACAGGAGATTATATGAACCAGACATTCATGGGCTACAAAAATCACAAGCCCCTGTGACACCTTTCGTAGCCAGTGTGGTCTGAGAGATGTCTACTTCATCTAATGGAATGAGGAAGATGCATGCCATGTGTTCAGTACTAAAAGAACACTGTGGAAGGATGAGACAGAGAGCTGCAGAAGAGGTCTTCTCTTACCTGTTAACTCTATGCCTGCACCAACATTTCTGGGGTTTCTGAACCATGAGTAAACAGAACATAAAAATAACTTGGCTTTAGCCAGCAAAGATCCTGTGGCCAAATAGCCAGCCGTTTCTCAATTTAGCATCACAGTGTAATGTTTTGTGCCAGGCCACCTGAGTGCAAGGCATGGCCAATAAATAAGCTGTGGAGGCCTTGGCTATTTGCAGTGGATGCATTTGATGCCATTGATGAAAAAAAAAAAAAAGAGAGAGAGAGAGAAAATGCTTCATTACAATATGAATCCATTTTATAGTTTTAATGTTCTGTTGGTTTCCATAAAAGCAGCAGGGGAACCGAGAATTAGTAATGAATGTTGATTTCCAAATATTGGAAGTTGGAAGGGAGGAATTTAACATTTAAATGAGAAAGAAATATCACTTTTTACACCAGCATAGACCTATTCTGAGCAGAAAAAAATAATACACACACAGCAATTACAAATATAAATTCAGTATATTTAAATTTCAGTGTGTTTTAATGTTCAGTCTCAATAGCCAATTTTTAAAAATTTATCAAGGCATCATCTGTCTTTCTCATAATGAAACAGGCAATAAAATCTGAATAAAATTTAATTATACCTCCAAGTATTCACAATTCAAACGAAAATAAGTGACTATTAAGAGATATATGTGGCCCTTGAAACACTGAAGATAAAAGTTTTAAGAATATCTTTTGAAGAAAATCCAAATGAATTTTTTTTAATGCTCTTCAATCTTAAATGCCTAGGTTTACGTGAAAAGCTGTAAACTTGTGAGACCATTAAGAAGGGAAAAGGCTATAGGAAATTTATTTGAATTAGATTTTTACTGACAAGCTATTCGGCAAATTGACCCAGCCAAGTTGTCAGTTTGCTTCAATTTTTCTTTTCTTTTTTCCCTAGTTTGTCTGCTAAGGCTGTCGGCAGGAATGGTAAATAGAATCCCTCATAGAGGCTGTCCAGAGCTCTGTACTGAGGACTCCGAAGTCCTGTCTGAGATCAGGCTCAGCAGGAAGGAGTGCTGCCATTGACTAGTGATGTCTGCCTGGGAAGGGGAATGGCTATCTTTGTGCCATGTCTTTGCTCTTACGATGGAAGGTATAGCTGTGGAAACACATTTCCTATCTTTCTGCTTGACTGCAGGTTCATTCAAAGAGATCATTTCACAAGTTATTGATTGCAGTTAGACTGCTGTACTGAGAACAGCATAGGAGACATTATTTTCTGAGCTCACCTCTTTCTACTCCTCCAACCATCTCATCTTCACATTTGGTACTTGTACCGGCTCTTTATTGCCCCACTGTTAAGGGCACTTCAACCCCTTCCTTCTACCTCCGACACAAAAGATTCCTTGTCCAATATGTGAAAATTTCTCTGCTGTGCTTAAATTATGGAATGATAGGAAGTCTGCAAAAGCAGAGATCTTCTGTACAAAACCAAAAAGTCCCATTTACCATCAAAGGGAATGCTATAAGGTTCAAATTATTCAGAACTTTTTTTTGGCCTTAATTAATGCCAACCCTGCCCTTTAGCTCACTGCCATCTGCCATGAGTCATCTCCCAGGCAGAAAGGTCACAGTGCCAAGCGTCATGAAGGCACCCGGGGACAGGCTGGATCTAGGCTTCCCTCCTCGATGTCGTTCACCTCTCCTGCACCAACACCAGGCAGCATCAACTATCACTGTCAATGTCAGACAGTCAAGTGTCATCAATTAGAGATGGCAAAAGCTCAACAACTTCTGAGCTTGGCTTAAAATGAGAATCGTCCAGATGCGTATGCCCATTTGGCAAAAATGTACTAAAATCCGTATGAAGGAAAGCACATCGTTTCCAATTAAAAATGATAACTGTTAATGTAGAAATCAAAATAATAGGTTGAAAGATAGTCAATTGTCACCAAGTGCACATGGTTCAAACTGCCAGAGTTTGCACCAGTATTGCTTTTTACTTAACTAGGATTTGAACCATGAGTTTGAAATCTGAGACATGTACACCAAGGTAATCAAGGTAAGCAAATATCTTATCTCAGAAACATTTCAAACTGTGTCAATTTCCTTGTGAAAGGAAATGTACTTCTATTCGCATATTTATATGTGATATATAAATGGATATATCTATACCCATTTATTGACTACCTATGTCAAGTACTGTCATGGGTGTCCATGAAACCCACATTCTGGTAGAAGAGACATACCTGCAATGAGGGTTATGGGTTCATAAGTAACATACTAGAGATAGCCTCTAGCTGTGCTGGAGGGGTCCAGGCAGACTCTGGGAGGAGATAGCATCTTGGATGTGTAGAGAAAGACACACTGAAGTCCAAGTGTCTGCAGAGTGAGGAGAGGTGGTGAAGACAGAATCAACTTTAGGCAGTCCTGGTTCCAAAGAAATTTGGCATAAAAAACATGCCATTCACAGCATTCCTGCCATGTTCCTGCTATTCTGATTCATTATAACTCTGTCTTTTTCAACATTAACTAGGGCCAGTGACTGCAATGAATAAATAGCAACATTAAAATACCATCAGGGAAGAATCATCGTACTCAGCTTCTAATTGGGGAGGAAAAACATCTTAAAGCTTCATAGGCATTTCTATTTAGTCTGGGGACAAATGTCATGTTAATTGACTGGATAAGTACTTAAGGAGCTTGATCTTGCTGCTAATATTTTAATTCCATACAGTTTCACTCAAATGTTGCCTAATTTCTGGTTGCCTAATTTCTGAGAATAGTATAAAACAGATCTAAAGTCCACTTTCAGAAAAAGAAAATTTGCAAGGCATGACCTTCCCATTGGGTGTGGAGGTGTGGGGGGTTGGCATTTGATTCTCACAGCATGTGAAGCCCCCTCTCTGGTTAATTTAGCTGCAGCTCAGCCCTCACTCTGCTTTAGGACAGCGCTAAGGGAATTGTCTTCTCTAGCTGGGAAAGACCGCTGGGGTCTGAGTAAGATAAACAAAGGGTGACCCCTTCAGGGAAACCTTATCACGTTGAGTTACACTTGTCACCCTGATATGCGTGTTGCTGATTTCCCCCACCCGATCTGGATCTCCAGCCATGAAACCCTCCCCATGCAGAACCCACGGAGTGTATTCAGCCACTGCAACCCAGGAAGAACATCAAATAGTTTTTGTACCTCTCGTCAGCAAAGCAAAAGCTAAACAGTAACTGCCCAATTCAGTTATAAAATCAGTTCAATGAATTACATTGCCATGAATTAAAAACACACACATACATAAGAATGGTGCAAATCATGTATGCATACTGACTACTCCTGTGGAACCAGCACCCAGGACAAAAACCAGAACACTACTCTAGAACCACGATCCTGACTCTTAACACCACAGATTCGTTTTATCTCAGATTAGGATACCTTAAAAGTCCCAGTCATCATTCTGGGACAACCGGCATAAACCAAGACTATCGATAGGTAGCAAACCCAGATGTATGTGACCCTAAATATCAGTCACTTTTTGTCTGTTTCCCAGAGCACTTTATGCTGACCCCATTTCAACACTTGTCACATTTTGCATAGTTGCTCAATATGTAACAAACACCCCGCTATTAGAGGTCAACGTCATGTCTGATTCTTCATGTTTTGTTCCCAGTACCATACGGTAACTGTCTTAGGCCGCCAGGTGCTAGATGAGACAAAGGATCCAACAATCCTACTGGCCAACACTTGTGTCTGCAAATGCCACGTCCCTCATTATCGGGCCGGGCAGAGAACACAGCCCTAGTCTCTATCCTGGCTTCACGGTGGGGTTCTCTGGGGGAAACTTTTGCCCAAGGAAAGTCTCCTGTCAGCTAAGAGTCTGCAAAGCCCTGTGCCACAATCAAACCCTCACATGATCTATGGCTTTCAGCTGGTCCTGCCTGTTTTCTGTGCTCACTCCCCCCACCCTCCCGGTTCTGTAAGGAGGAGGGGGGAACACGTGCACACACATGTGTTTTCTTCTTCTGCGTTTTGCTGCCACTGGTGTATGTTCAAACAAAAGGATTCCTTTCCATCCCCCACCCCCTCCATCCCTTGCACCCACCATTTGACCTGCAGGCAAATGAAGCCATTCAAATATTTGCTCATTCTGTCATCGGTTCCCATCCGACCTTGCAATTCCTGTCGTGCCCCGCATGTCAGTTTAAAGCATAACGTCATTAATACCTCCGGTGCACTAATGGACGCTTCACACATGAACGCATTAATGAAATGTGTTATTGTTTTCCCTCACAGGACATTAACAATCTACCTCATGCTGCCTCCGAAGCCCCATGGAGCTGCTGAAAACCACTAGCTATCAAATGAACCCTCAGTTCCGCCTCAGTAACTTTAAGTTCAAGTTTATCACTGAAGCGTCACTCATGTGAGAAGAAGATACAAGCCTCTGAGGGCTTTGGGGCCCAGCTCCAATTACCATAAAGAGGAGGGGAGGGAGCGCGGCACTGAAACAAAACCCTGTCACGATGAAATAGGAAAGATCTGGGTGTCACCGGGATGATTTGTTTCTTGTTTCTCCCTTTTGTCTATGGGCTGATGGTTTGAATAATGAAGACAGTATTGGTTTTCTTCTCCAGTACACCAGCGCAGGAGGTCTGCTTTTCCGACGGCACAGCTGACATATTAAGAGGGATTAAAGTTTCTGTACACAGGCAATGTTTAAATTAGCTTCCTTCAACCCCAAAGAAATCTTTCCAGCTGATTTGCAAAATGAACCCCAGCACAGCCGCCCTGCACAGGTTGCCTAAACAGAGCCGGCAGTGCTCTGTTTGGCCAGCTGTTTTGCAAAAATCAGAAAAAAAAGGAAAGGCAATTCCCTTTCAACATTGCCTCAACCAGTATTTTCTTCTGTAATTAAAATTGAAAGCTTTCCCCAACAGGTTCTCAGAGGCTCTCCCTGAGAACAGATTTCTCTTTTCCTGTGTAATTAAGCACAAATTGTAAGGTGCTCCGCTTTACAGCAGAGGAGCAATGAATGGTCAGAGGTGTTCCATCCAAGGCTGGGGGAAGCTTTTGTGTTTGGTTAGCTGTTAGGAAATGCTAATTGCTTCTTCTCTTGCCATTAGGCACTAATCCCTGCTGTGAAGGAAATTTTTCACAGGTTGGGGCCAGAAAGGTGAAGGGAGATGTACGACATAAATGCCACGTACAAAATCACCTGTACCAGCGAATTGTAGCATGGCCAGGAAGACGATTGTTTGCCTAGCATTTGTGCCAACAATGCACCCCATAATTCCTTTTATTCATGTCCTGGGGAGCAGGCTTAAAAGTAGGTACTAAATGTGCCTCTGAATGTTGCAGGTCACTAAGCCTGTACCCTAAACATAAGCTTCCAATCACAATTAGGCATCTAATCAAAAACTCCTGGCTTGGGAACAAAAGTCAGGGCTTAACTCTCTCCTGGGCTGCTCACTGCAAGGAGATCTCTGCTGCCTGCCTGACGAAGCCAGGTACCTGCAGCCCCGCATCCGCTCCTCTGAAGGGGACAAAGCCCATAGCAACTTCCTCAATCTCTATGACAGATTCTTCCCGGACAACCCAGTGAGGCTGCTCCTTCAAAGGCAACGTTACACTTCTTACAAAGGCAAGTGGAAAGGGGTTGGAGCCACATTGCCCCTAAGCACCTCTGCCTCAGCAAGTCTCATCCCAGAAATGCCCTGTACTTTGGAAAGAAACAGGTGGCTGGAATTGCAATCACAGATGACAATATTTCTTTCATTTCATTTCAGCCTTATGGTGAAGAACGTTTAGGGTGCCTTGATGCCTGTCTCCCTCTTGTTCACAGCCTGTCTAATCATCCTCTCCCTTTGGGTGTGGGCAGGACCTATGACTTTTTTCTGAATGATCAAGTATGGCAAAAGTGAAAGGGTTTTGCATTTGTAAGGAAGGTGCCAAATCAGTTGATTTTTGAGTAAATCAAAACAGAGATGATCCTGGATGGCCCTGGCTTAATCGGGGGAGAGCCCTTAAAAGGAGGACGGGGTCCTGCATATGTCAGAGAGGGTCCGTGCTGACTTGCTAAGAGACTGCAGCTGACCTCCAGGACCTGGGGTGGCCTCCAGTTGACATCCAGCAAAAAGCTGGGGCCCTCAGTCATGCAGCAACAAAGAAATGAATCTGCCGACAACCCAAAGAAGCTTGGAAGTGGATTCTTTCCTAGATTGGCACCCAGATGAAAATGTGGTCCAGCCAACACATTTCCTGGAGCCTGGTGAAACCCTGAGCAGAGGACCCAGTCAAGCCATGCCTGGACTTCTGACCCATGGAAACTGGGAGACAATGACAACAACCTGTGTTGGTTTAAGCCAGTAAGTCTGCAGTAATTTGTTATGCAAATGATAGCTAATGAGCATTCAGATCCCCCATTTAAAATTGAACGGGAATTCGGGTATGTTATAGCCATGAACCTCATCAGTGATATCTTTAAATCATCAGCCAGTGAATCCCGTCCATCCACTATCCCCCCATTATCCATGGGGTCCATGGTGCATATGGTTCAAAAGAACTGGTTAAGATTTTCTGTCAATTGTTTTTCATTTCTTCGCAGCCTTGCCATTTTTTTTCAGGTCGGCAGCCCATATTGCAAAGAAGGATCTGAAGGTGAGTAGCAAACTACATTAAACAAAGAGGTATGAGCCCTATACTCGACATATAAATATTAAAAAGATATATATTTTCTTAATTAAGCTTTCTAAATGCTACTTAAAATGCATACAGAAATAAAGAGTCAGATTTCATTCCGGTTTATCTTAAGCTTTGGCCTCATGCAGTCTTCAAGTCATAAACTTCCAGAAACCTTTCAAAGTTTTGTAGTTCAGATCTTTTTAGAAATCAACTGCCATATATGATAGGGTATTTTGGTTTTTGGTTTTCCCCCACTGAATTTGACAGACTGAATCTAAAATGTATATGGAAGAGCAGGCCAGGAAAAATCCTCAAAAATCCACTTTTGAGGATTCCAAATACCAGACATAAAGAATTATTATAAAGTTATGCTAATTAAGACAATGTTTTATTGGCACAATGATTAAAAAAACAACAGAATGAAAAGAGACGCCCAACACAAACCCATTCAGGTACTGAAATATGATATATAGATGTGACTTTACAAATCAGAGGGAAACAATATTCTTTGCAGTAAATGGTGCCCTGCAAGAGCTTCCCAGTATTTTTCTTGAGGGAGCATAGGTGACTCAATTCCCAAATGAAGCTTTCTTTAGTTTTCTTGCATTTAACTAAAAGCAAAGAAGAGACAAAGAGAGGTAAACAAAAGTATACGCCAGTATTTTTAAACCATTACACAATCATTATGTAAATCATGTGACCTGATTATATTTTGCAATTATTTGTTCATCATTTTAGAACAATTTAGGAATAAATAAGGCCAATTGATCTTTTTAAAAATATATTAAATACCGTCTGCGATTCAGTTCTTAAACATACATGCTTAATTTGTGATTGACAGATGTGGTCCACTAAAAAGTTATTTTAACATGCCTTTGACTTCACAAAAGCCAAAGGAGGGAGGAGGTGGTGTTTGGGATGTATTTCGAAATATTAACGGTAGGAGTGTGGAGACTGGCTGGAGGTATAAATGAAGCAAGACTGGTCATGAATTGACAAGTAAGTACTGAAGCAAGATAATGGACATCTAGGGGATTATTATACTCTTCTCCACACTTTGGCATGTTTGAAACTTTCCATAATAAAGAAAATTTAAGAAAAAAAGGAAAATAGTTAAGCTTTTGGTAAACCACAGTGTTTATACCAAATGTCTCTCAAGAAAGTAAAATTATACAAAACTTATGTGCTATTATTTTCAGAAAACACACACATGCGTGTATATTTTAAAAATACACATTTGCATATATAATGCATATATACACATTTATATATATAATGCATATATATGCATTTAGGCACAAGAAAAATATGTGTGTATATATAATGTATATATACACATCTATGTTACACATATACACACTTCATGACTGTTTGGAGCAGCCAGGTCTGTATTCTCACACCTTCTTGTGACAGCTGGGAAACCTGATCTCTCATTGGTAGTTACCCTCTGTTTTTCCCTCCACATCCACTCTTCATCCTTCTCTGGTGACCTGCATGGATGAGGTGTCTGGGCAATGGAGAACACCAGAGAGGAGACTGGAAGTAGGGAAGGGGAGAGTGGGGTGACAGCATATGTGCTCCTGGCTCTCTCCCTGCAAGGCAGCCTTGAAAGGGGCTTGCCACGGCCCCGCACTGGAGGGCTACTGCACCTTGCAAGGAGGCCAATTCTACAAGACCTTCTTTTTCTGGATTTCAGAAATGGATTGCTGTCTTTTTCCTGTTGGACATAGAGGTTGTGTCAGCTTGGCTGCTGCTTCCCCCAGATTCCTGCACAATCGCTTGTGTAAGGGTTATACTCGTACTTTCGTAAATAGTTTTGAGTGCCATCTGTTTTCTATTAAGACCCTAATCCATGCCCCCATTCATTAGACAATAAATGACAGTTATTATAAATAGAGGTGGAGTGATTATGACACTCTCTACATATGTATAAATACTTCTGATACCACAGTTGCCCGTAGGTGAATTCCAAACATAGCATATGTAGGCAGAAAAGCAAAGAGAGAAGTGGAATTCGGGTTATCAGCTGGATACTGGTCCACGAACTGACTCCTTGTGCTAATAGACACAGGGAGCTGACAGCACAGTCCTTTCTCTGAAGGCCCAAATTTCAAAGAGTAGCTCAGTTCTTCTAACCTTCCCCACATCCAAAGCTAAACTCGGTGCTGTATCACAATTACAGCACATGAAACATTGCACCGTCATTACCTGAGTACATGTATCTGTCTCCTCCACTAGGCTGTGAGCAATTCCAGGAAAAGATCTCTGTTTTATTCTGCTTTATACCTCTACCATATAGCATATAGACTGCCACACAGCAGACACACATTAAATGCAGTTTCATTAATCAATGCATGCTTGAATAAATGAATGCCAGTGGGTCCAGTGTGTCCCATAGTAGGGGCTCTAAACAGAGGGACTTCTCACCTTCTAGTCACCATCTGGCTTCCAAAAGCAGCACCGAATCCAAATATGACCTTGGTACCATAGGAAAAGAATCTTTCTCATCTGAATTGCTCCATCTGCCTGGCTACAACCAACATAAGGTCCTGAAGCTGAGACATACCTTCATTCGTTAAGGGTGGGGAGCAGATGGTAAATTAAGGTGCTAATGCTCATTAATTCCTAATGGAGGCTTCCTCCTGGATGTAATTAGAACAAAAAGAAGGAAGAGCCAAAGGAGGAGTGTTTGGGAAATAAAGTAGGCAGCTGGAAGAGGTTTATGAAAGGTATAAACCCTCAGGGAGCTTTCCATTAGAGAGGATAATAGCATCAGCACTTCGCAGTTACATAGTTCTTTACAAGCAGCAAAAACTTCTACATACATGATTCCAGTGGAGGCTCAGAAAATGATTGTGATATATGGAGGAGAGTTTTCATTTTTCCATTGAAATAGTCACTGCATGACTGTGAATGGGGACGGTGACCTTCAGACCAATTATAAAGACCAAGTGACTGACTGTCCACCTAGCTCAGCCATCACACCCCTCATCGTCCTCCCTGCTGTTCCCATTACCAATCTCTTAAAGGCCTTCCAGTTGCCTTTTATTTCTGATTGGCAAGTGGGACATGGAGGTTATGAGCCTCGGGTTTTTAGTTCCTTATGTCCTCTTGGAAAACAGTGTGATCTGGAAAGAAGGTAACTCTTCCCATAAGGCCTGGTTAATGTTATTCCATTTCTTCCCACTGTTCCCAACACAAAATAAATGTATTCACATATATAGTTCCATAGAAATTGAGAATTAAGTACTGTACTTTGATCTTCTAAGAAGTATGCAGCATAAATCTGAGATATCAGCATTAAATACGGAGACTTCATTATTAAAGGCTTGCTGGTAAGCCTGGGTATTCATATGCAATGTCAGTCTATCCAAAAAGAAGTAAATTACTTGCAAAGTGACTCTTTGCATTAAAGTATACGTGGCCCTGGAAGCCGCCTTCTTCCTCTCTCAAAGGCACATAGCTGACCTAGTTCAGAAGTGAGTGGAAAAAGAGCAAGGAGGATGTTCTGTTTAACCAGTATCAATTGCTTGTAGCTATCTCGTTCTCAGTATCTTTTTTCCCCCAAAGAAGAATTCAGCCAACATTTTTATTGGACTGATGCCCAGATGTACTCCATTAATTCATGCAACTACCTCTGTTGGAATGCTCCAGGCATTATCATCCACGAATCCATAGAGCACAAGTATATTTCTAGAAATATTGTCATTTGCATTACATATGATCCTAAAGTACCTTATAAATTATACCTTCAAAATGGATGTCTTTTGCTATTTTAGTCATCTTAATTTCACCAGCTGTATCATCTTTTACTTATATATACAGTCTAACTAAATTGGTTTTAATGAACTAAGTCTTTTGATTTCATCAGCATCATCATAGGGCATTTTTGATGTTGGGTGATCTTTAAATCTGTACCGGATATCTTTCTGATCTGTAAGTTTCATTGGTTCAAATTTGTCTTCTAATTGTGCCTTCCTGAGATGTCCTATGGCTATAAAGGAGATTTCTGGACTGTGGTTTATTTCTGGTATTATAATTATTAAGTAGTCCAACAAGAATTAATTCTAAATTTAGCATGAAACTTATTCATTATTAGATGTTTTGGCACAGAAATATAGGGCACTTAATTATTCAATTATCTTATCCTAAAAAAAATGACCAGTACCTCAACATGGTAGTAAGAACATTCTTTCTCAAAATATCATTTGACTTCAAGCTAATTATAAACTGAGTACTTTTTCCTACCCAAAGTTTCCAGGAAATCTTTTGGTGAACATGCTTGTTTCAGAGGAGGAGTTTGAATGAATGACGCGTTATTCGTGGAAAGCAAAGAAGTACTTTGATCTACTACACTATTTTTGATAAGAAAAGAGAACCATAATGTATGTATTATGAAGATGGTCTGGGACACAGAAAATCGGTATTATCCGTGAACCCTTGAGCAAGACTGTAGACAGAAAGCAACAATGTTATTTAGCTATTTACTTATGGCCCAGATACAGGAACTAATTCCTGCTTTGTGTGAGCGAAAGGTGATCTATGAATAAATATCACTGCGGCCATGATCATCCGCACACACAGCTGGCAGATGGCTTGCAATGAAATAGTATAGGAAGCAATATGGATTTGCAATAGGAGAATTTGTCTTAAGGCATGATTTGGGGTAGAAGATTAACCATGGATAAATATTCCTGTAGCCTGGGAAAGCTCGCCAAATCCCAAATTGAGGAAAACTCTTGCAACCAGATATGGAGCTTTCCATTAGACTTCTGGAACTTTTAAACCTCAGAATGTATTTGCCCTTTCTCTTCCCTTCAAAGGTCACCCTGACACAATCTTGGAGATAGGAGAGTGAAGCCTACTCTTCAAGACTTTCAGAGAAAAGGAATTTCAGTTTCCCGGGTTAACCAAGTTGCTTCTATTTAATTTATTTTGTAAGGCCACATCTATCATGCTGAAAATTCAGCCCAACCAAGTCCACCTGTTCTTCTTTCTCTTAGCAGCAGTGCATTCATTCATTCAATAAGTATTTATTGAGTGCCTCTTATATGCCAGGCACTGCTTTGGGAGCTGGGATACAACAGAGAACAAAAGAGTCAAAATTCTTCCTCTTGTGGTCTTTATTATTCTAGCAATCAACTGTTCAATTCTCAGTAACATCCTTATTTCTTGTAAAAAATCGGGTCAACTTCAGTGATCAAAGCTAGTTTTGTTGGAATTTAATTCCTTTGACAAAAAAAAAAATTCAGCTACATGAAAACCAACATTAGGTTTATCATCACAATTTGACAGCATTTTTGGCCAGTTCTTGTCTGCTATTTTTCATTCCCATGTTCCTTGAAAACATACCCTAAACTGAAGGACAGTTTTTCTCCATCCTGGAAGGGCACACTGTTCAACCACATATACATCTTTGGAGGGGCACATCTGGAATGTGAAGGATAAAGGGGCCTAGGCAGCCATACTGCTCAATAAACCCTGGGGGAAAAATGGATTTGCCCTTACATCATGTTTCCCAGGAAGGAAACGGAGAAAGGTCAT
This sequence comes from Varecia variegata, assembly GCA_028533085.1. NCBI lineage: Eukaryota > Metazoa > Chordata > Mammalia > Primates > Lemuridae > Varecia > Varecia variegata. Next base: position 62,948,551 of record CM052443.1, on the reverse strand, counting down.
ATAATAATAACCAGTCCTGCTAACTCTTAATCACTGCTACTACCACCATGGTGCTTTGGCTTCGTAGACATTAGACCATTTCATCTTCACACCAACTCAGTGGGGAACAGATGAGTAAATCAGAGCTGAAAAAACTTAAGTGGCTTGTCTACACTAAGAGCTCTAGCAATCTAGCAGGGATTCGCACTTGGTTCTTTCTGATCCCAGCTGTCACCCTCTTATGAAAAGCATATGACCCCATTTATTGAATGAAACCACAGAAAGGAATTATTAAACTTAGACCATCATTATTTCATATCCCACAGAATGGCATATCCAAGACGACGAGGACACAGGTTTTCAACATCACTCGTGCACTTCCAATTCCTTCTCTGAGTCTTGCCTGTTTGTTGTAGTAAAAGCATTGTCTTTGTCCTCAGATACAAACATACTCCTGTAAGAGGAAGACCTTCCCATTCATGCCTGTACTGCTTAAAATTTAAAAGAAAGAAATATTCAGTGTAGCTATCTAGTTACATACTTTGGAGAAGTAGCTTCAGGTGCTTCCACTTTTGAAGACAAATATCAGACAGGAAGGAAGTTCACTTCAGTTTGTTCTAGGAAGAACAAAGATTCACAGCTCTGAGAATAAAGAAAGAATCAGACCTTGTCAGGACATTTAGTTCTAATTAACTGGAAAAATGGTTTCACAGTGCAACTGTGTAAAACTAGCTAGGAGTAATTTGAGCCAGAAAAG
>CM052443.1:62918015-62947315 GCA_028533085.1 Varecia variegata | reverse complement strand
AGGTGCTTCCACTTTTGAAGACAAATATCAGACAGGAAGGAAGTTCACTTCAGTTTGTTCTAGGAAGAACAAAGATTCACAGCTCTGAGAATAAAGAAAGAATCAGACCTTGTCAGGACATTTAGTTCTAATTAACTGGAAAAATGGTTTCACAGTGCAACTGTGTAAAACTAGCTAGGAGTAATTTGAGCCAGAAAAGGTCAAAGACAGTGATTACAATCAAGATATGATTGTTATTGCACGTGTTTTTGATTCATGGGAGTGAGTGTTCCTCCATTTTCCTTTTCTTATTAAACTTAGAATTGTATGGTTTGCCAGTGTGTTTGGAAAAAGAACAAGTTAACTTAACATTGTTTTGCTAATGTAGCATATTCTTTGTAAAAATGTAAATCCCTGAAGCCTTACTCTCCCAATTCCCCTTCTCCTGTCCCTATAAAGTTGCCTCTTTGTAGTACAAAGACCCAGAAATATTGCCTTGCTCCATAGAATAAACCAAAACTCAAATCATTTGGTGGCAGCAATTTAAGTGAGGACCCAGACCACAGGACAAAAAATGCCATTTAACTCCAAACCTGTAAAACTTCATGCTCTAAACTGCTCATTTGATAGTTACCATAAATCCCTGAGTAATATTAGTTGTCTTTTTAGGTAAACTCAACAAAGACTTCCTGAATATTTCCCATGTGCAAAGCACTTGTGCTAGATATTTAGGGACAAGAAGGCAAATAGATGTCCAGGCTCTCTTCTCTGTAATCGATCACATAAGAAAGAAATATATGCAAATAAACCCGACCTAAAGTAGTACCTTCTGGGATAGAGAAAAAAAAATTAGCATGTTTTAAAGAGATGCTAATTTGATATAATTAACTTTCATGCTTTCTGCTTTATTGTAAACATTTGGAAGCTAGAAATTTGCATTTTCCAGAATCTCTGCACGTAATGAGTGTTTTAGTCCATACTCTTCTTTAACAAGGGACAGAATCCAACTTTAATTAGGTGAAAAAATATTGGCTTGTGGAAGAATATACTGATATCAGCTTCAGACAAGTTGGATCAGGTTTTCTAAGGAGGACATAAGAATTTCTCTCTCCATCCCTTGGCTCTGGTTTTCTCTGTATTGGCTTCATTCTCCAAAGACTTTCTTATAGTGGGATTAAAGATAGCCCCAGAAAGAATGCACTTGGTTAGAAACACTATCGGAAAGAGAGCTTCTCTTGCCAACAATACTGGCAAAATGTCATAGAATTGATTCATAATGGCTTGCCTTAAGTTGTGCGTCCATCAGCACACGAGTCAATGGCCTTGGGCCAGAGGAATGGAATCCACTGGGCAGTCTAAGGCACGTGCCCACCACAGGGGCAGACAGATGCAAAGCAAAGGACTGAGAGCTGCAGGAGACCCCCCCCCCCCCACAAAGCAACACCAAAGTGTAGTTACTACAGGAAAGGGAAATGTTTTCCAGTCAAGACAAACAACACATGCCCACCACAAAAAATTGCTCAGCAAATGTTAGTTAATTGATGTATTGATTAGTAAGCCCGAGATAAGTGAGATGATGATACATACAGTGTGTGATGAGAAACACAGCCAAAAAAAATTGTAAAATGAAGCCACAGAGGTGGGCAGTATCCTACAAGGCCTTTTGGAACTAAATCAACAAAAGTAGCTGTTCTGGATTGTTTGCAATGTCTGAGAAGTAACTGGGTCTGTGATCAGCAAACAACACTGAGAGCTAGTTCTGTCAAGGTTTGCATTCTTTGGTAGGAAAGAAAACGGTGTCATAAGCATCAGAAAGTGAACATGGTTCCCTTGAGATCACCAGAAAACAAGAGAAGAAAAGTAAATAAAATGGAATTTTTAAAAATCAGGACTTGGATCACACTTGCAATTATGAAAACTAGACTAATAATACATATTTATCAGACATTCTTGTACTGCATTTAAAAAAATCCCTACCAAGTCACAAGGAAAGGGTACTTCTTATTTGAACTGTGGAATCAGCTGAATTGGCAACAATAGACATATCCTTCAAAAGAAAATAAACTACTCCTGTGAAAACAATGTCTATGAAAACACTTAATACATTATACATTAATACATTATATTTCGAGATAGAGGAACCTTTAAAAAGTGCCATGTTTTTTTCTTAAACGACTCAATTTATATAATATTAATTTAAACAAGTTTTCATCAACTCTTAATATTAAGAGCTTTGAGTAGTTCTTTCTTTACCAAACCAGAGGACGAGTGCAGGTTTCAAGAAGCCGCCCAGCCCAGCTACGCACCTCCAGGGAAAGCTGCAGCCACGATATCACAGACCACTGTCCTCACATGTCAAGCTTGTCATCTCACAATTCAGGCTACTTGCCCACCTCTTTGCAAAAGTCCATTTTACATGTAAATGACTCTTTATTTGCACCTGATGACACGATTCAATAAGTTAGCCATTCCCACATAATTCTGAATATGTTATCTCCAAAAGGTTAGGAATTTCCTAATTGTACCACAAACAAGGAAGATGGTGCCTCCTATGGAAAAGCTGCTACAGGCCAATTAGTATCCGCTGACTTATTACATGGAGTTCCAAGCCAGGGAAATCACTTTTTGCCATGATAACATTGCCAGGACCTAAACATTTTCCCCACTGTAAGGAGCAGTAGGACTGAAATGAATCTAGTCATGAACAAAAACAAAGAGATTGAATGGAAACAGTTTGTATAAAAGCATACACTTGACATTTCCACCCTAAACATACAGATTAAGGGGATGTCTATCAATGTAGGTCAATTCAAAGGTTGAATCTGACTTTCTCGTTGCTGAAGAAATGATTTGCAGGTATTTTTTGGCCATTCATTTTAGTTTGACTGTTATTTCACTTTGTACTTGTAATTCTTCTTAGGAAACACTAAGAACACATTTCTTTTTCAGTCGGGTTTATTGAGGTATAATTTACAGCCAGTAAAATTCACTGTTTCTAGTGTACAGTTCTAGAAGTTTTGACAGATATAGTCACACAACCATAATCAAGATAGAGAATAATTCCATCATCCTGAAAAGTTTCCCAGGCCCCTTTGAAGTTGACCACCGGTCCCTGGCAACCTCAGATATGTTTTCTGTTCCTGAAGTCCCTGAAGTTTTACTTTGTCCAGAAATTCCTATAAACATAATTAGAAAGTATGCAGCATTTTGAGTTTGGCTTCTTTCACTTAACACAAGGCATTTGATATTCATCCATGTCCTTTTGGGTATCAGGCATTAGAGAAGTGTAGATTGGGATATTTTCTTTTAGAGTCTCCCTTATTTCCTAAAGCCAAAGTCAATGTGCAAAACGTGGGTCTCTGGTCATTTATAGCTCTGTCATGGTTAAGAAGAAAAGACTATAAGCATGGCCATTTTTTCCTTGGCATGCCAGGGAAAGGATAAACCTAACCTGTGGTTATTACTAGCACTAAATCTTATGCTGATAAGATCCAGGCCTTTGTTGGTCAAATAGTTGGGCACTAAAATTAATTAGGAGACACCAGGCAGAGCTTGGGTAAGGTTTTCATTATTTTTTCTTTATTGCAATAATGGTGGCATACACATTTGACTTAAGAGCACAACACGTTAGTTTTCTTACCTCACCCACCTTTCACAAGATGAATTACTGTTGAGGCAAAGGAATCAGACAGACCTCTTAATAAGAGTAGGTGACAATTGATGGAGGCCCCTGTTTTTCAAACTTTAGTCATTCGAGGGCCATCTTCATGATTTGGGCTCTACCCACATATCAACCATATCATTATTTAACAATTGATATGGTTCACAGTTTTACTAAAATAAATTCTTCTCAAAAGGACCTTTTTGCTATGATTGTTAGTAGAAGCCTTTGCCATAAATAAAAGGTAACAATGAAAAATACCCAACAATTTAAAACTCTACCTATATGAGTCTATGTATCACCCCAAATCATCCTGAGTTCTTGAGTGTGACCCGTAGAACACATACACACACCTACACACGCTCTTGGAAACACTGTAACTACAGTAGGTGTTCTTGGTCAGGCAAGGCCAAGGCCAGTGTGATTCAGCGACACCCTCTCTTCATTAGCTTACAGTTAGCATATGGTGTATATCTCCTCACCTTAAACTAAAAAATGGAACAGAACCTTGGCCTCAGAGACTTAAAGAATTTATTCACCAAAGAACATATTCATATCTTCGTGCTAGTATAACCTCCTTATATATTTGAGGGTTGTTATAGGAATCCATGGTGATAAGCATATTTTCTAAGAAAATGCATCATCAAAAGCTCTTCTGACCTGTGGTCACTATGCCCTTTAACAAAACAGGTGACCTTTACAATATTAATCATCTCATCTGTTTGAAAGGGCCTAAAAAAGCTTGTCCCACTTACTGTTTAAAAAAGCTATCAAAAGGATTAATGAGAGAAAACCTCTAGAATACTCCAAACTCTCTCCAAAAAGGCAGCAGTAAAGCAGCAAGTGCCTCTTGTGAACATACATTTGTCTTCTTCCTATAAACTCATCCTGAAGGACATCGGGCTTCCAGCTTATATTTAATTGGCTGATTATGTTGTCACTCCTGAGCTCCTTGCCAAGTTACAGGGAAGAGTTTTCTTGGAAACCGTAGTTTCCAAACTTTCTCCAGCTATGCAGTTTAATTACATCTAGCAAAATGACAACAGAGCTCATAATTAGCCTGGAGATTAATTACTGCTGAATCAGTCCAAACACCACAGCTACCAAATTCAACACAGGTGCTTAGGCAAAGAGAAAAGAGTTTTCTCAATACCCAGCAGAAGGTGGACATGGAAGATGCGCTTTATGACTCTCTTCCCATGAGCTTAAACACACAACCTGTGCAAAATGCCTTGTGTCTTTATAGCCAGGATGTCCCTAAGTATTTCAAACAGAACCAGACCCACAAGCACTCCAAATAATGATACCATATATACTGTAACATACAATGACTGAGGCAAATCTTTTTTCTATGCAAATTTATGCAACCTAGAGCTTCCTTTCCCCTTCTCACTTTATTGAAGATTCTAAAAACCCTGCATAATCCATCTGCTGTTTTTAGAACCATGAATGAAAGAGTGATGGGGGATGTTGTTCAATTGGTATAAAGTTTCAGTTATGCAAGATGAGTAAATTCTAGAGATCTGCTGCACAACATAGTGCCTGTAGTTAGCAATGCTATATTGTGCATTTAAAAACTTGTTAAGAGGGTAGATCTCATGTTCAATGTTCTTACCACCAAAACCAAAACAAAACAAAAGGACTCAAGGAAATTTTTAGAGGTGAGGAATATGTCTATTACTTTGGTGGTGATGGTTTTACAAGTGTATGCCTTATGTCCAAACTCATTAAATTGTATGCATTACATATTGCAGTTTTTTGTATATCAATTATACCTCAAAAAAGCTATTCAAAAAATAAAAGAAAAAAGCAAAAAATAACCTTGCTGTACCTCATGTTCATCCTGTGACCGATAAAATTTCCTATAAGCCCACGGAGTGGGCCATCACATTCCCAGAGTGCGGAAGCATTGCCAGATCAAACGTTCTAAAGCCAACAACCACCCACCTGGAACCTTCTATATCCTCTCTGAGAATTACTGGAGGAAGAAAAGGTTAGGCTAGCTAGATAAAGGAAGGAGTTGATCCCATTTATAAATAATGTCCGTTTCTTATTTCCTTTTGCCTATAAGTCATTTGGGGTACCTTTAAATATATGCAAACCTAGGATCCAACAAAGACAAATTATATCCCCAAGTGATTCTAATGTGTAGCCAGCGTTGATAATGACTGGTCTGGAGTCACAAAGAGATGGGCCAGATTATATAATTGCGTAGGACTCAGGGGGATGGACAGAGCCAGGTAGTGCAGAAGGGAGGAGGAAGAACAAAGCCAGAGTATATGAGACAGAAAGAATGAAAAGATACAAATCAAAATCTCAAAAGCTTGTAGCCAAACGAAGTAAAGTGTGTGGCAACAAATACCTGATTCTTAAACCATGTAAGCAACAAACAGTCTCTGAATCAGAAGTTGATTAGGATCGTGCTGAGGAAGCACTTTTAATGGGTTTATAGCTGTGGTCCCTAACCCCAGGCTGTGGGCCAGTCTGTGGCCTGTTAGGAACCAGGCTGCACAGCAGGAGGTGATCAGTGGGCAACAGCAAGTGAAGCTTCATCTGTATTTACAGCCGCTCCCCATCACTCACATCACCTCCTGAGCTCCTCCCCTGTCAGATCAGCGAGGACATTAGATTCTCATAGGAGCATGAACCCTACGTAAACTGCGCATGGGCAGGATCTAGGTTGCGGCTCTTTATGAGAACCTAATGCCTGATGCTCTGAGGTGGGGCGGAGGCAGGGATGCTAGCGCTGGGGAGGGGCTGCAAATACAGATAATCATTAGCAGAGGTTTGCATAATAAATGTAATGCATTTGAATCATCCCGAAACCATCCTCCCACTCCCATCTCCCCACCCACCCTCCACCTCTCCCCCTGACGCCCCCCCCCATGGAAAAAATTGTCTTCCATGAAACCAGTCCCTGGTGTCAAAAAGGTTGGGGACTGCTGATTATAGGACACATGCGTTTGATGTTCTGTTTGCTTATTTGTGAATTTGGAGGCGTGGGGGGTGGGGGTCCTTTGTTTTTTTTAAATAATCCTAATATTGACTAAAAAGAATAAACTGTGTTCATACAACCTGGAGGGAAACCGGGGGAAAGGAAAGAGACAATGAAATCTTGGGAAGGCCTTGTGGAAAGCTTTAAACAAATGAAATGTATGCAAATACATAGGCCTGATGCTTGCATCCTAGCCTGCCCGGTCGGGTCGTGAGGGAAGCTGCTGCAAAGCCATTTGCTTGCACAGGGCTGGAGGAGAGAGTACATGGCTGCCAGGAGAGGAATGTTGTCAGAGCGACTTCCAATCATCTCTGCCGAGCTCTTCAGCGCTGAGAGGCCGACCACTGTGCAACCAGCCGCAGCACCATCTGCCCAGCTGCCTCCTCGGGGCTGGCCAAGCCAGAGAGGTACCCCCACCCTACCTCGGTGGGGGGAACCGGGGCAGGTAATGCTCTGGTTAAACATAGTTCTGTCGACAGGGGTGCAGGGGTGCGAGGCTCCAAAGACAAAGACATTCTAGGACAGCCCCCCTGCACGCAGGCACACACGCCCACACCTGCATGTGCCCCTGCACGCAAGGAACGGTGCTCAGCGGGAGGCCTCCCTGTCTCCTTCTTCCTCAGGCCCCACACCCCCAGGTGGAGTCGCTCATGTCTGCGTGATGGTATAGCCATCATGTGAAGTCTGAAGACAGGAGTTCAAGACTCACTTCTACATCTCACTTTCTGGCAGATCATTGGCAATTCTATGAGCCCCAGTTTTCTCATATGTAACCGGAGCTAGTGTACAATTTTGGAGTCTATCTTGTCTAACCATATTGTTTTACAGCTAAAGACATTGGGAGCTAGAGAATATAAAGTGCATTCCCAACGTCACCCAGCTAACTGAAGCTATGTGGAATCAACACCCAAATTTCCTGGCTTGAGTTGTTTTCCTCCCCAGTTGCACCCCTCTGCCTGAATATTTCCCCTGACGCCTTTTTTTAAATGTAAAGATTTGTCTCTGTGTTTTATTTTGACTTCAACAGGGAATTAGGCTTCAACATATGAATTTTGGGTAGACACGAACATTCAGTACATAACAGGAACCAAAATGCCAAGGACCAGGGCCACTCTGGAGGGGCAGGGTCTGACTCTTTGCTGCTTCTCTTGGGCATGTTTTATCCTGAAGCTTCCACGTGGCTAAGCTAACATGGCTGTCCCAAGCCTGCTCAACTCTTCATGACTTTTTAGTTTAAGCATCTGACTCCTTTTTAAGGGAGGATCTTAGGAGATAGTAAGAGCGTGTGGTTCAAGATGGTAGACTCACTACACACATCATCTCCACTGCCTCCTAAAAGCCCATCAGACTCATGGAAAAGATTTTAAAAAGAAGAAGAAAGAGGAGGAAGCAGCTGAGAAGGAAAAAAAGGCACCAGCAATGAACCATAAAATTCGAATAAATTCTAGAAGATAGACAACACATTGAGATTGGATTGGTGGAGAAAAATTTTCAAAAGCAAAAAATAAAAACATTAGTTTAAGTTCAAAAGGGTACCTTCATCAATAAGAATTTTATTAAGTATATATTATATATTGATTATGCATTAACTAGGATATATAATATATTTTAATATTAAATTTAATACATATACTTTATATATAATATATAACATGTATATTATAATTCATAGATGTGAATAGACTACTATGCAGCCTTTGCAATACACAGTAGTAGAGATCTTTATATACTGGCACGAAGATGTTAATGTAATGTCAAATGAAAAAAGTCACCATCAAAACTATGTAAACAATACAAATCTATTTTATGTGTGCTTGTAATACATGTTTATGTAGTAAAAGGCAAGCATTTACACAGTGCTTGCTATATAAATGCCTACAACACCACCATTAACACCTCTTTTATACAGAAGGAAACGGAGATGCAGAGAGGGTAAGTAACTTGCCCAAGGTCACAGAGCTACAATGAACAAGTGGAGGGTCTGGGACACAAATGACTCAAATGCTCCTGAGTCCTCGATGCCCCACCTCTGAGATGACTCTCAGCCTGTCAGCATTCCACAGAGAACTCTGAAAGGATGTACACCCAAATGTGGGGGTGGGGGAGAAGGAAGACTTTCCATTTTACTTTTACATTTCCCTATTGTTTAATAGTCTTCAATAAGAATGCATTTTTTCATTTTTGTTTTTAAGTTATCATGTCATAAAATTGGCTTTTTTATTTGGATGAATTATAATAGTTCTACGAATTATAACACACGTATGGATTTATGTAACCACCAGCACAATCAGAATGCAGGACAGTGTCACTGTGCCCAAAAACTCCTTCTTGCACTCCCTTATAGTCATACACTCCACCTACCTGGAACTCCTGGCAAACATAGGACTTCTTGAGAATGTCATGCAGTACATAGTCTTTTAACATTGACTTCTTTCACCCAGAATAATGCCATTGGGATTTATGCAAGTAGTTTTATGCATCAGAAGTTTGTTTCTTTTTATTACCAAATAGATAGTATTCTATCATACAGGTACACCAGTTTCTTTATCCATTTGCCCACGGAAGGACGTTTGGGCTGTTTGTTTCTAGTTTTGAATGATTATGAACAGAGCTGCTGTAAATATTTGTGTCAGGTTTTTGTAGGAGCATAAATTTTCATTTCTCTTTGGTAAATATCTAAGAATGTACTTGCTGGGTGTTAGGTAAACATATATTTAACTTTCTATGAAACTGCCAAAGTGTTTTCCAGAGTCGCTGTGCAATTTTGCATTTCCATCAGCAGTGGGCGAGAGTTCCAGTTGCTCTACACCCTCATCAGCACTTGGCATTTTCGTGTTTTTTCATTTTAGCCATTCTCATAGGTGTGTAAGAAGAGTGAATTTCTTTTTAAACGAAAAAAAAAAATAGAAAAGAATTAAACAGCATTGGCAGATGTAAGGCAAATAGATTATATCCTAAGCTGCTGGCAGCTGGAATATAAATAAGAGCTACACTTGAAAATTCCATTCATTCATTAAATATTTTTAGGCATCTAATATGTGCCTACTGTGCTCCTCATGTGCAAAGTCTTGGGAATATTTGTGTGCTTTGTGATTTTTATTTTCATTTTGCTGTCCCTATTTTCTGTTTATCTATAATGCCCTCTGTTTGTTTTTGTAACCCAACTCTAAAATGTAATAAAAAAGAGTAGAGAGCAAATGAAGATAACATATTTAACTCTAAATAATTATTATTTATATTAATAATTTGTTATTTGGTAAAATATTGTCCCCTAGAGATACAGAAGTCAAGATAAGAGGAAGCTCATATACAGTTTTCCCAGTTACAGAATTTTAGCTGTTTGCTGCACCCCGAACCATTGTTTGTTTTGTCGTCTATCAAAAGCACCATAACAGGTAGAAGAGTGAGTTTATTTCCTCCAAATGCCTTGTGAGTGCTTGACAATGAGAAATTAATTAGAGGAGATATAAGGGCCAATTGATTTTCTGGCTGCCGATTGTCCACTTTGCAGATTATTTATGGAAGCCAGAAAGAAAATAGAAAAAAGGCAAAGAAGCGTGCCTGGGCTGGAAGGCATGGGAATTCAATTACAGTAATCCTTGCTGGTTCACGCCTTCCACCGTGTCTTTGCCATGTCCATCTTGCCAAACCTGGGCCACGGGGGCCAAGCAACTGTGAGTGTCATGCATGAACATCCCAAGGACCCCTTTATCCTGATTTTGTATAGATTTCCAACAACATCTTCAATGATACAGAGAGCAGATGCAGGAAAATCACTTTTGAAAATAAAAATCCATATTACAAACAGGCTGACCAACAATGGCTCCAGGCTGAAGGAAAACAGGAAAAGAAATTATTCTCAGGAATTATATTCACCCAAAGAAACTATTACATTTAGGGAAAGACTTGTAGTTCCACCTGGGCAGCTTCATTGGGTTTCACAACCCCAGTTCTCTTAAACCAGATGAAATTAAACCAATTGGTTAGAAATGTTTTTCATAATTCTTTTTTGCAGTGTCCTAATCATTGAGTCCTAAAATTTTAAGTTTGTTTGGCTATATCATTTTATATATTAGTCCAGATTTCAGTTAGGATACTGAGGCCTAGAGAAGGGAAATGCACTTGTTTTGAAACAAAACGACAATGTCAGAACACAGTGGCAACAAGAAAAAAGTTTTCTGATATCCAAACCAGAACATGGGTCAAATTTATTTATTTTACCTATTTATTATACCTCCTCGAGGAAAACTGTTAAAATGCATTGCTTTCGGAGATGATTGCCATTGTCTATGACAAATTGTGTTTTTTACTGGCATTTCCTTGCAGAAATGCCATTCAAGAAAGGAGAAGAAGAAGTGGGAAGAGAAGGACAATTAAGAGGAGGAGGAGGAGGTGGAGGACGAGGAAGATGAGGAAAGTGCTCAAAATGCACATTAAAAACTACTGCAAAATGATCGGGGAAAAACACTTTTTTGTTAAAGCTGTTTTTAAGAATAAACTCTCATTCTTAATGAGTTCCAACTGATCCTAAATAGCTTACAATTTCACCATATCTTAATTGTATTCTAGTATTCCTGTCATACGGAAAAAGATGCCTAATAAAACTGCAAATTAATTTCAATTCCTCAATGAAATTTTAAAGGATGAAATTCAGCCACACTACTTTGACTGTTCCTATTTATCCAGGAACGACTAATGTGGACTTGGCCTTCAAAGTGAGTGAGAATAGAAAGGATCCAAGAAAATGGATGAGATTTCTGGAAGCAAAGATAAGTAATGGATTTTCTATTTCCAAAGAGTTCATTTCTTGGCTCTATGAAAATATATTTAAGTTTATTTATGACTACTTAAAATCCTATCTAATGTTTATGTTATTACCCATATTTAAGGTATGAAGCACCTAAAAATAATACACCCCACTGCTGTGATCTGTCCTCTCCGGGTACCAGCAGAGTGACTGCAAATGCTGGTTGATTCCTCCTGGTGCCTTTACTTCTCTGTCAAAATACCTGAATAGATACTTTTAGTTTAGGATTGTATAAACAACAATCATAGCTAATAATCATTAAGCCCTAACTATGTTTTACACAAATAGCACATACTAGTTCATGTAATTCTCATAGAACCCTATGAGATAAGTAGTACTGTTGTACCCAATTTACAGCTGAAGAAACTGAGGCAAGGGAGGCTAAGATATGGATTGTCAAAGTCTCACAGCATATAAAAGTGGAGCTAGCAAATGAGCTCATGCTTTGAAAAAACAAAACCCCACCATGGATGAATTATGTAGGGTTTATTAAAGAGTCAATTTAAGTGCACACGTGAATAGATAAGGACATGCAGTAAGTTAAAAAGAATTAACACAGCTAACCACGTTCTGGGTTTATTGTTAACCCCACCACACTAGGCTTTTGTTAGAGCTATTAGCAAAAAGTGATTAGAAGCAGATCTTTATCCCAGGTGACACTCCTGTCTTTTGCTTGATGCTGATTTTATCTCTTCTGCTTCCAGTAGCTCAACATCTGATACTCATTCATGTCACCCTTGTTTGGACAACTTTTTCATAACTAGTATATTTACTGCAAAGAGTTTTAACTCCTTTCTACTATTGCAGAAATTTCAGCCTTTAAAGGAGAGAGCTTTGTTGCCTTAGCTCTAAAACTTTTGTGTGAATTTCCATTGCTCTAGCTATTTATTTTTGTTTTCACCAGCATTGAATGTGTAATTCCTTCGGCTGGCATGCCCTATGCAAATGCCTACTGAGAGCCTTTGACTATCCTTTGAGTTTTATGGGTCTTCTGGCTTTAGTATTGCTCAGTTTAAGGGCTGTCTATAGACCAGAGCTTCTTGAACTCTAGTGTTCATATAACCCACCTGGGGATCTCATTAAATTACAGAGTCTAGGGCCTGAGATTGGGCATTTCTAACATGCTCCCAGGTGAGGCTTATGGTTCTTCAAGGACCACACTCTTTGAGCAGCGATGACCTAAGAGATTTGTCATTTCTTCCTTATCAGTTTCTTGTATCCTACTATCAATGCCCCAGTATCCTCGTCCTCTCTCCTGCCCCAGCTGCAGGAGATACCTGGGTTATATTATTTATACTTGCGACCAATGTTGTCTCACCAGTTTTTTTTTTTTTTTCTTCCTGTTTCTATGGTCACCAACATGTATGTTTCTGTGTTCTCCTAAGGGCCAGATAATCTAGAAATTTTCTCAAGGTAGTAATTCAGGGCAACTGAAAGAGTGAGAAAAATAACCACCTCTGTTGCCCTTAGAAAGATTTAATCCATAAATAGATGGGCTGTGAAGTCGCCCTCACCTCATCTTGTATTTATCCTTCTTTAGCAGCTGAAAGTAGAACTCAGAGGAAATGGAAAATAGATGAGAGGAGGGCTTTGCCCAAGACAGCTTTCATCAGTAAAGTACCAAAGTAATTACTGCACCTGACAAATTTCTACTCCTTGTTTTAGCCCAGTTTTAATAAAAGAAAGATTCAACAATGGTTTATATCACCTGGCATTGCCTTTAATTTCATCAAGTTCCAATATGAAGACTTGCCACGTTTACACTAAAACTGCTTTTTCTCCCGAAGTTCATTTGTGAAGGCAGCCGCTGGGGCTTTAATCATCTTTTCTTCAATCTTTCATTTCTAACACACTGTGATGGATAATGCCTCACCCAGGCCCCCTGCGAGTCAGGCAAATTCTTTATCACATCAGTCCCAGGTAGTCCGTGGTAGAGAAAGCATCCTCTAATTAAGGACAGAAAGGCCACTTCAAATACTCTGGCTATAAAGATTTAGCATTTCGCATTCACAGTGGGCCACATTCAAAGGTAAGGTCCTCTGACCCCATGGACCGGGCTATATTTCACCACGCTTAAGAACAGCAGGCAAACCATTGGCATTTCAAAAGTTCTGTTAAAATCTGGGGTAATGAAATGCTGCTCGTGTTTGAGAGCTCAGAGCCCTTAGAATAACCTTGTCAGTATTAAACAGATCACAGGAGTTCAAATCTCAATCACTGAGGTGCCATTGTCTCAAGGAACACTTAGGAAAACCTTGAAAATGTTTTATGCTTCCAGGATAACTCTTTTAGCATTGATGCTACTTAAAAAGTATGTTTCCTATGACTTTCTCTAAAAACCTGTAGGCAGCAAGCTTATCCCTTTTGCACCATTTGAAGGCAGTCTAAAAACTCAGCCTAATTTGTGGGCAAGATGTTACAAAATTTATATTGCAGAAGTATGAGTCAGTAATTGAAATGCATTTGAAATGTGGCTTCCATGATGTCTATGGCATAAAAATACCCAAAAGTACCTCATTCCAAAATGTTAAGACATATTAGAACTGTACCTAATATGTTCTCACAGGGCTGCTTTAAGGATTGTGGCCAATGTAAGTCTTCTAAACCAGGAAGCTGGCCAGACTCTAAGGCAATGCCTCAGATCTCTACACTCGAAGTACTGGGCTCAGAACATGGCACACCAAGGAAAGGAATGAGCCCACAAAATGCTTAGCTCCAACCAGGCAAAAAATAAATCTCCCTATTCCTGGGGTCTGATAACAGCTGTTTCACTGAAATACCAAAGAATGAGGTAGGAACTAGACACATCATCTCCTAAAAAGCCTGTATTAGCAGGAGCATGGGATGGTGGTAAGACAGAGAAGGAGGGGTGTGGAGTTGCTTTCATGGGACAGATAACTGGATACTTCATCCAAACACTCATTGGAGAATTATTTGGATGAGGCCAAGAAACTCAACAGTTGATATTGAACATATCCATTTGGCCAAAGACATATGTCAATTTATGAGTGCCCTGAATTGGCTTGCTTTTCACCCATTTGTGGGTATAAAATTCCAAAAATGTCAGGAAGCAAAAATTTGCTGGTTTATAGTTCTGTCATTGTGGAGCACTTTAGTCTCCCTATGTATGCACATACTAAGTCTCCCCTGATACTTTCTGGGCATCCTCAGAGATATCTTACATTAATTCCAGGAACATGTTCAATTTGTTCTTCCACTTTGGCAGCCATTGGAATGCCAGGTGTCAGCAAAGCTATCTGAGGATGGCTCCGCAGCACTGATGGATGCTGCTGCTGTGGCCTCCTTGAGAGAATCGCCTTCTCTAGTGCTTAGTCCTCCGGGAAACCAAGAGTGGTTCACACCCCGTAGACAGCAGGACAGTCCTGTGTGCCTTTTACTCTCTTTTGAGCCATGTTTCATGCATAAATGATCTTTTTTCCCTTAGGACACAAACCTAGTGCAAAGGACTAGAATGGAAACTCATATACAAAATCAATGACTATGTTTTTCAAGGCTTAATGGACAGTTCCTATTTCACATAGTCTGTCCCATAAAAACACTCACCTTCAGACAATGTAAAAATAAAAGAAATTGAGTATGTGGAGCAAAGAGTACAGTAAGATCTAACAGGGCCACACGCAAAACCAGACAAGAAAGATCTAAAGACTTTTTTTAACCCTTTTTCTTTTCTTTTCCTTTATAATATATAGAAACATTTGCAAAAGAATGTGAACTTTGAATTGTTTATTGAGGGAAAAGTACTGCACCTTCTTATAGTTGAATTTAATGTTAAATGCATTTCATACCTATATTATTTCCTACAGAATTGGGCACAACTCCATACTCATGCAACATGGAAACTGGGCGTAGCTCTCCCAAGACACACGGTAGCTCTGGGTACTTCCGGGCCCCAGCCTTCACCTGGGGTAGCCGTGTGCTAACTGGCCAGATACCCAGGAGTGAGAAGAGCGTGGAAGGTGCGGGGGAAGGAGATGGTCGTTCTCCCTCCTGCCCATGACAGAGAGGGCTTGCTGATATGTGGGCTCTTCTACAACAAAGAAATCTACATATTTTCTAAAATATATTTGGCGACTGAGACAAAAATCTAAACATTTCTTCTGCCTTTCTGCCCTAATTATATGTATCCATAAATAAATCCCCAAGACACAAACAGGGCCCTCCAGAGACCAGACACCCCTCTCACGGCACATTTTGTCATCCTCATGTGAAGGGAATTCAATATTAATGGTTCAACATTTACTGTTGTATTGAGAATTTGAGAATAAAGAGACTGCAAAAATAGACAAGATATAGTCCAATACTTCCCAAGGATGAGGACCATGAGAACCACCTGAGAAGCTTAATAGGACTAAATACTATTGGCCTTAAGTCATTATTTGCAATTATTATGCATAATATAACTCTATGCATCCATGCCTTTTGCTATGTGACTTAGAATTCATGCCCGGCTGCAGTTGTGTTGAACTTGGTGATAGAATTTGCCAATGGATGACATGTGCAAGAGATAGTGAGAGAGTTCAGCGCTGGAGCCCTCCGTGGTGTTACTTGTTTCCATTTGCTCTCTTACATTCCTACCATTTGCCATATGAAGCGCAGGCTCCGGATAGTTGCTGATGCAAGAAAGATGAGAAACTCGTGCAGATGACCCAAACCCAACCTGTGCCACAGCCTGGAGCCTGGAGCCCAAAGTCCAGCCTCCGCCAGTCAAAGTGCACCAGACCCATAGACCTGTGAGCAAGTTTGAGGATGCTCAAAATGCAACACGGTTGCAGAAATAGCTGACCAATACACTTCACACTCCCACTCCCAGCATACACATATGTATATACACATGGCCCTTCACTCCAAGTAGCCGAGTCCATGGAGTATAATTGCAGTCTATGGAGGATCTACTGAAAATAGTCTAGAAGCTTCTTTCTAAATGTTTGCATCAATGGACAACAACTAGTTACCTTAATTCCACAGCACAAACTTGCAGAGTGGTACAGAAATTTACCGTCTGTATATTTCCACTTCGTGCCAGTATATAAATTCTCTTCATCTCTCCATTACTAGCTCATCACGAGATTGCATGATCACTTAACACATCAGTTCTTCAAAGGGGGCAATTTCAATTACATGGAAGCCTCCCCATTGTCATTAAGCAGGAAACATAGTAGGCGGCAAAATCTCAGGCTAGATGTGCATACGGAAGAAATAATGATTACCTCCAGAGTCCACATTTCCTTAATTATAGCATCATGTTCAGGAAAGTTAAGGTGTTGTCAGCTGTCTGCTAGACTCTCTGAGCTTCAAAGGTTTATGCATTTATGGGGGAAGGGAATCTGTATCATTTAAAATTGATATGTTGTACAAAGGGAGGCTACCATCAAAATGGAATGAAATAGATTGCACTGCAGTCTTCCTTTGTAAAATAACGAATTCTCTTGAAAGAGAGAAAATAAATAGAAGAGCAAATCATCTCTGTCATTACATATTTCTAAATCCTGCAGTCTTATGATGCCCAAAAAGAATTCACTCTGCAGAGTGTACACTCAAACATGAAGCAGCTTGATTGCCAATCCTGACAATTGCATAAATTAATGACAACTTTCCACCAAAAAAAGAAAGATCAAACTCAATGCTGTTTCAAAACAATGTCTAATTTTTTTTGCAGGGCCCAGATAAGACATAATAAATAATTTCAGCTAGTGCTTCTTGAGCTAGATATGACAAGCTATGCCCTAAATGAAAAGAAATACTCTCTTTTCTGTGATTATTTTTTTCTCTGAAGGAAAAAAATAAATCTAATCTAGACCTTATACAAACTATACTGTTAAGCTGGGTTCAGGACTTCTCTATAATGAAGAGGGGTGACCTGTGTGCTGGTAGGTGAGGGGAGGGTGGGAGTGAAAAGGAGAGAGAGGAAATACATCCCACTGACAACGGTGGAGATGAAGAAATTATCCAGAGTTGTTTCTTGTTAGTACCAGGTGACCCTGTCACTCAAATGATTTATATTTTCCTTCAATGTTTGTGAAACCAGTGAGGAAGGAGAGAAATATTTCCCAGGGACAAGATTCTGGCCAAAGTAATATTAGACCAGTTCCATGGGAAAGGATATGAGACCAAGGCTGACGTGTCTTGATTCTTGTTCTAGTTTCACAATTAATTTTCCCTGTAGCTTTGGAAATGCCAGTGTTCTTCTGGGTCTCCATTGTGTGGCCTGTAAAATGGATAACACCTAAACTGACTACTTCTACCGTGTAGATAACCAGTGCTGAAAAGATGTGTAGACAGTGCTATGCAAACAGTATTATTCTAGCAAAGTGAGGCTCACCAACAGAAAAACATGTCCCCCTCTCTATTTGTATTCACAATTTGATGATATATTTTATTAATGATGTGGTAGGTAATTCTGGCCAAAAGGCAAATGGGTCACTCTAAATGGTTCTAGCTAACACCTATTAGAATCTATTTTTTAAGAACAGATGCCAAATAAGTTTCACAATATGTCTCAATTTACCTTTCTGGTCATTCTCCCAAACCATTCACCATCTTTCAGTCACCACAAGCTGTTGTCCTACCTCAACTATACACTTTTTATATTGGTTCACGCTAGTTTCTCTGCCTAGACCCCTTCCCCATTACAGCCCCTGACAAAAGGTCTTTGGAGGGTATTGCCCCTCCCCACTCCTACACACATACTTCCTGAATTCTTCCTCATCTCTAACTTCCCGTTGCTCCCCAAATGCCCTCCCAGCTTCTCCTGCAGTATCCTCTTCAAGCCTTCCTTATGAATGTCCCAGCTCTCCCTTGGGACACACACAACTAACTCCCACCCTGCCACCCACCCACAGAATGACCGAGGTTCAGACCAGCTCATTCCATGTTCTCTATACTCATCTGCCAGCTGTAGCTGGTACCAAATGAGGCTTCCACAGACTCAGTTTGGAAGAAAGACTCCTCCTGGGAGGAAAGTGGGATTGAACTCTGCTCACATCTTCCACCAGCATTACTAGAAGGGGCAAGGAGGTGGGATGGGGGGAGGCAGTTCTTCCTAATAAGGAACCAGACACAAACACAGCTGTTCTCCAGTCTAAGTCATCTTCTAGAGACCACTTGGTCTGGAGTATCCCAGGACTGCCCTCTATACCCACAGCCAACCTAGGAAGCAACTCACTGGACTGACCTTGTAAACCCAAGTTCAACCCAACCCTAAAATAGCTCCCCCTGGTCAACTATCGTAAAGGTGCGCTTGCTACTTTTCTTAGTCAGCTTATATTTGACAGAAATTAATATAAACTCCTGGAGGCAACTAAGATGATGACTCGTGCAGAGTTCATGCCATCTCTCTGATCACCAAGTTTCTGCCTTTGTAGAGGGGGTGGGGGATTCGGGTCATCCCACCAACAAAGAACCATTTTTACTATAAATGTGTGTGTTTCGTAAGGAAGCACATGACCAAAATTAATTGCATGTATAAACAGAGTTCCCCAAAAGGCCTAAAGGGTGAGAAACCTGCTTGTGAATTCTCAGAAGTGCACTTGATGAATTGAGAGTCCCAGTAGGTTCATCAAGGGTGTGAGTGTCACAGGAGTGTCTGGATAACGTGATTCACCTTATCTGACTCTTTCCCATTGAATTAATGGAGGATTTAATTTAGATGTTGAACACATAATTGAAATATTCTAATGCACAGAAAGATCCAATAAAAACAAATTCATTGCTACATCATACAAGTCTGAGATAGGCAAATCTAAAACCTTTCTATAGACCCTGCGCACATTTTCATAGGAACAAAGCAGACAAAAAGAGTATTTCTGTGTCTTTCTCATAGAATGGAAATAGAAGGCTTATGTGCAGGCATTTTATCAGTACTACATTCATCACAGATATGTAAATCTACGCTCAATGGCAACAGGTTAATTATCCCTTTAATATCCCTGCATTATATATCTGTTTTTCTAACTTTGTCATTTTGTCTCTCTTTTGTATTACAAAAATTAAATCTTTGGAGTCCCAAAATACCAGACTCTGTGAGTCGACAGCAAGTGTTCTGGACTTTCGGGACTTGTTTTTCATGCAGGAGGACAGAACATGTCTGAGATAAAAACCCTCCAATCCAGACATGATGGTTAACAACTTTGCTGCTGACCCAACATGTGACCCTGGACACATCACTTACCTTCTTGGTGCCAAGTTCCTTCATCTGGAAAATGAAGGGCTCCCTGCCTCATCAGGTGCAAAGAAGGGTCATGATTAATTCATTTCCCACACACAAAACCAGAACATACAGCACAGTAACAAAGTATATGCAATGAAGACACAGATATTTCAGGATTCTTAAGCTAATGAACTTAGAAATTATTTAGCTTTCAAATGCAATCGCAGATATATTCCAAACTCGGGTGGTATTAAATCTTACAGTGGAAAGAAGGTATTCATGGAGAGAGCGTTGGGTAGGGCGCCTAGAGAGTCTCAACCTCACTTCTCCTGCCTTCTCATCAAGATCTGACGGCATGAGCTCAGGACAGACGTTAGCCCTGCCAATCTCTCATTTTCATCATCTTCAAAATGATGAGTTGGTTTTCCTGTTGCTAAGTTCCCTGCTAGGCCAGAAGTTCAAAAATTTCTATCATGATGAAAGGTCTACTATTCCTTTCTTCCATAAACATCAATAGAAATTGCTTCATTTTTCCTTATAGGTCATTTTTTGGTGGCCACGTATCCAATGTTAGGCCAGAATTATTTCTCTATGCACCAAGTTCGAAAGAAAACATTTACTTTGTTTTTCTCATTATAAAATAAATTCCAAAATAAAATTATATGGAAATATTTTTAGAAAGAGGCAGTAGCCCACTATCTTACTTCATTATTGACAAAAATTTGGTACAATTTCCTGCATAGTTTTATGAGAATACAATGTAAAATATATTATGTTTACAATTAATATTTTAATAAAAATGGATTTACGTTATATATACCTAACATGAAACTGTCTTTGTTTTCAGAAATCCTTCCTGGTCAGCAGTATAGCAACTGTATCATATTGCAGATGAGTCTGTACCATAATGTGGGTATCCTTTTGATACATTTTTTGTCTAATTTTCCTCAATCAAAATTTTTCTATTCAGAATATCTTTATACCTACGTCTTTGTACATGTGAGTGACTATTACAGAATAATCAACCCAAGAAGGTAGCTTGAAATCATATTTTAGGATGTGTTTGGCTTTGTTAATAAACCAACATGTCAGTATGCACTACTTATTCAAATATGGCACAACATCCCATCCTATAAGGCAAATGGGTGTACAGGATGTAAGTTATTATATATGATAAAAACTTAATTAGCCATTTGCCTCAAAATGATAATATCTTTTTTAAAATGTCTGCCTCCTTTGTTTACTATAAATATTCATTTAAATACATAAAATATACTAAGCAGCATTTTGTCTGCATCCCATCAAGCAAACTCATTGAGGCATGAGGGCTATATACGCAGTGGAGCGGAAGACCATGCTATTACATGGATAAATGCTCCGGAGTTACTGAAGCAAGACAAAAACAATCACAGGAACATGGATTTCAGAATATGCTGAAGCAACCATGTTTGCGGGGAGGGTAAAAAATAGGAAGAACAGGGATCCCGTGATAGTCCATCACATTGGGTTCAAGCGTTTAGTTTGATTCAGATAAATTATTACTGTTCTGCATCTGCCTATAAGATATTTTAAATTCATCAGGAAGCCATGGTCATTTAACAGATATATATATATACATATATATATGTATGTAAAATGGAACGTTTTATAGGATGATTTTCTTTTAATCACCCAAAGGTCTAATAGGGTGGTTGGCCTGCTTCCCTAATAAAATTTAAATAGCTTTTGCCTCCGGTCAAAGTGAAGTCGTCTGTCCTAAGAGGAGTTCATCTGTGACATGCATAATAGCCACCTAGTCTCAAGAGGTGATTTGAGATTACTGCTTCTGTCGGGAAAATAAATAATCTCTCTCTCTCTCTCTGACACACGCGCGCGCGCGCGCGCGCGCGCACACACACACACACACACACACACACACAGCCACCACAAGCTGCAGTTTACTAACCAAAACAAATTTCAGTCTGTAGTTTGTGTCTTTGCCTTATTAAGGCCTGAGAGCAGCACAACCTCCTTCGATGTCCTCCTGGCTTGGCACACCTCGTGGTTCCTCCCTCGCCCACTCCACAGGCCAGACGTGCCCTGTGCAAGAGACAACAGCCAGATGCCGGCAGCTCAGAGCCTCTCTGCAGGCTACAGTCTCATCCTTCAAGCCCTCAGGCTGTGGCCTTATATCTCCAGTGTGGTTCTGTGGCTTCCCTCCCATTTCCTGCCTCTGGCTTCATCCATGTTTCTGTTGTATTTTCTGCTTGGCTTGTAGTGGTGTCTTCAGCCTCGAATTCTGACTCGTGAATCATCTCCAATACTGAGCTCAGATTCCAGGGCCCAACCGCCCTATCTGGGAAGAGATTGGACCTACACGGGTGATAAGCATTTAATTGGTCAATCACACAATGGAAGTATACACACAGACACACACACACATACACACGTTAATAAATGTACCTAACCATGTATACTTGGGCCTGCCTAGTTTTTGTTACAAGTAAAGCTCAAAAGTTTTCCCTGGGACTTGCCTTCTCTCCCTCCACATCTTGGATGGAATTTTTCCACATGTCTTAGTATCCTCACAGTGGTAAAGTAAGATGGCTATGGCAGCTCTAGTCCTTCTGAGTTCAAGTCCAGCAGGAAAAAGCTTCTGTCTCTCTCCTTGAATTCTCAGGAGTACATTTAATTATATTTTAGTGGCTTTCAGCCTATATAATGACACTCCCTGAACCAATTGTTGTGGGCAGTAAATTTTAAACACTGCAGCCTCCCAATTTCACCTGAAGCACGTGGATTAAGGATCTGAGAGAATCTCCAGGGAAACTCTAGATTTGTTGCTGGAAGAAGGGAGAATGAATGTTGGGGTGAATAATCAAGTATCTGTGCGTTAAGATGACCAAATCCATTGCTGTATTTATTTTGTGCCAATTATTTAAATTAAGAATTAGTTCAATGCAAGAGTTCCTAAATCCTCACAAAACCAGATAGCAAGAAGCCTTAGCAATCATCCCAGCTCCTGGTGATTCAAAAGGTGCTTCATGAACCAGCAACAATTGCATCACCAGGAAGCTTGTTAGAATTGCAGGATCTCAGGGCCCCGGGAAACACTGGATCCGAATCTGCAGTTTAACAAGACTTCCAGTATGTACAGTAACGTTGAGAAGTAATGACCCAGATTTAACTCTCAATTTACAGCTATGGAAACTGGGCAAGGCAAAGTGAAGAGTCTTACCCAAAGTCATGCAACTATTAAATGGTAGAACCGGCACCAGAAATAGAATCCAGCCTCTTGTCATTCAGAGGAAGCTCCACTCCAAATTGACACTATTTTGCACAGTGCACTTTTCTTTCAATCATAATTATGTTTGCAATTATTTTCTTGTTCTTATCAAAACGTGCATATCAGGATATGTCACTATAGCATTCAGCATAATCGTTCAGAAGTAAAACTTTGCAGTCAAAGAGGCCTGGATTCAAATCTCAGCTCTAGCACTTCTACCTCACAAACTTGGGAAAGTTATTTGACCTCTGTAAAATGGAGTTCTCTCACCCACCTCACAGAATTACTATGGGAATTGAAAGAGACGAGGCATCTGTGTATATTTTATAGGCTAGAAACTGAATTAGCAT
Organism: Varecia variegata; assembly: GCA_028533085.1. Classification (NCBI taxonomy): domain Eukaryota; kingdom Metazoa; phylum Chordata; class Mammalia; order Primates; family Lemuridae; genus Varecia; species Varecia variegata. The sequence goes on along the minus strand of CM052443.1, from coordinate 62,924,091 downwards.
TTGGAATCCACAGAGCTCAAAAATATTATTTGTATCATTATTTTTCATAGAACAATATTTTTCATGCATCGGATTTTTTTCATCTATCTTTTTAGGCATCACAAATATAACAATGGGTAAAAACGATTCCCTGCCATTGAGGAGATTATACTCTATCAGAGGAGGTAGAGTGGCAACAAAGTGTGTGTGTGACCAACGCAAAGCCATCAGCATGAACATAGTGCCTCCATGGCACAGAAAAGAGGTAATTAATTTTGCCTAGAAAAGGAGAATGAGGCTTCACAGAAAAAAAATCACATAAACTTGCTCCTTCATGGGAGCCTTAATGAGTATTCCACGAAATTTAGTTTTTGAGGAATCAACCGGCATTGGTGTTGACGGTTGAGGGCATGAAAGAGTATATAAGATGGCGCCCCCAACAGAATCAGACTCCTAAGATGAAGAGCTAACGTGACTTATGATGAAGGCCCACCCAGTATTTCCCCGCTGTCATGCAGTGAAGTGGGGCCTTGTAAGTGGTCGTGACTGATGACCTGAGGGCAGAAGTGATGGGTATGAACTCCAGAACAGAGCTCAGAAGACAAGGTCCCAGTTCCCTTATTCCAGGTGGTGCTCTAAGATGGCGGTGCTTGGGGACAGCATGCAGCAGAGTCTCCTGCAGCCCAAGATAGACATGTTTGATGAGTGAGAAAAACATTGTGGTAGCGTTTAATCCCTCAAATTCGGGGCTCACTTGTTACCACAGCATAACCCATCCTGACTTAATATCCCAATGTCAGTGTTTGTGGAGAGCGACTCCTCCTGTGACAGCCGGGGAGTGCATGGCCTTGGAAGGGATTGGCCTCAGATAAGGTGGAGGATGGGGGTTATTGCTAAGCCTATCTAAATTTTTTACTAAGCAGCAATTTCTTTTCCTTTTCTTTTTTTTTCTTTAGAGATGGGGTCTCACTCTGTCCCCTAGGCTGGAGTGTAGTGGTGCAATCATAGCTCACTGCAACCTCAAACTCCTGGGCTCAAGCCATCCTCCTGCCTCAGCCTCCTGAGTAGCTGGGACTACATGTGCACACCACCCCACCCAGCTAGCAATTTCTAATCATATTTTCCCTACTCACACAACAATATTTTTCAGGATTTAATCTTGAAATCCTAATAAGGACGTGCACTCTGGCGTAGCCAATGAAACCTCAATATGTCATTGGATCATAATGCATTTCAGTATTACAAAAACAGTTATGAATTGCCCTAAGCAAAACAAATCCATCTGTGCTGTCTTTTCATGCTACTTCAAAGCCACCCCACTATCTAAAATCAAACTTCTCAGGAATAAATAGGCGACAAGGTTGAGTCCCAGAGAGTGTCACTTTTAACCTCTAGCAAATTTTCACAGCTGAGTGGCAAACTCCTCCCAAACAACATTTCTAATGGGAGGCTGACAGACTTCTAACTAAAGCAGTTCCAATGTGCCACTATAATAACCTACTTCTTTTGATTGAATTTATTTTTAATGATTATTTTCCCTGCATGCCAATCCAACCTGTGCTGCCAGCCCAGATGGAGGGGGAGGGGAGGAATCCTCGGACGGAGAACGTTGTCTTGGGCTGTACTGCCACCTAGAGGTGCTGATGAAGAACTACCCTGCTGCTATCAGCGGCGGTTGTTGAGTTAAATAAAATGGACCTTTCTTCCACTGCGTGGGTCTGGACAAAAGAACTGAAATTATTCCCTCAGTGTCACTTAAGCAAAATAGATTATGGAAAAAAAAAGCGTTACCATGAGTGTGTTCACTAAAAATTACTATTAGCCTTAAAGTGGAAAGTCCTTTAAGGAAAAGGCCTTTTTCCGCAGTTCTTTTCATTACAAAGGTTAGATTTGATTTGCACCTTGAACTGAATTGACAGAAAATCATTCGGAAACTGAACGTTACAAGAGTCTGAATAGGTCCATATGATCGAACTGCAATTCAATTTCAAAAATAAAATTTATTCAAAAGTTATTCAGGATCAACGCAGGGGACAAGAAGTATTGTGGGGACAGAAAAAAGGACAAGGACAATGACAACTTGTTGAATACTTAAGTTCTGCAAGACAGAATGGGACGGATATATTCCTGATAGCCATCACTATTTTGAAGGCAAACTCAAAAAGTCTTGTTGCTGTTGTTGTTGACAAGGTCTTTGTTTGACTCTCTCCTCAGGCAATGTGAACCTGTACACAAATGCAAACCATTTTAAATAAACATGAGGAACTTGTATTTCGTGAAGTTATTTCAAAACTATTAATAATACAATGAAACACAAGTTCATGGAAAGGATAATTTAGGCAGACTTTTGGAGAGAGAATTTAGTCAACATTATTAATGATATTTGTGGTAAGAGATAGGAAAAATCTGAGACCAATATCTTCATGAGCTCAGGAATTTTCAGCTGCAACATCTTTGTGACATTTTAAGCCAATAACGATGGCTCCTCTTTGAACTGAAGGAGCCCGCATACACTCAGTAACACATCCCTAGTACCATAGACCATGTGGCTCACTTTGTTTGTATCTATTCTCTGAGATCAAACATGATCTGGAAAGGACAGCAAAGCAAAGTCACAAAAAGGAAAAAGACAGAATTTTGCAGCACAAAAATTTTACTACTCATACAAGTACAAAATTCAAAACTAGGCAAGTTAACAATTCCACTCATTGGAAGACGTGGTCATTTTCAGAAGACCAAAACTTGCGATGGTTAACTGTTTACGTTTTCAAGTATTTACTATGGCTCTGGCACCATCTTAGTCCCCGAACACCCACATATATGGTAGGTACTATCATATCCCCATTTTACAGATGAGGATCAGGAGGCATAGAGAGGTTAAGCACATTAGAGGTAGAGCCTGGATTCAAACCCAGGTAGTTAGTGTGTCTATAGAGTCTGTACTCTTAAATGCTAAGTTTAATACTGTCTCATTAAAAAAAAAAAAAAAACACTTTCTATAGGACAACTCAAGAAAGAGACTGTAATGCTTTGTTCTGTGAGGTTGTTCAAGATGGTGTCTCACAAAGGTCATTTTATGTTTATGAAGGTCATTGTCCATACCTGCTGCCACTGTATAGACTTTCTTGGTTTTTTTTTTTTTATTTTTGAGACAGAGTTTCACTCTGTTGCCTGGGCTAGATTGCTGTGGCGTCAGCCTAGCTCACAGCAACCTCAAACTCCTGGGCTTAAGTGATCCTTCTGTCTCAGCCTCCTGAGTAGCTGGGACTACAGGCATGCGCCACCATGCCCAGCTAACTTTTTTTTCCCTATATATTTTTAGTTGTCCAGCTAATTTCTTTCTATTCTTAGTAGAGACGTGGTCTCACTCTTGCTCAGGCTGGTCTCGAACTCCTGAGCTCAAACAATCCACCCGCCTCAGCCTCCCAGAGTGCTAAGATTACAGGCGTGAGCCACTGTATAGACTTTCTTTACTTGGGTTCAGGTCAGATCATCACCTAGCTGATAACAGGAGCCATAAACCGTATGAGCGTTTGGGGACTTAATGGCTTTTTCTCCTGGATCCTTCTCTGGTTGGAGCTGAGCCAGCCCATTTGTCAGTCACCCCATGAGGAATTTCCTTTTTCCACCCAGGGTTCATGTGCACTTCCCCCTCCCGGGCTTTGGGCAAAGGTGACTTTTCAGAGGTCAATTAGTATACCATGTCTGCGGTAGATGTTCAATAAATATTTGAATAGGATCAATGGAGACATTTCCGAAGCTTAATCAAGCCAGAGGCATTTTCGATATTGATGGGGTTCCTGGCAGCAGTTCTAACTGCACCCCAGGTCCCAGGTGGTTGAAGATAGAAAGGGGTCGATTGCCTCATAGGCATTCATTGTTCTCCCCAAGATGCCCTCTGGGAGAACTGAAATACCAAAAAGCCTCACTGATAAGAATTTTACCGGTTAAAAAAAAAAAAAATCAGCCAAGGGAAATAAAGCTCATCTGCAAATGTCATTAAACTCAATGCGTCTTTGTTGTACCTTGCAGATCCTTCCGGTCAGTGAGAGTCAAGGGGAGGTCATGGCAACTCCCAGAAGCTGCCACTATTCATGCAACATATTCAGTTGGCAATGGGTTTAATTATTAAGTCTCATGCTAACAGGATATAATAAAATCTATTAATAAATCATCCATTGGGTTGGAGAAGAGGGAAATGGAGGGATATGAAATCTGTAGCACACTCTTAACACTAATCCCATTGGACTGTAGCTTCTGTTTCTCTCATTCAGAAGTATTGACTGAATGAATGAACAAAAGAACCAACAAATCAACCAATGAGGAAACAAGCCAATGAAGGAACCCAGATCTCCTGGGCCAATCCAAGGTAAAACGTTGGCCATAGGCAACCCCCCTTGTACATCTGTACAATGGACAACCACATGGACCATTTTCTCCTTGCGCCTAGGCAGTGTCTGGAGCCAGAAGGTGGATGCCATTTTGCAACCTTGCTGGCCTGGCCAGGACTTGGTGGTGTGCAGCAAGCCGAGCACACAGAGCCAGACAGCATTCACAGCCTGTGTCCGAGAGAGAGTGCCAGCGACAGAAGCCAGAGGAGCCCATATGAAATGAATTGTCAGGACAAAGGCTGCTGGTGGATATCAGGAATCAAGAGAGAGCCAAGGTGAGAATCCAAGAGGTCACAGAGCCACAGATGATAAGCCAAGCAAACCAGAGTGGATGGCCCACAGGGCAGTCTATGCCAGCATCGGAGACCACAAGCATTTTGCTTGGCTAGACTTTCTTTTGGCTTTGTGCTTATTTTTAAAAATCGGTAATACATGAATCTGGGGCAAATCTCAAAAGGTTCCAAAGAGTATTCTGAGTGGTAATCTCATTCTCACTCTTGTCTCTCAGTTCCCCCATTCTCCTCTCCTGAATTTCTTCTGTGTCCTTCCACAGGTAGCCTATATATGTGTAAGCATATATTTATCTACATTCTGTATATCACAAACTGCATCATAGGATGCATCTTTCCTTTTCACTGAACAATACACCTTAGAAATGTTTCCAGAGAAATGTATGTAGAGCTGGTTCATTCTTCTTGATGCTGCATAATATTCCATTGTATAGATGTACCATAATTAATTTAACTAATTTTTTAAATGTATGTTTAGGCTGTGTCCAAATTTTGCTACAGCAGATAATGCTGCAATAATAATGCATTTTGGGTGTGTGTGGACGTATCTGTAAAAGTGAAACTCCTGGATCACAAAATACGTGCACTTTAAATTGCAATAGATATTTGCCAAATCATCCTCCAAAGAGCTGACACCAGTTAATACTCCAAACCATGGGTGTGCCTGTTTCCACAAATACTTGCCAACACACTTTATTATCAAACCTTTGAATGTGCCAAGAAAGTGTCCTGGATTATCCAAAAGCATCATTATCATCTCCTAAAAAATGAGAGCTGATTATATTTAAACACCTCATTTAGAAATAACTAAATTCCCACAGATGAACTGTTGTGTTATGGTTTTTTAATATGCACTTTTCTTATAATGTATGATCTTGAACAAACTTTATATGATAAAATCTGACTGGGATAAAAATTGGTTAGGATTTCTTGGCATCATGTGTATTACGATGGTTCAGACCCATTCCACAGGCATGCAATCAAAGGGGCCAATAGTCTGGGGACTGAGAGACCAGGGTTTGAAGTTTGAGATAACTTCCCATTGATGAAGCTCCTATGATGCACAGACATTTTTTCACCTCAAAATGAGCAGAATTTTGCTTTTTCACAATGCTATTATTTATCTTAACAAATTAGATTAGGTGATTTTTTTAAAGTTACATACCTGATAAGTGGTGGAGCTAGACTGGAGTCTCAGTCAATTGAACTCCACATAATGTGCTTTTTCCAAGTCCTGGCTTTACTGACTGCTCATTTGGAACAAAAAGACCAGTGGATTTGAGATTGGGAAACCTGGCTATGTCTATCAATCTGTTATTCACTAGGCATGTAACCTTGGGTAAATGATTTAACCCCTTTGGTGGGGGTCTCCATTTTCTCAACTAATTTGTCAAAAAACTGGAGTGTTCCCTTAAA
>CM052443.1:62878920-62917515 GCA_028533085.1 Varecia variegata | reverse complement strand
TTTTTTTTTTTTTTTTGAGACAGAGTCTCACTCTGTTGCCCGGGCTAGAGTGCCATGGCATCTGCCTAGCTCACAGCAACCTCAAACTCCTGGGCTCAAGCAATCCTCCTGCCTCAGCCTCCCGAGTAGCTGGGACTACTGGCATGCATCACCATGCCTGGCTAATTTTTCTATATATATTTTTTTAGCTGTCCAAATCATTTCTTTCTATTTTTAGTAGAGACGGGGTCTCGCTCTTGCTCAGGCTGGTCTCGAACTCCTGACCTCGAGCGATCCTCCCGCCTCGGCCTCCCAGAGTGCTAGGATTACAGGCGTGAGCCACCGCACCTGGCCAAGAATTCGTTCTTAAGAGAACTTGAGAGTTTCCAATACTCAAGACTGATGGAAAAAAGAAGTCTACAGAAATTATATTCTTTCTAAAACAAGAATTACAAGAATCCTGGTCTCCCACAGGGAAAAGGCCACTGAGATGGTTGCCTTGAATTTGAAACAGAACATTCCCCACCTTACAATGTCATCCATTCCTTCCAGGCACTTCAGCTCAGTGAGTTAAGACAATAGAAGGGGAAGACGTTTCATGTGATTTTTTCAATACACATTAGAAAATGGCATTAAGTCATGAGATATTTTCTTCTTCAAGAGCATTAAGACTCAAAATTTGGGTGATCTTAAAGGCATGCTTTGGCTGAGGCAGGGTGCTGTGATGGAAAGACTCCACCACACCTAGGAAGCCACTCAACTTGGCTAAGCCTGTTTCCTGATCTGTGAAAACAGGCATGATTGCAAGGATGACGTGAGAAAACCCGTGAAAAGCTTGTAGGACACAGTAAACACTTAGGAAATATAACCTTTCCTGTCTACAATAATAAATGTACACTCTATGTCTTGCTAGAAGTCTAACCACAAGACTGCTACTCTATGGGTGCTCTCTAGGGAATTTCTAGCATCCTTTATGACAGATCATCTGCACATGGTCAGTCGCACATTCCTCCGTGGGTATTTTCAGTCACTCATCTGTGTACTTGCCTGGTGCTCCCACTGAAATCCCATTGATTCTAAAAATCTCAGGAGTTATAAACGCCTCAAAAGGCCATATAAGTTTACGGTCATTTAAACAGCTCCTAAACCAATAAGAGGCACAGAGTAGACAACCCAGTGGCCGGTAGAAAAATCCTTGGAAACCCACATTCTCCTGGTTGCTATGCTGCTGGATTTTACTAACAGCTCCATTTTCTGCAGTTGACAAGAGGATGGCCTCTTTTGTGATCTTGTCAACTAATTGATATGTTCTTCAAGAATAGGAGCAATCTCTTTTTGTTTTAATTTCTGCCCAGCCTTTCAAAGAGCTCTCCCCCTAATCAGTGCTATATAAATGGTTAGTCGGCCAACTGTACGTCAAGTTGTGGTCATTTAGGTACACAATGTTTGAGATGATTAAGTTGCTCATTTCCTGTTCTCAAAGGACATTTAGGAATTTTTTAAAAATCACCAACACACCTCATATATTTTGGCTGTGCATTTACTTAGTTTTCCGAAATTGGAAGATTAAAAAGGAAACTATTAAAAATAAAGCATTCTTTCTTTTTTAATTTAAATCACCTCATAACTTGAAAATTGTGAAAAGAAAAAGACAATTAATTGCATAAAATTATTGTGGATGTTGCAATAGGCAGAATAGGTTCCCAAGTACTAGTCCACAAAAACTCTGAATACGTCACCTTACTGTCAAAAGGAACTTTGCAGATGTAATTAAGGATCTTGAGATGGAAAGATTATCCTGAGTGATTCAGGAGATCTCAATGTAGTCGCAAGCATCAGTGTGAGGGAGAAAGGGATGCAGGAACCTCAGAGTCGGAGGAGGAGATGTGAGGTCAGAAGCCAAAGCTGAAATGATGCATTGCTGGAAGAGGCCATGAGCCAAAGAATGCAGGTGGCCTCTAGAAGTTGGAAAAGACAAGAAACAGATTCTCCCATAGAGCCTCTAGAATGAATGTCATCCTGCTGACACCTTGATTTTAGCCCATAAAACCCATACTTGTACTTCCGGCCTTCCGAACTGTAAGATAACTTTGTGTTGTTTTAAGTCATGAATTTTGTGGTAGTTTGTTAGCTCAGCAATAGAAAGTCATACAGATCAAGCAGAAAAACAAGACATAATATATATAGCATATTAACTTTTTTGGCTTTTTGATATCAAAACTAAGAGATGTCACATGTAAACAAACTAGAAAGATTAATGGATTAATTGTATTTTACACTCTGTTTTACTTTTGAACTTTGGCAGAAAATGACCTTATCCAACAGGCATTAGGTAACACACAGAATCAGTGGGAAGGCTACAGAACCCAGTGTGGATTACAGACGGTAGGTAAGTAGAATCCAAGGGAATACCGCTCACACACGCCATGCCCCGGAGTCTGTCGTCCAGCCAAGGTGTTTCCACCGCTGCACTCGGCTACAGCACTGTGCCATGAATGGTTTCATAACTGCACTTCAAGTCTGCATCACTCCTGTAGAGCTAGGTGCTGGGTGGAAGGATGAGATGAACTAAATCTAGGTTATATTTATATAGCTACACCCTAGGTTTTAGGGGATACGGAGAGGCAACGTTTGTTCCTTTCAGCTGCTCAAGTGATATGCAGAGTTCTGCTCCCCACCAATGTTCACATGGTGTGGGATTCCCCCTAAAAACAAAAAGTATGTTCAGATGCAGATATAAAAAGTTACAAATGTCTACTGCAGAGTCTAATAATCTAAATTATCTAATTTCTTGAGCATTATTATCCAGACATTTGAAATGCTGTTCTGGAGACCCTGTAGTTATTAAAAACATAGGCAAGTGACTTAAAAGTTTTTGAATAAAATTCAAATATATAAGTGAATGTTTCAAATTGTGTTCCATAGAACTTTAATCTTCTTTCTTCCTTCCCTTCCTTTCTTCTTTCCTTCCTTGTTTTCCTCATTTTTCCCTCTCTTTCCTGAGAAAAAGTTTGATTTTTAGTTTTATAAGAGTTTCCAAGAGACCCTCTGGGCATATCAATCAAAATCTGATGGGTTACTCTTTGGAAACAGGGCTCAGCAGAGACAGGCGATCTGGGAAGACTCTAGTGTGAGCTGAGCGCTGGGCATCTGGCAGCAGTCTAGGCAGGAGGGGCGTGCTGCTCTGTTTCTTTTTTTCCTTTCCTACATTTCTTTGCTTTTTATTGTGCCTTCTTTTTGTCTCCACATAGACTACACCTACCACCATCTCTCAGGAGAGGTCAAACCAGAATACAGCGCAGTAGAAAAAAGACTGCATTGACATGACAAAGATCCCAGGAACTTCCGATCTTAAGGGATGGACTAAATAGCTGGTGCCATTGCTTACAAAAGTGTCTTGAACTTGATGGAGGTTATGCTGAGAAATAAAATTTACATTTTTTATTTTTAGCTTTCAGTTCCATTTTTCCACAAACTTTTTGAAGTTCCCTCATACAGTATTGATAAGCTTTTTTGAGACTTTGAATACTTTGAAAATGTTATTATTATTCTCATTTTATTAATAGTTTGACTGTACAATTACAGGTTGGAAATAATTTTCCTTCAGAAATTGGTGGGCGTTGCTTCACTGTCTTCCTGGTTTCAGTGTTTCTTTTGACATGAGAACAATGATTCTAATTCCTGTTTCCTAATATTTTTTCCCTTTTCTTTCTGGAAGCTTCTTAAGGCGTAGGGCTCTAATAACAGTATATTCTATTTCCATCCATTCTTCTGGGTTCTAGGTAGGATCTTTCAATCTGGCAACTCATGCCCACTTCTGGAAATTTTGTCTTGAATTATTTATGATTTTGTCATTCTGCTTTCTCCATACTATCCTTCTGGAACAGCTCTTTTTGGATGTTGGACTTCCTTCCTCTGCTGTTTTCTCTTTGTGCTCAACTTTCTGGAAGATTCCTCAAATTTATCTTCCTAAGTTTATATTGTTGCTGTTGCAACTTCTGCTATCATGTTTTTAATTTCTAAAAATTTATTTTTGCTCTATGAAAGTCCTTATTATTAGGACCTTATTCTTGTTTCACGGATGCAATAGTTACATCTCTCTGAATATAGTAATGATAGATTTTTTTTCTCCACATAGGCTCTGTTTCCCAAGGTTGATATTTTTGTTTTATTTTGCCTGTCTGCATTTTTCATGTTTAGAGGCTTTCCACAAATATCCAGTGATCCTTGGATCACTCAGGGGAGCTGAAATCCTGATTGAAAGTTCTGAATGTGGGGAGGGACTTGCCAACTTTGAACTTTAGGGTGATCAGGGGAGTCATTTGTTGGAAAGATACCTGATGTCAGTATCTTTAGGTCTTTCCTTTTGGCTGGTCATACCTCAGAGAAATCTTTCAATCTCTGAAAGATAAAGGGATCCGTGTTCTGAAAACTGAGTAGGGATTATCAGCATTTAGCTTTTAGCACTCAGAGCAGATGCTGTCACTTAATTCCCCTGATTTTTGAGTAGCACCAACACACTCAACTGTGCTTGGTGTCCATCCCTCAGTGTAGAAGCCGTCTGTCACTCCAGAACATACATCACCAGACTTCAGTCAGGGTAGTGGTGGCGTAGCATGGGAGAACAATACTTACAGAGAGAACTGCTTCTCAAACTGTTTTCACTCCACCTTCCCTCACACAACCAGAGGAACCTGCTTCGGCCAATTCTTGAGCTTTTTGTGACCTCCCTGATGTTAATCTAGATTGTTCTCTGCTTTCCTCCACTCGTGGATAAAGATTCAGCTTTCTTGGGTTTGTTAACTCAGTACCAAATTATCCATCTGCTTTGCTGCTTCACAATGTTGAAGCTATTGTCTTCTGTCCTCATGAACTGATATCTTTAAACAAAAAATCCATTTGACTCTAGTTTTAATGGGGTTTTAGAAAGGAAAAAAATACATCATGTCACCCTAGAAAACATCCAATATTTCTTATTCTTAACCAGATTATCTTCAGTCTTATTAACAGTGTGCTAATTTGTGGATGTCTTCCTGTTGGCTTTGTTTTAGTTTTGCTTTTGTTTTGAGAGATTTATGCCTTCTCTTGTTTTCTTAGCCAGTGTCCATAGCTAGAAGAGGGCTAATTTATCAGGCTGGTTTTAGAGCCACAGTAAAAGGCAGGAGGTGGTGAGCATGTTCCTGCAAAGGGTTCGTTGTATTCATATTTGACTTTCAATACACTTGATGGTCAAGAAGGTCTGGCCACGTGTATTCTTTGTCTTCTGTGACATCCATCTTGCTAACATACAAAACAGCATCTGTGTGTTAGCACCATGCTCCCCTTGCTTGGAGCCTCGAGGGGAGTGTATCAGTAGATAGACATCAGGGATGGGGTGACGAAACAGAGCAGGAGGACCAAGCTCCCCTTCCCACGGTGGCTCCCTGGCTGAAGCAGCTCTGAGCTGGAGGAAGGAGAGACCTTGACACTGCTACATCAAGCTTGGGGTTTTGATTACTGCATGGGAATACTCATCTGAATATACATGTTTGCAACTTAAATATAGTACGTGTTTCTCACCCAGGGCAGGAACTCCTAATTTGGGCCGCTGGGCCCATTGTGTGTCTATGGATAGAAAACCATATTTCTATCTTGGATAGGAAAAACAAAATTACATGTTTATTTTCCCTAAACTCTAATTGAAATTTAGCATTTCATTTAATAATATAAAATGCTGGCAACAAACCCCAGTATTATGATCAGTACCTGTGACTGTGTCACAGAGAGAAATCATGGATGTTCACAATTCATGTTCGCTGCTTGCAGATGTCTTGAAATACTGTTTACCTTCATCACTATGGCAAAATGATGGTGGCTATGAGACCTATCGCCAGATCTTGTAGTTTCATGTGCCAGAAAAGCAGCACAAATCCTGCTATTATCACAAAACTCAAAAAGCATTCTGGGAATGGTCTTTCAACATCATCGGTTTCCTAAATAATCCTATGTATTTTATTTTATTCATTTAAAAACATGATTCTGAGGGGTTCCTGGGCTTCAAAGAGGTCTGTGGCACAGACAACGTCAGACCCTGATCTAGTAGGGTTGGAAGAGTCACGCGCTTGCTGAAGTGTGCATCCAGGGTGGGGGACGTTTACGCCCACTCAGTGAAGCTGAAAGGGAGGCAGACAGCACCGGACATGCCAGGCACACGAATGAACCGATCGTTACAGGCCAGTCTGGCACGGTGCTGAGTTGGGCACTGGGGCCGACACGCACTGAGAAAATCTAGCCTAGATGTTGGGGCTGAGCACAGCTGCTTGAAGTGGTCTCTGAATTGAGATGCGCAGGGTGTGCAGGAGTTGGGTAGGGAAAGCAAAGCCAGAGTCAAGGGCTGGCAGTGAAGGAGAGCACAGCACGTCTGAGGAACAGTTTCCTGTGCCCAAGTGTAGACTTCGGGGGAGGAATGTGGGAGGAGGCAGAACGTGGATCCTTTTCTCTATGTATTTACAGGTTTGTTGTCAACCCCCACCAGAACGTCATCTCTCCGACAGTCTGTCTTGGCTACTGCATATCCCCACCGTCCAGAACAGCACTCAGGACACAGTTGGGCTCGATAAATATTGATGCAACTAGTGAGTGAACAGGCATGAGCCAGATCACAGAGAGCCTTAAACATCGTGTTAAGAAGTTTCTGGATTTTATCTAAGGGGTAAAATATTTGTTTCTGGAATGATTAAGCAAGAAGAGATTTGTGGTGATTTAAAGAGCATTAATTTTAACCTTAAAATCACACTGGAACTACTCCTAAGACTCTCCCTGAAAGAGTATTTATCCAGCAATCAAGTTCTAGCCCACTGCACAGCAATGGGAAAATGTACACGCACTTGGATTGAAAGATATTCAGAAAGCCAACATCCTACGGATAATGAGGAACTCTGTGAAAGCTTAACTCAGATGTTATGAAACGCGGTTCATGAACTGCCAGCTGGAAAGGTCGCAAGTTAAAGGGCCTTAAAACTAAACGCCCACTCTACAGAAAATTAAGAAATATAAATTCACAAATAAATCTGATACACAGATACAAAAGAAGTTGCAGAAAAATAAAGAAAATGGGTATTCCTAGGTATTTCTAGAATTTTGCAAATGGAAATTTACCTTACTTTGTAATTTTAAGTATTTTTTATCTTTTTTCCATTTTCAGCTATGAAAACATTTTAACATCCTTATCAGGGAAGAAAAATTTATTTTTATTTTAAAGCTTGTGAAACCATATGCTTTCCTGGGGATTCATTCCCATCTTGTGGAATTGGAGATTTATCCACAGGAGATCTTTTTCAACAGGCTATTTACTTCTCACAGTATAAACATAAAGGTCAGTTTCCATTTAGTTAGAGAATTTCTTCACCCCACCACCACCACTTTTACTGTCACTTAGATTCAAAATCGCAGTCAGAATTCCAGTATTTTCTTCTACTACTTGATGCCATCCACCCTAATAAACGGAGATCCTACCCCTACCATGAGTCCATTCTAAGTTTCAGGCTCTCATTTTTCTCTTCAATTGTTTCCTCCTCTTTTAATCCATCCCACACAATATCCTATTGTGTATGACTCCCCAACTTTGTGTCTACTGAACCACCAAGAATGTATGTGAGAGGTGGTCTGTGACTTGTATCAGAGCGAGCCCTCCACAATGTCCACAATGTCCCATCCCCTGTGATCTGGCAAATCCCTGGAGCTCGTTACTCATTGAAGGCCGTTCCCAGGGTCCTGAGCAAGGCCAATGCAATCAACAGTGCTTCAAAACTCTTTTTTTTAACTGGGGGTGATCAAAGTGTCATGCACCATTCTGAGCCCTTTATATGCATTAACCCATTCAGTCCTCGGAACAACTCCACAGAAAGGTACTGTTATCTTTATTTTACAAACAAAGAAGCTGGGGCTCACAGAAGTTAAGTTCCTTGCCCACAGTTGTAGGTCTGAGGTCAAGTTCAAACCCAAGCTGGCTGCAGAGTTCATACCCATGGCTGTTAAAATATGCTGTCTCTTATTTATACTGTCCATGATTATTTTGTATGTGTAGCTGTATGTGTGCATGTGTGTGACTGCATCAACTCTTTGCAAAGCCTGCCTTATTTAGCCAGTTAATTCTCTGATCATCCATTCAATAATCAGACCTATTAAAGTACCAAGCACCGTGCATCACAGAAGGCAGGAAGTAGTAGGCAAAGTGGCTGAGGGTATGGAGCACCTGTCTAAGTAAACAAATATAAGGGCAACAAGGACGTCCATAAAATTAAAAAGGTGCTACAGAAATGGGAGCGGGTGCCTTATCCTAGTTTGGGGGTTCAGGGAAAACTTCCTGGAGGAGTTAGCTAGGCAGTGTGGGGGTGGGAGAGAAAGGGACTAGCCCCTCAGAAGCCATGGAGATTGCCAGAGCACTGAAATTCTTCTACAAAAGCCTCCCTGTTCCTGGTGGCCAAGACCCAAGCTGTTGGGTCTTGCCCTGTTGGCCAAGTGGACAGGATTGGGCCACAGCAGGGAACACCAGGCATGGATTCTTTTTCCCACCAGCCAGCTTGCCCCGGCCAGAAAAGACAAGTGTTTCAGAGATACGGTTCTATGCAGACACAGCCTAGAATTAAAATTACTTCAGGGATATCTGCAGTCAAGCTGAAGGGAACACCCAAAAGGCCAAAGGAAGCAAGCTTTATTGAATTTACAACACAGAAAATATTTGTAGTTCCTTAGACATTTGCATTGCTATAAAAATTACACTTTATGGTATAATTATTAATGGTTTGAAGAGAAATAAACAGTATAAACGAAATATGGCCCATACTATGAAAATGTAAACCATATAAATCAAAATCATAAAACAATTATTCAATACTCAGAGGCCTACTTAATATATACATATGAAATTTCTTGCACATTCACACAATAAAAGCCCAAAAAACCATCACTCTGAAGCCGATCACTGTACAAATATGAAAATAAATCTTTATCTTTAACCTCAATTTTATCTTCAGCAGGAGGGTTGCTCAACTGGGTTTATGCAAATCACATCTAGTATTAAATAATCAAATGTCACATATGTCATATAAAGCAGCAAGTGGAAAAAATAAATGACGAAAATGCACGGGGCTAAAGGTTAATAGCGAAAAATGTCTCCTTATCCAACATTATTTTCCATAATGAAATTAAAATATTTTCCAATGTACCAGGATACATTAAAAAAAAAAGGAGTGCAGTGTAATTGTGATTTTAAAAGCTCTCAAAGGAAAACCAGAGAGGTGTGTAACTGCCCTACAAATATACAAATTTACCAAGTGAAGTCTAAGTTAAAAACATTAAATATTTTTGTCCTTACCAAAAATACACTTTAAATTTGAGAATACGTCATGAATTTAAAATGTTAGAAACAATCATGATCTCCCAGCTACTAAAAGAGCTCTAAGTAGCTTTTCTTTAAACCAGATTGCTAACCAGAGCTCTAAGTCTCTAATTTGGATTATGTGACCAAAATATTTATCTGGGCTCAAATAAAGATGATTGATTTGTCTATAAAAGGCACCTGTGTAATCTCCTAATGAACTTGGGTGTACAATCCAGAGGCAAACACCAAGATCATACTTCTGTATTAAAAGCATATTCTTATTTACAGATTGTAAGATAAATATAAAGAGACACTTTGGAGTAAATAAATAAGGGCAACATGATAACACAAACACTAACACGGTTTTGTGCAAATGCACCAAAACTCAAACATGTGTCTCATACATCAACACATATGTATCAAGTTCAATCTCACGCGAGCTCAAGAGATGACATTAGGCAGACAGCAATGGCACAGCTCTTGTCTCACCATGCCACAAATATAATACCCCTCACCCTGTTTATTTTGACAATTCCCCACAAACAAGGCATTCTTTTTGATCAGAAATGTAATCTTTTTTTTTCTGGGACCAAAACTCATGAAACACGAAACAGGAATTCATGGTAGAATTACTGAGGATAGATCCAACCTTCCAGTGAAAATATTAGATGTCTTCAATAGGAGAAGGCATGTTTTTGAAACCTAAATGATGTTGTAGTTATTTATAATCTTTGTAGGTAACGTATCAGGTAAATTTCCATTTTTAAAAAAATGAAGCTTGGGGAATTTAAGGTTTGATCACAAAAATCATAAACAGGAAAAAGATTGCTACATGGAATTGTTTTAAGTCAACAAAAATAAATGTTTTTAGCTTATATTAATATAATACAATAAATAACAGCTATAATTTAAGTTTTCAGCAAGTTACTTGGGGTCTACACCTATGTGCGCCAAGGCAAGTTCAAATCTCTTATTGCGATAACTAAACTGGTTTGGGCCACTGAAAGTTAGGCATCACTGGCCCACCGTGGGGGCAGGTGCTGACTTCTTTAGCTCTTAGAGACATTTCAGAGGGGAGATCTGGGAGGCAATGCAGGTTCTAGAAGGAGAGCAGGACCAACAGGTCACTGGGGATGATGTGTTACTGGTCACATTAAACAAAGGCCTATGACTTACCTTTCTTAATGACAATTCCTCTTTCCAAGACATTATTTTCCAAAACCATGCACTGTATTTCTTTCATTGCTCATTATTTAAGGAAGTTAATTCTCACAACCAGGGAGTTAGGGGATTTGCATTATATTACAGATTATGCTTTTAAACCATGGGAAGGTTTGAAATAAGCATGAATGGTTTCATCTGGCAAAATGTTAAATCACTCTAAGTGCCAGTACATTTTTTAATAAGATATAATTCACATACCATAAAATTCACCCTTTCAAAGTATACAATTCAGTGGTTCTTAGTATATTCAGAAAGTTACACAACCACTACCACTATTCTAATTCCAGGACATTGTCAACATCCCCAAAAGAAACCACACACCCATTAGCAGTCATTCCAGTTCTTCTCTTTCCTCAGCCCCTGGCAGACGCTTGCTGGTGTATTTTCTTAAGTGACGAGTGACAACTTACCTGGGCATTGTACTTTCAGTAGTATGTGG
Organism: Varecia variegata; assembly: GCA_028533085.1. Classification (NCBI taxonomy): domain Eukaryota; kingdom Metazoa; phylum Chordata; class Mammalia; order Primates; family Lemuridae; genus Varecia; species Varecia variegata. Next base: position 62,906,512 of record CM052443.1, on the reverse strand, counting down.
TTTTACATATTTTCATTAGAATGTTTAACACTAAATTTAAACCACAGACTTTGTAAGTATTCTGAGATTATGAAATACTTTCTTTTATATGTGACTATTTTTGTCTCATGTACACATTTTCTTTATATGTTAAAAAATAGATATTTGTTTCCATTTTTTCTCCATTACATTCTGTTCTTATTGCAGAAGTGATAAACATCAACACCCCAAAATTAAAAAAGCAAGAACAGCCAGAGTCCCTTTTAACTACGGGTCAATGGTCACTGCACTCCCCCCACTACTGGTTAAAGGGCTTCGGGATGTGCGAGGTGCCAAGGCCTGAAAGGCCAAGCTGCTGGTTTTACGGATGAGCAAAAGGTCTGACATGGGCTGGCCACATGTCCAAGATCACAAAGCTAGTTAACCACAAAGCTAGGATGAGAACCTCCTTTCACTAGAACTCTAGTAGCAAATATTCTAAGTAAACATTATTCTAGGTTACCTACGAAGTCAGCTACCACATGAATCTAATTAATATCAGTTGAGTTTCTTCTATAGCATTGAACACGTGATTTTTTTAATCACTTTAAAAACATTTACATGTTATTTTTTAAGACCTGGAAGGAAAGACAAGTCCATTCAACCGGAGGGCCACGTTGCTCTTTGAGATATAGCAAAGAAGAGCTGAGGTTCTGGAGGGACCCGAGAGAACTGTTCAGATATCCCACTCTGTAACCTTCCATATGACAGTTTCAGCAGGATGCACCACTCTGTTAAGAACCAAACAAGTCACACAAACTCAGTATTCGGGAAATGAAGGCTTCCCTGGCCAAAGATGTTTGGGATTTAACCATTGCAACAATTCTTCATCTGTGTTGACTTTTTGGAACTGGTTCCAGTCAGATTGGTAATGGATTTGCTGTCATCCTCGTCAGTTCTTTTCTTCACTTCTCTGGAGAGAGAGAGAGAGAGAGAGAGAGAGAATTACTAAGGTACAAAACTAAGCCACAGTATTTGTATACCATGGAGTATTATTCAGCTATAAGAAATAACGGTGATATAGAATCTCTTTGGTTCTCCTGGGGAGAGTTGGAACCCATTCTATTAAGTGAAGTATCCCAAGAATGGAAAAATAAGCACCACATGTACTCACCAGCAAATTGGTTTCCCTGATCATCACCTAAGTGCACATTTGGGAATAACACCAATTGGGTATCAGACAGAGGTGGGGGTTGGGGGGAGGGGATGGGTGTATACCTACATGATGAGTGCGATGTGCACTGTCTGGGGAATGGACACCCTTGAAGCTCAGATTCGGGGGGATGGGAGGGGCATGGGCAATATATATAACCAGAACTTTTGTACCTGCATAATAAGCTGAAATAAAAAAAACAAAAAAGAAAAACAAAACTAAGCTACAGATGGCTCCGTAGAAATAAAAATTGCAATGCTGAGTGTTTGCATGGGCCATCTAGACATTGTTCTAAATACTTGATAGGTGGTGACATTTAATCCTCACAAGAACCATATAAATTTGTTGTGCCCCATTTTATATGTGAGGAAATGAAGGCGAAAAGAGGTTAAGAAATTTCCCTCGGGTCACAGGCCTGGAGAAGTGGGATTCAAACCAGGTGGGCTGGCTCCCGTGCCTGTATTCTGACAACCAGCTGCCCCCCCCGCCGCCACACACAGAGGTACACACACATACACAGGCACACGCACAGCCCTCCCCTCACTCTCTCCCGAGGCTCTGGGATGCTGTGCAGTCTGTCACAGCAACAGCTTGCTCCTTAACACCCTGCAACCTGGTTTCCAGGCCCAAGTGATGCTTGTTGACCCTCACAAAAACAAAAGTGGCTTTATAACCATCCTTTAATTATACATGATCACAAAGGTAACAATGGATAGTTAAAACCATCCTTTTGCGTCATCCTAAATTTCTTTTAGAATTAACTGCTAGAGGCAACACTGACATAAAACGTCTTACTCCCCAAGACCCTATGAAAGTCCCCTAGGGAAGTGTCCTTCAAAGGGCAGCCTCCGTGGAAGCCTGTGAAAAGTGAGGACCCTAAAGTCTCACCTTAGACAAGCTGAATGGCTATCTCTGTGGGTGAGATGAGTGTGAGAGCTCATGCCCAAACAACTCCACCTTCCTTGTCCTTGCTCGGCGCTCCCCCAAGGAGAGGCAGAGCTTTGCCCACTCCTCTTGGTCAGGGCTGGCTCCCTACCCGCTTTGACCCACAGAATATGGAGGAAATGGTGTCTGTGACTTCCGCTCCCAAGCGTTTATAATGCCTGGGCGCTTCAGCCTCCTCCGCCTTGAGGCCCTGGGCTGCCATTTAAGAAGCCCAGGGTTCCTCAATGAAGAGAAGCCAGGGTGACCCGGGGGAACAAGATGCCACGTGGAGAGAAGCCACACTAGGGACCACCCTGGTGGCAGACATCCAGCCCATGCCACAGCCCCGGTGGCCAGCTGACTGCAAATGCCCCAAGCAAGGGCAGTCAAGGAACCTTCCAGCTGAGATCCAGCCAACTCTGATAATTGTGAGAAATAAAAAATAGTTGTTGTTTTAGGCAACTAAGTTTTGGGATGTTTTACGATGAAGTGGTTAAATGAAGCTCCTAGGATTCTGCATATTTCCAGTGGAGCTATGTTGTTCAATGGAAATATAATGTGATCTACACATTTTCTTTTAAATTTTTTAGTAGCCAGATTAAAAAATATAAACAGAAGTAAAATTAATTTTTTAATATATTTTACTTAACCCAGCATAGCAAAAATATTGTCATTTCAGCATATAATCAATAAAAATATTAATAATGAGATCTTTTACAATTTGTATACCACCTTTAAAATCTAATACAGCACATCTCAGTTTGGATTAGCCATATTTCGAGCAGCCAGGGGCTACCAAATTGGCTAGCGCAGCTTCAGAAGGTACAGGTTAAGTCCTAACTTTTAAAAACCACTGCACAGTGAGTTGGAAAGATAACATCTCAGCAGGAAAAAAAGGAAACAAATTCTTGCTGTAGGCCAGCTAATAAATGCAATGATACACATTTTCATGTTTTTCTTATTTAATACACTACCCCCTACACACACACACATCCCTGACAGGTGACAGGTGAGTATTATTGTTCTTACTTCACAGATGAGGAAACAAAGACTTAGAAAAGAAAGAGGAGAAATAATTCAACACATAACATCCAGTAAGACTCATTTCAGACTTCTGACCTCTAGAACTGTCAGATAATAAATGTGCACTGTTTAAGTCACTACATCTGTGGAAATATGTTAAAGTGACAATAGAAAATTAATACAACTTCCAAATGCAAAATCTTGGTCATTCTGTCATTCAAAAACCGCCCAATTTATGCCAGGCTCTGGGACCCTCAGCTAGTGAGCTTTGAGGGAAAGACAGACATCTTAATAAATAATTACAAAGTCCCAAGGGAGCTGCTAACACACATGTGCAGTGTGTTGCAGGTTTCATGGAGACTATGACATTGGAGGGACTTTTTGAAAGAATAAGAACTCACCTGCAGTCAGTGAGGAAAGGAGGGTACCTGCACCTCCAGGTGCAGGGTAAAGCATGCGTAAAGGCAGCAGCATAAAAGACCTTGGCCAAGACTGGACACAAAGCTTGCTGTGTCTACAGATTTTCATTCATTTGGGAAAAAATATAAGAGATTCAACCAGGAAGGTATGTGAGGTCAGGCTGTGACAGACAGCCACATGCTAAGGGCCTGGACTTTATGTTGTAGGTAGGACACCAATACAGGACTGTAAGCAAGAAAGTAAATATTAATTAGATTTTTATTTATAAAGATTACTCTGATTACAGAGTGGAGGATGAATGGATATTAGAGAAACTCTGAGGCAGAAACTCCCATGTTAACCCAGGCAGGAAATTTTGAGGCTTGAACTAAAACAGAGAGAGAGAGAAAAAAAATGCATGGATTCAAGAGAGAGACAAAGGTCACTGCATCAACAGGGCCCTGGAACCACTGGAGACAGGGGATGAAGCAAGGGGGGAAAGGAATCGAGACTGACTCCAGGTGACTATTTCTTAATTTTCATTTTGGCAGATTCCTCAGAGAGGGAACATAGAACGAGGAACAACCGTAAAGAAACATGAACACGTTAGGGTTTGGACACGTAGAGTCATGTATGGAATTTCCAGTTGGTGGTTCAGAATATGCTTATGAGATTTTAAAAAGAGGTGGGGGTTAAAAATACTGAAACTGGAAGTCACCAGCTAGGGATGGTTCCAGAAGCCCTGGGATGGAAGACAGAGAAGACAGAGAGCAGGGGAACCCTGAGATTACCAGCATTTAAGTGGCAAGCAGTGACTCAGATTACTAGTAAAGAGTCCCCACTTTGCCACTTAGTGGCGTCACTTTGAGCAAACTGAGTAAGCATTCTAAGTCCCAATTTTCCCATCTGTAAAATGGGTATAATAATCATAGCATTCTCACAGGACAACTCACACTTCTCCCTTCTGGGAAGTCCAATGGCCTCTATCAGCAACATACCCTGTGGTCATATATTGTCATTTTTTTCCCTCTAATGTTAAATTGCAAGGCCTTTTATTCCCTTGATCTCTCTGTTGAACTTAATATGGGGCTATGCACACATTAAGTACTCATAATGCAGACAGTGCTGAACCTGAACGCAAATATTAAGGAGCAAAAATATACACCCACATCTTTCAACTAGCCTTCAGTTTCTTTAATCTGCCAAAAATGCAGGCATGCTTCACTTTAAGAAAGTCAGAAATACAATTCCAAATATCGAAAGCAGACTTAAGGCTGGGAAAATTAAGTCACCTGACTAAAAACTACCATCTCCTGCACAAGTGCATTTTAAATGACTTAGTCTATGGACAGATTTACACCAAAGGGCTCAGCTGTTACACTGAACTGGTATTAATACATCAGTCTGAGCTTTTTGTGTTTTTCTCCAATTTCAAGGCATTGGTCGATCAAATATGCCTGTTGAACTTGAATCTATTGCAAAATGTTTAAAGCCTGTGGCTCTGGTGATGGCAAATGGACTTACTAATGGGACGCTGGCTGTGAGAGATGAACTATCAGCACTACAGGGAATTGCATTTCTAGGAGAAACTTTTCCTGGGATTGAGAGGTTTTCCAAGAAAAAGCAGCCTAGTTCAGGTTGTTAACAAAACGCTGACGGCCTCCATTCAAAAGCAAATTGTTTCACAGGGTGCAAACCCACACAGTCTTCTGGACCAAGTTTATGGCATTACATGGTGCAGAAGGGACCGTGCTGGGGTCACTCTATGAGATCTAAATTGAGAGCGTACATGTTTTGCATTACATGTAACTTTCTAAAGGTTGTAAAACTTTTAAAAAATGATAATTTTACCTGTGGAGATTGTAATATTTCCATTTGAGACTTGGGTGTTTTGACAAGCAAATCTGAAGGCAGAGTATAAAGCAATTAAAGTCTTCACAGATGTGCTTTATACATTTTATACTTAACACATCACTAATATCACCAGAGGCCCCAAACCAGGCCATAATGCAATAACAACAATAAAAAAACCCCTCCATGATAAAGTGAGTCACAAAAAGCTTATCGTATTTCTTTAATTGTCTAAACCTTAAAAAAAAAAAACCGTGACCTGCCCATTACAAAGCTGAAGTGAGCTCCTCACCAAAATGCCTTTGCACACCAGTTGTTTTAAGTAAACAAACACAAGCCGGTGTCTAAGCTACACCACAAACAGGGCCGGTGCGGGCTGACCCCAACACGCCGCACGGGAGCAGGGGGGGGGGGGGGGGGCACCGGCGCCTCACGGCCTCACCCATCTTTACGACACAATTTACGACACAATGAAGAGAATCCGTTCTGCGCTCTGGGTGGGACCAGGGCAATTTGGAGCCATTTAACTTTAATATGACCTCATGAGACAACGGAGCATTAAATAGCGATTATGGTATTCCGTGGCAGACAGGTTACCACACAGAATCCTGGACTCCTGGAATTAGAAAGGACCCTGGAGACCATTTTCCTCAGCCCCCATCCTTCGTTTCACAGATTACAGATGCCAAAAGTAGACGAGACTCGTTCAAGACTCCATAGGCATTTAGGGGTAGATTAAGAATGGACTCGAAGTCTCCTGACACCACAATCCTCCAGCATGCTGGGCAGCAGCCGGTGCCACACGCGAGGCCTGACCCGCGGCGTCCTTTACTGCCGTGCGGGAGCGGCGCTCAGCGCTCCGCTGGCCAAGGCTGAGGCAGCCCGTGGGGGCGCTCTGAAGACCTGCAGGTCCTTCCCCGCCGCCACCGGCCCCAGCAGCTACATCACTTCCATCCAGGAGTCCTCACGCTAATGAAACACCAACACGACCATTTGAAAAAGTGAAAGCACCTGCCAATTCAGCAATGACTCCATCTTCAGGGAGGTCACACACCGCATTTCACTGAATCCCACCCCCTTTTACTGAATGTAGCTCCTTTGGCCAAAACGACTGGTGTTGCCTATGCACCCACAAGTGTGTCAAATTTGTCATGTGACCCAGTGTATAAAGGTTCTACTCTGGCTCTTTTTTGACAATTGTGATATTAGCTCATGATTCTTCTATTGATACTAATCACAGGCAAAAAACCAAGTAATTCAGTTGACTCCATACATGTTTAAATATCTGCCTTTTTTAAACACCTGTTCTAGGTCACGCTCAAAGTTAGCACTGTTTTTGTTTTTAAACAAATGATTTCCAGCGTTGTGGGGAGAGGTTGGCTATCTCTCTTGGACTGATGTCAAAGTGGAAAATGTTCAAAGATGCTGAGTGGAAGCCCAAGGGCATCTGCCAAGCCCTGCTACAAATTAATGCCAAGCAGGCCACCTGAAGTCCTGGGATCCGTTTCCTGATTCTCCCAAGTGAGGGCAACAGTCTATCCCCAAGGTCCTAATCCAAGCGTTCTGTTAACAGAATTCTATTCTATTAGGCACTATAAATACCAAGTCATTAATTGAAAAGCAGTATTAAAGATTGCAAAGTATTTTAACTGTCAATGTTTACCAGCAGAAGAGGCCAATTATCACACTAAAGATTCTTATAAAATCCCATAAATAATCAGAAAAAGAATGACTTGGCAAAAGTTATGGTTTAACTTTGTCCATTATTAAAGATCACTGTCCTGAATTTTGTTAATGCATGTTTTGATTTTTCCCTTTTTTTCCCTTCTATTTAATCCCTTTAGGCCAGTAAAGAATCATCTTTTCATTTATAGCAGAAAACTAGACAGAAGAGAAAACTCTTAATAGATAATGGTGTTATTTCCTGAGACTACCTCCAGGATTAAAAGACAGACATTTATATCCAAGTTCTTTAATGATGCCATTTTCATTCTAATCTACATCCAAAAAATGTTATTTATTGTTAACACCATTGCCTTAGCTTAATAATTACCTAGGTAATAATTTTGACAAAGTATTTCCAACTGGCAGGATATAGAATTTGCTTTGTAGGGTCTCCCCCTCTTTTCCCCATGAAAATGTCATAGTAGATAGTTGTATTCATAATAGTCTCTAGTGTTTAAAATCTGGTTCCTGGAAATGATTCATACGAGTCAACTATTAGCTTTGTGGTGACATTTTGCAGAAATGTCAGCTGCATCTCAGATGCACCTGTTTTGTTTGGCAGTAAAGGTATTTTGCCAATGTTCTCAGCAGCATTACCAGTTTTTATAACATCCATGTGTATTTGTTTCTCCTACCATGACTGAAAGACAAGCCAGTGTTTTCCAATGTATATTCTAACAGCACATCATGGTCAAGAAAGTTGGTAAAAATTCAGTCCTACACCTGGTTTTCCAAATACAAGGCAAAACTTTACCTTGCAAGGTGGAGAACAGCTTCCACAACATTGGAACCATCTTTGGCACTTGTTTCACAGAATAATGCTCCGTAGGTCTGTGGAACAGAAATATACACAATTAGATAAAATAAAGGCTTCAATTGGGCTTCCTGGAATTTTAGCTTTTAAAATCAATAAAATAAAATAAAAATATTTCCCAGTTGAGCATGCTATGAAAGACTAATAGCTAAGAAATTGAGTTTCAATACTACCCAAAAAAATAAGTTTGAGCTCAGTTATTCCAGGAACAGTTCCTAGTCTGAGATTTTTTACTTTGCATTGAAAACAACAAAAAATTTCATGTTTTACGGTTTTTATTTCTTTCAGTCACATGCTACCAAATGTTTGCTATCAAATAATTTGAGAGAGATAAAAATGATAGCTTAAAGGTACCACTAAAGAATTGCATGTCCATGGAAAGCACAATTCCTTTGGGCCAGCAGCTAACACACATCCTCCTTCACACTATCACCTTGTCCTGCCAGGACCCAGCAGCCTTCGTGTTGCTAAAACTATTGGACTTTTCTAGTCATCTATTATTCAACCTCCTCGTGGTTATAAACGTGATAATTGATCATTTCACTCTCCCACTTCAAACCTTTCAATGCCTCCCATTCCTCCTTAGGTAACTGTGCAAATGCTTTTCTGTGGCCAGCAAGGCCCAGCCTGATGTGGCTCCAGCCAGGCTCCCAGTCTCACCTCTCCCCACCACCTCCCCGTCAGTCACCAAGCTCTAGTAGCCCGGGCCTTCCTCTGTTTCCCCAGTGCCCCAATCCCCTCCCACCCCAGAACCTTTTCACTTGCTCTTCCCATTAGTTAGGTTCACCTCCACCCGCTCCACCCCTACGCCAGTCTGACTCCTATCTACTTTTTGAATTTTTAAGATAATCCTTCCTTGAAGTGAAGATTAAGTCTTTTCTAACCCTGAAACGTCTGTTAGGACTTCCTATCGTAAAACCTCTGTATTCTTCCTGCACAGCACTTGCCACAACTGTAATTACTCAGGTTATTTTTGTGTGTTGCTGTCTGATAAGCAGGAGACTTTTTCTCTTACTAAAGAACTGAGTGTGCTGTGGGCCTGGGTTAGATGGTCCCATATAGGACAAGGCGAGGCTGCGATGCTTGCTCTGGAGCAGGGACTGCGAGAAAAGCTAGACAACAGGGAAAGACTCTGTGAGTCCCCAAATCCACAGTAAATCTACAGAAATCACAAAGCAAATGTATTTCTAGTAGAAACAGCGCTGCTGCTGGCTTCTATCTCCAGGAAGTTATGGGATGAAACAGAGAAAGCTCCTGAGGATGAGGATGCAGGAGGGTAGAGGTCATGAGATGCACAAGGAAGCAAACCTTGGGAACGCTGAGAAATCACGGAAAGGGAATACAACTGGCAGGTGGCCAATAACGACTAGACTCCAAGGGGCTGCGTGGGGCAGTCTGGCACGTGGCTTACAGGAGTTTAACATCTGTGTCCCCCAGACAGGAAACTATGTAAGGGCAAGGAACGTCTGCTTTGTCCTCTGCTTTGCCCAGCATATAATAAAGTGTTTGTCACATGGTGGATACAAGTAAATTACGTGTCAAATGAATCTCCCCTGCATTTCGTTGCCTAGTTTTGACATTTATCACATTTGGTTTGCAGTTCTCAGATTTAAAACAAGAAAGATTCTTCTCATTTACAGTAGTAAAACTGAAACTTCTTTTTAAAGTTCACATGCTACAGAGTAGTCCTTTCCTGGTGCTGATGACAGACGACAACATCAATATCCAGTCAGACTGCTACAGTGTGACCTTATTTGATCCCACATGCATCTGGTTCCTTGTACAGGTAAGACAGGTCATAAGAGGGCCACACAGCATTCTGGCAAGATGGCAGATAACAATAATGGGAAAATAAACACTGTCCCTGGTCATATTCTGAATAGGAATGTGTTTATTCCTGTATACAAATCCATGATCCAAAATAATTATTTAGACTATTCCAGCTAGGCACAAAGAAGTCTTCAATTCCCTTCCACCAAGGTGAGACACTCCCTATCTCCTGTCCCTTGTCATTGTAACCCTCTGGAACCAAACCCATCTTTTCATAATAGGACACCCATTCTTTACCTTGATTCCAGGACTAGAGGAGGATTCCAGGAACTGGGTGAGAGTCTAGGGGTAGAAGATGAGTTTATTTCAACTCCTCTTTGTCAATGATACTTAGTGGGGGGAATTATCATGTGATCGTTTTACCTTCATGGGGCATTGAATCCTCAGCACAATTACTTACACTCGTGAAAGGGGGTGAATCATGGAGTCCTGCCTCTGTAAGAAGGACTGATGCCCCATCCAACAGGGTGGAGGTTTATGGAAGAACCTCCTAAGCAAAGGCAGAGCCAAGTGAAAGGCCACAGACTCTGAACCCATTAGACCCCTACGTTCTCTTCCAATTTAGACCCACACTCACTCTTACCATGGCCAGTTTTTCTCCAAAGAATCCTGGGACACATTGTTGTCCGTCTGCAGCAGCAGTGTCACGAAGATCAGCCTTGTTTCCTACCAACATGATAGGAATAGTCGCATCACTTGCATCCTACCATGAAGGAAAAAAGATGGGCAAACATCAAACGCTGTACAAATTATGACGATGATGACAACAGCAGCAACAACTGCAGCAGCAGCTACCATTTTCCCGCTGCCCCCTGTGTGCCAAACGATGCATAGATGATATCTTTATACTTCAAAATATCTCTCAAAATAGCCATGTTTTTTCCCAATTACAGGTGAGAAAACTGAAATTCAGAGTGATTACATAATAATGTATAAGGGCCAGGGCCCCGGTCTAAACTAACTCCATAATCCTAACTCCATAATACAATGAATGCTCCACCCTTAGGTTAATGAAGAGGGTAAAAGGCACCGGGATTAATCAGTTCTGCAGCAGAGGAAACATACATCTGCTCATTTCTTATCTCCAGCACACAGAGCACGACAAACCAATACCAACTCAAGAGGCATGACCATAGAAGGGTATTTGGCTGTGGTGCCCATATAATTTTCTACAACTTTCACGTCAAACAATGGTGATTACAAGTTCACTATCTCAGGTACGAAACACACAAGTAATTCTTCAGTTATAACGGGACAAAAGTGGAGTGTGAAAGTTCCACACTCACTGCTCTCTGATTTACAACAAAAGCAAAACACAAAAGTCAACATTTTTCTCATAAAGAGCCAATTACCAATCATTCAAGGTAATAGATTATAAGGACGATGTTCCCACATCAGCGTATGTGAAGTGTCACAGTAAAGCTCCTGGAATGTGAGATGTGAGTCTGAGTCTGAGACCCACCTGCCCACCAGCCGGCCAATCGCCGCTGTGTGAAGTCAGGCAAGTCTCGCCAGGTTTCTGCCTCAGTCTCCCTATCTGTAAAAGGAAGGGCTTAAGGAGGGCACAGCCCACCTCAGCAGACTATGATGAGAGTCAGAGAAGACAACCTGACCAAGCACAGACATACAGGTTTCTGGGTCCTCAACAAGAGACGCCGACAGCCCTGACAAAAATACCTGGAAATTACTCCTGGTCGTGACTCGTGGGTGCTCATTTGGTTGGTGCTATACCTAATACAGGATCAAGAAATGAGCTTTAAAATGAAATTATGTTTGACTTCCCTTCTCATCACACAACTTTCCTTTGACCGAAGGCACCAGAGTGTAATAAAGCAAAGGCGAGAAGGGAATGGAAGGGAACAGAAAGCTCTCTCTGACACCAGCTGCCTCACCCATTCACGTGCTCTTGTGTTTCTTGGTGATCGTCTCAGGATGCCGGGGGTATTATTTGGAAGTTATTAGTCAAATACTCATTTGAGTAAGCTAAGGACGTGGGCGGCTAAATGACTTCCCAAAGTTATACAAGTAACTACTGGCACATCCTGCAAGTCTTGCCTGAAACATCTCCTTTGCAGCAAGGCTACCTCGATCACACCAACCAAAACTGCAGACCTTGTTCTCATCGTAAGGCCTTTAACCTGCTTTTTGCTTCTATAACATTATCACTTTCTAGCATGTGATTTCTTTTTATTTGTTTGTTGCTTTTCATGTGTCTGCCTCCACCCTACCCCAAACGCCCCAGAATACAAGCTCCACAAGGATAGGGCTCTGTTTTATTAACAGATACATCCCCAAAACCTAGAATAGCTCATGCACACAGAGTGGATGATCAAAAAATGTTTCTGAAAGTGTGAAAGTCAGGAAAAGATCTCATATCCCACATATCTCTACCCAGCTTTTACACAGATATTTGATCAATAAGGTCTTCATGACAGGTAAATAAATGGCCAAAATTTTATTTTATCCATAATTCCATTGCAAGATTTTGTAACCCTGTGGTTTTCTACCAAAGGGTGTCAATTATTAATTCAGAGGGTCCATTCACCACTGAGTCCACTGCTTCTCAACCCTCTGGCCTATTCTGTGACTAAACATTCATCTCTGCCCATGTTTATAGTGGCCATACAAATTGTCCTTCTAAAATACAAAGTAAAACTACAATGACATAACACTTTATGCCTGTCAAAATGGCCATTATTATTTTTGTGTATAGAAAAAAGTGTTTTATTTATTTATTTCATTTCAAAACACTAAGGGGGTCCAAATGTTTTTGTTGCATGGCTTGAGTCAGGGCTACAAACGTGCCCATCATCCAAATAGTGTTCGCTGTACCTGTTAGATGGGCTTTTGCCCCTGCCCTCCTCCCCTCTGTCCCCTGCTGGATTGTAAATGACTTTTACTTCCCTCTATGCACTTGTATGCCCATTGGTAAGTTCCCATTTATTAGAGAGTACATGTGGTGTTTGTTTTTCCACCAAATGGCCATTATTAAAAAATCAAAAAACAATAGATGTTGGCATGGATGTGGTGAAAAAGGAATGCTTATACACTGTTGGTGGGACTGCAAACTAGTACAACCTTTATGGAAAACAGTACAGAGATTCCTAAAAGAACTAAAAGGAGACCTACCATTCAATCCAGCAATCCCACTGCTGGGTATCTACCCAAAGGAAAAGAAGTCATTTTATCAAAAACACACACACTCAAATGTTTATCACAGCACAATTCACAATTGCAGAGATACAGAATCAACCTAAGTGTCCATCAATTCATGAGTGAATAAAGAAAATATGGTATACATATACCACGGAGTACCACTTAGCCATAAAAAGGAATGAAAGAATGTCTTTTGCAGCAACTTGGATGGAACTGGAGTCCATTATTCTAAGGGAAGTAACTCAGGAATGGAAAAATAAATACCACATGTTCTCACTAATAAGTAGGAGCTAAACTATGGGTACACATGGGCACAAGGAGACATGAAGCACAATGGAAACTAAGAAGGGAAGAGGACAGGGGAAGGGATAAAAACTTACCTATTGGGTACAATGAACACTGTCCAGGTGACAGGCACACTGAAAGCCCTGACTTCTGCATTATACAGTGTATCCATGTAACAAAAACATCTGTACACAATATTTTGAAATAAACAAAAACACAAAATAACTCTAAATTAATTAATTAATTGTCCCTCTAGGACTGCCTCAAATTAGCAATAGTGAACCATGGAGAAACTTCATTGTGCCCATTGTTTTCCTAAGGTGAAAGTCAAATACCACATGGTACCTAATTTTCCCCCAAAACAAATTTAAGAGTTCATCTTGTCTATAAGTTTTCTTCCTTCTGGCCCCTATGAAAAGGATGGCTGAAAATGTTACTCACCACATGCAGGAAATGACAGCAGTGGGACATTCCACTGCGGCTAACCTTGACCTTTGTGTCTCCTTTTCTTGAGCATAATCGAAAGATTTAAAGTGAAGACTAAGTCCAAAATGTCAACAATAACATGTTTGTAGATTCTAAATACCGGTGTACATGAGTTAGATGGGATTATCCGTTATTCTCTGGACTCATTGTTGTATCCCAGGGAGCTCCATTTGCTCCCTTGAGTGGCTGCCACTCCTCTATGTACTAACTGTCCCTGGGAATTCCTTTCTGGGCATCAAAGGCTTCTTCTAGGAATCAACTGCTCACTCTGGTGCTTTATCAAAGTAGCAACCAGTGCTGGATCAGGAGGTCTGATATGAGTCCACATTCTACTTCAAATCACTAAATAAATACAAGCAAGTGCCATATACTTTCTATGCCTCAGTTTCTCATGAAAAAAGTGAGAATAACGTTTCTTACTTCCTTTCTCAGATGTTAGAGAGATGAATATAACATATGGAAAATCTTCTGAAGTAAAAATGTTACATAAATGTGAACACTTACATTGCATTTATAATCATTTTAAGTCATGATATTTCGGTAGAAAAAAAGTACATATTTATTTATCATTGTGGAATTCTTACTGCTGTTGCAATCAGTCATTTCTCACATTACTTCTTCAGTTAGAAAGAGAACATTAATGCCAGAGGCTAAGTTGAGATCAGACAGCAATCAGTTCTCTGTTTAGCCACTAATGCAATTTAATGCCTGTTTAAAGTTACAGATAATACACTTACTTGCAAAGTTGTATTAGTCCCTAGTTTATTTTTCAAGAGAGGGTGCTGAACCATAGCTTGAAGTGTACTGTTTTGTCGATTAATAACTGTTGACAGCATCCCAAATGTGGCCAAAGTCATTTCCTACTTTTAAAAATTATTTACCATGAAACCAGAGGATATAAAAGCTCCTCAAATGAAAGACACCATCCCATTTAACCAGAGACAGCACAGACTCTGCCCTACATGTTTAAAATACCAGTTGGTATTTGAGTAGTACCTTGAGATGTCTAAAGACCCCAAACCACAGCCAGAATGAGGCTGCGAAGACAGATGCCACAGAACGTGGACTTCGCACGTCCCACATCCAGGTGGTGCTTCGCCTATACTCACACACGGAAGCCCCTACACACATCCAACCACGCTACACACCCAACCATGCCACCTCCTTGTTTGTAAGAGCTGCTGCTTCTTAGGTTGCCTGAATTTTGATTTGTTTACATGGGGTTCTTAATTTATCTGTACTAAAACCCGGAAGTTTTATTCCCAGAAGTTCCCTTTGGTTGTGTCCTTGGCTTCACGGAAACTTGCCCAACTCGTGAGGAAGAGACCATGCTGCCAGTTCTGCCTCTAGCATTCAATTCTTCCTGATAGGAGAAGCCACCGGATCAATGGCTTCTAATCAAGTTCACTCCGACAAAGAAGAGCAACAGCATTTTCCAAGATGGCCTATAACTCCCTCGTGCAGTTTTCTATTTCTCCATTTTGATTATTTACCTCAATCATATCTACCCATTCTCGTACGTTCAGGAAGCTTTTCTCACACGTAACATCATACAGCAGCAAAACACCATCTGCTCTTCTGAAGTAAGACTTGGCAATACTTCTGAATCTGGGAAAGAGAAACGTACATAATCAGTCATTTTGTGCTGCCTCATCCTTTTTCTCTTTTGTGCGCATTTTTTTTTCTCATCTTCCAAAATCAGCCCCAATTGAGAAGAATCTAACTGTAACATATTACTGTGAAATAGCCATCTCCAAGGCCTCGAATGACCCGGAGAAAGGTAACAGGATGAGAACCTGGCTGACTGATTTAGAAAAGCCATTCATTTTACCTGCCAAACAATCCCAAGAATGTCTACCCACCCCAAAGCATAACCAGGATAAGGTTGAGAGCATCGTTTCTAAAAATCTCAACCTCAGCAACAAACTACCGGAACCCCCCTGTAGGATGCAGGCAGAGGCGGCTAGAAGGAGGTATACACTAGAGAAAAACTATTTGGGGGTGGTGGGAAGGGAGTGTGGCACGTGGGTGGAAGAACTGACAGTGTAGACCACCACAGCACGCCAGAGCTTTCCACACACGGGGGTGGAGGATTCATGGGGAAAAGCACACCTCGACGCACATATGCAATCTCTAAACCAAGTGCAATATCATGTAAGTATTTTAAATAGGGCCATGTCAACCACTAATATTTTTAACATGTTGAAACTCCCAGTCTGCTAGAGAATATGAGCTCCAGGAGGGCAGGTATTCAATGGTCTGTCCACCATTGAATCTTAGCATGCTAAACAGTGCCCAGTACAGAAGCAGGCACCCCACACTGACATGTTAAACAGTTGAATAGGTTCTGTCCCCAGAGTTAGACAAGATTAAAACCTGTGCTTAATGCTCTGGTTATCCTTAAAGTATGCAAGATAAGGTACCATCACCAGATGTGCATCTGCTACTTAGTCTGTGCCTCTCCCTTGAACCAAAGAGAGCTGACTGGTTCTCTTGCCCATCCTTTATTGTTCCACAACCAAGTAACTCCTTACACCGTCAGTCGTTCGGGAGTGTTTTGCCTCTCTTGTTAGGAAAGGGTACTCTCTTTGTCCCAACAGCTCAAAGGAAGCGTAAAGACCCTCTCCTCCTACAACCCATAGATAAATGAAGGAGGAGAGGATACGGGAAAACATGAGTGTTCTTAAAATGATAATTATCTGTATAATTATAAAGCATGTCTTAATTTTATGAGTATAAAGGGCATCAACTCTCCTGCAAGGCTTGTCTATTGTAAACCCAAGCAGAACTCGAAATGTGATGAAAAGTACTTGCCTCTCCTGACCAGCCGTGTCCCAGAGCTGCAGAACTGTTCGCTCTCCATCGACAATGAGGGTTTTCATTTGGAAATCAACTCCTGAGAAAGAAC
Organism: Varecia variegata; assembly: GCA_028533085.1. Lineage (NCBI taxonomy): Eukaryota > Metazoa > Chordata > Mammalia > Primates > Lemuridae > Varecia > Varecia variegata. The sequence goes on along the minus strand of CM052443.1, from coordinate 62,889,940 downwards.
ACAAGAGTGGAGAACATGATGTAAATGATTCCATTGGTTTTTTTACTTTCGAGCCCTCTTTAGATGAGGCAAAAGCCAATAAGCTCAAGCTCAGTGAGGTAGAAAGGAATGAACATGGCCTTTAAGGAGAGTGACCTTCTGGTACTAATTATAAGTCAGACCACACATGCCCGTGCAGATGCACCATCTGCAGGTTGGCTGAGTTGGGGAAGGATTTAATCTACAGACAAAGGAAAAATCTATGTTCTATTTCCTCAGATGATTAGATGAAGTCAGTCGTGTGTGTGTGTGTGTATGCGTGTGCATGTGTGTATGAGTGGACACGCATGAAAGCGCATGTGTATATATGTATATACGAAGTCTGTCCGGAAAGTATCCAGCCATGTAATATGAAAAATAGAGACATTTACTGAATTAGATACAAGAAACATTGTACATAGGATGACGACTCAGTCCCCTTCAAAGTAGGCACCTTGGGACTTCACACAGGTCTCCCAGCGTCTCTTAACCTAACCTGTACACGTTCAACGTTCTCAGGCATTCTGCTTGTTGCAGGCCTTCCAGAACGTGGATCACTGACTGTCAACACGTTCTCGGCCATCTTTCAAGCATTTGTGCCACGCTGTTATTTTGAGCTGCACTCATTGCATCATCCCCAAAAGCTTTCTGAATCATCCGAATAGTTTCCACAGAGGAATTTTCAAGCTTAACGCAAATTTGATGCAGATTCATTATCTACTCACTTTAAGAGTCTCGTGCTCTACCAACTGAGCTAGCCGGGCGACCACCTCATCCAGTCATTTTAAATGCAATGGCCACACAGTACACGTGCTCACTCAACGGCGACTAGCGCCCCACTGACTAGTACAGTGAAGGTGTCATTGTTCACACATGTGCACTCCAGTCCACTCTCCTTGGCTGCCTGGTTACATCAATGTTGGGCAAATCATTCTCGTTTTATTAACAATGGCTGGACAGACCTCGTATATGTGTTTGTGTATATATGTGTTATGAGTATATGTGTGTGTGTAGATATGCATCTCTAGGTATATGTGTATGTGTCTATGTATATGTAGGTATATACGTATATGTATGTTTATATGTATAAATAAATGTATATGTATATATACACTCATACACACTCTCTCACACACACACACACACATTTGTATGCATCATGGTCTCCAGCAACCAAACAAAACAGTCTTTTTATGAATCAAACTGAAATGAACTTTCAGCTTTGCTATTGTGAAGAGTGTATCAGAAAACCATAAATTTACAAAGACGCCCATTGTGAAGAGGGCAATCAATTGGTTTCAACATTTCTGGTTATCAGAGTAAGAACACTTTAGATGAAGAGGACAAATAAATGATAATTTGCGCATCTTCAACTCCTTTTACTGATTATTATGCAGACTGGGAAATCAGGGTGCCACTTATTCTACCCTTCTGTTGTGAAGGTGGGAAGGGAGCATACATCTGGCTATGATTTTGACCACAATGACAAACTAGCCATCAATGTTGTCACTTTGTCAACATCAGATGACAACTTATCAGAAAGGCTTTCCCTAGTCATCGTGTGTAAAACTGCAACTCTCCCCAAATCCTACTTTATTAAATTTGCTTTTTGTCCATTTCCCTCCATGGGGATGTAAATTCCTTGCAGGCTGGGATTTAGTTGGCTTTCATTGTTCATCCTTAGCACCTACAATAGTATTTAGCTCTTAGTAGGACTCAAGAAATATATGCTGAATAGATGAATCTGATATCTCAGGCTTTAAGCTTGGTTCAGTTCATCCCACTGGCAAAGCAGCTTTGTCCTTTGTCAGTCTTCTCTTCCAACAGCCAAGCCTTAGCCAAAAGCAGAGAAGGACCAACGAGATATACATGCTCACACACACCCCTATATGCACGTATGTACACACAGAGAGAAAGAGAAAAAGAGATCTGTGTATCTGTGTATCTATGTATATAATCCCAAAGGGGGGGGGAATCAAGCTAAGGAAGGTCATTTTTCCATTATTAACTGAAATAGGAGCCATACCCAGGGTGGCGCTTGTATTTCCTCGAAATTCATTCTTACAGAGTCTCATGAGGAAACTAGACTTCCCCACTGCCGCATCCCCGGCAAGCACAATCTTGTAAGCCTTCTGTGAGCTAGCAGATTTATGGTCGTCATCCACTAGGTCTGTCTGGGGGAAAAAGCCACAGGGGGTGATACAGGTAGTGCCAGTTTCTTCCTAATAAGTAAAACAGCACAGAAACTCATCAGTGTTCGGAATAAGAGTGTCTCAGAAACGACCTACCTGGGGAGAAAGTGCCGAGATGGGCTTTCTTGATGAACTAACAATGCTGCCTTCGCTAACAGAGCCCTGGGGCTTCCAGTCTAAGACGGAAGCCACCCCCTCCGAACCATAGGTCTCTTCATCCCTTATATCAGGAACCTATTTAAAAAAAAGAAAAGACAGTAGTTAAAAAACAAAGTCTCGGCCGGGCGCGGTGGCTCACGCCTATAATCCTAGCACTCTGGGAGGCCCAGGTGGGAGGATCGCTCGAGGTCAGGAGTTCGAGACCAGCCTGAGCAAGAGCAAGACCCCGTCTCTACTAAAAATAGAAAGAAATGATTTGGACAGCTAAAAATATATATAGAAAAAAATTAGCTGGGCATGGTGGCACATGCCTATAGTCCTAGCTACTCGGGAGGCTGAGGCAGTAGGATCGCTTAAACCTAGGAGTTGGAGGTTGCTGTGAGCTAGGCTGACGCCACGGCACTCGCTCTAGCCCGGGCAACAGAGTGAGACCCTGTCTCAAAAAAGAAAAAAAAAAACACAAAACAAAGTCTCTCATTACACATAAACATCATGGATGAAAGAGAGGAAAACTACGCAGCTGAATCTACAGTTGATGCTGTTCTGGAAAAGAGTGGCCCTGAATGGCAATCCGTGAAACTTTCTCTCTAACTCGGTGGAGGAAAAAACATTCTTCTGGGTATGCGTCATATGTATGGCCTTCAAAATGGATTTCCATGACAGATAAAGGGCAAATACAGTGATGGATTTCAATCAAAGACAAGGCCTAGGAGAGCGGTGGTTGCAGGGGCTTACATCTGTGTCTGAAGCATCGCCCCCAAAGCCCTCCTGAGCCCCGTGTGTCCTGTGAAATCCCCTCTGGAGCTTGCTGTATTCCGCCTCCGAGTCATACTCGTTGGAATCTCTCAGGGTAGACAAGCCACTGTCAAAGCAGCTCTCGGGCAGGCTGTCCACTTCACAATTCATCCTCTGCATAGGATCACAGAGGGCCAAGGAGTCGCAGTCCTCATCCACGTAGGAAGAGCGAAATGACCTGGTGACAGAGGAGACCACTTTACCCGAGCTGGCAATGCTAAAGAATGCACCGGCCACAGACCACACGCTATTACATGGAATTGAGGAAAGTGACATTCTCACTCTTGCCAAGAGCCCTGATGTAGTTCATGATTAAGTATCAGGGGAAACAAAACGTTCAAAGCAGCATCAGTTCACTCTACACAACAATCCATTAAGATAAAGACCCTCAAATCGAGTATTTAATAAATGAAGCTATTTTTTAAAAAATCACCTTCTTTGTTTCCAGATACAAAAAGAATCACCATGCCCAAGACATAAATGCAATCTCAAGTTGCGTGTACATAGACCATGAAGCCTTTTTACTCTAATGTGGTCAGACCACATTCTGAACACTGTGTCCATTTCCAGACAACATCTCTACTTAAAAGGGATGCTGAAAACCCAAACGGGAAAGGCAAGCACAATAACGTGAGGCTCAAACCCCTCAGATATGAGCAACAGTGTAGTACACTCAACTTCAGTCTTAACAGTTTCTCTCTTCAACTACTTGAAGAGCTGACACATGAAGAAGAATATATCCTCTCAGGTTGCACAAGACAAAATAAGGTCAACTTTTCTGGGAGTCCTATTTCTAATCAACATGGTGAAAGATGACAGCCGATTAAAAATATGTGGTCCTGGAATGTGTGGTCTGACATATGAGGTGAGTGTTGATTTTGCCCCTGAGTGTTGACACATAGTCTAGAAACACCCCTACAGGTGTGTGTGAAATGTTTCATAGGGAGATGCCTCAGAGAAAGGCTAGATTTCCTGGCTTGATGGATTTTTCCATTTATGACACCCCAAGATTTTATAAGTGAGGAAAAAATTAACATTTTATTCTACGTTGCTCAATTACTAAGTCTGTATTTTGAGGCAGGAATTTGATACCATATCTCAATTTATATAGCCAGTTAAATGTGTGTGTGTGTGTGTGTGTGTGTGTGTGTAAATATATTTTTGTCATTTCATCATTTAAGAAAGTCTCCTTCTGAAACATTTTAAGTCAATCTGTAAAGTACATAAGAAAACTATTACAATATGAAAACTATTTATGTCTTCATTACTGGTCAGCATTCTTTCTTTAAAAAAGAACCTATTTATATTTTTGGTGAGGAGCAAAGAAGAAGGGAAATCCCAAACTGAGAGATCACCTCCGTGAATATCTATCTAGACTCTGAATTAAAATGATAGGTACAGATCAAACTTTCTCAAACTCAACTGAAACACACATCCTTTTCAAAGTAAAACACTTTTACCTGCTCTAAGAATGTTTTCATTATAATTAACTATGTAAAAATACAAAACAAGTTTTTTATTTTTGGTTCAGGTTCTTACAAAAAACACAAAGCCAAATTTATAAATTAAAATCAACCAATAGTTGATTATAAATAAAAATTTACAAGTTAAAATCAAATAAAGTTATAAAAACAATAAAATTAAATGTGCAACATGCTTTTATTAAGCTTTCATATTAGCAACAAGAAGAAAAAAATGTTAATGTCTTATATCAAATTAATCACCCCCCAAAAAGAACATAGTCCAGGCCACAGTGGCCTCCAGTTCCAGTTCCAGATGAGCACATGAGTGCTCTGTTCTTGTCACTCGCAGGGGCCAGTGATGTGAAGACTTTGTCCCTTAGAACCTTCTGTTGAGGAGCTTTTAGTTCAGTATTCATGAACCTTATTTCTGGTGTCTATTCTTCAAAATGTATCACGGTAAAATTTCTGAAATAATTTTCAGTTATATACCATTCCCCTCATTTGCTCGGAATTGATCTTAAATGTTAGCCAAGAAAAATGGCATCACACCTATACATTTTAAAAAAATCTATATTTCTCAATGACAGAAGAGTCAACTGCCTATCAATAGGCCATTAAAATGTATTATATAACAAATCAGTGAAAAATAAAAACATTTTACACCTGAATAGAATTTTCTTAGAAATAGTCACCAATAAGCCTTGGTAACAGGCCTTCCTGCATGGCAGCTTGACCATTTGCTATCATTAGGATATTAAGAACATCATTCTTTTTACCAAAAGTACCCAAATGAAAAGGGGATGAACGTGAATCAGAAAGTCACAAAGCAATGGAGAGCTGGAAACCTTTAGCTGATGCCTTTACTTCCACTTTCAAATTTTGACATACTACAAAATTAACTTTTTAATTAGCAATACTGGACATATGTGTATATACACACATGTAATCCCTAAGTGTTTATTACTAGGTCTAAAGTAATAATAGGCCCAATATTTTAGTTCATTTGTTTAAATACACAGTTAAATTTTAACTTTTGGTGAGCCTCTGTGACTCCTTCAATACAGTAGCTTATAAACATCCACTAGCCAGGCTTCCATCTGTTTTGAAAGTTTCCTTTTCCTGCAACTAGCTCACGTAATATATGCTGGGCTATTAAACATTTACAGATCATGCCAACAGTCTCAACGTCATAAACCATGTACACTGCAACATCACATACCACAACTCCACTGGTTTCCCTGAAACGTCTCTTACTGAGTCCACTTCTAAGAACCAGGCCGTGATGTGAGGGGTAATTGTGAGCATACATAAAACCAAGTCATAACATCTTAAGGAATAACTTTGCCCTCCCTGAAACATTTTTGCTTTTAGTATTTACATGGTGTGCATTTCAGAGCTTCAAAATAAGATCATAGACATTAGTGACCAAAATACACTCTATTATTTTAACTCACCTCTAAGAAAATTTACTTTCCTTTTAACTTTGATCCAGAAGTCAAACAAAAAGTAAGCAGGTATTAACATACCTGTCATAGCCCGGAGTTTGAGGAGAATGACCATTGAATCTGGGACTGCTTCTAGTAATCGTATTCCCTGGGGATATATTATTTATGCGCTGTAATATATAAGTAATTATTTCTTAGTCCGTGTAAACATTTTTATACCCACACAGGCAGGGACACACACACATACTTTTTTTTTAAACTGTAGCACACTATTTAACTTCGAATGTAACTAAAAGTTCAGTATGCCCCAGGAGCAAATGTGAGCATGAAAATCAAGAAAAATCTGCAACACAGAAAACTGACCACAGTACTCTCTCCTCTTCATCATATCTTAATTCCAAAGCCCACTGCATATTCCGTAAAGGAGCATCCTGGCTTCCCAATTTGCCAGGATGCTGCAACACCAACTTCCTTGGACTTAACCTCTTCTCAAACCATAATCTGGCTTAGTGACTGACTCTTCCATACCCAAATATGGCACTGGAATCTTAGGATTGAAGCTGGTCCCCAAAAGTGGGATAAGAGGCTTTATGACAAATGCAGTTTGGGGAAAGTCTTCAAAATTCCAAATGGGACTTGGCTTGTTTCTGCAGGAGGGTTTGAAATCCAAGACCCCATTCTGGTGATCTCACTGTCATAAAGAAAACTCGGTGTGTCTAAACTCACCCCTCCGCCAGACCCCCCTTCTCCCTCCTCTCAGCTAGGCAATACTTTAGTTTTACCTCCATTGGATTTTCCACTTTTTCTTATATTACTGCTATCTATCTGTGTACATCTTGACTTCCTATTACATTATAAATTCTCCCAGGGCAAAGCTGTCATCTTATACATCTTTCTCTAGTTTCCTAGAACATCTAACAAAAGAGTTGGTTAGCAGCAAGCAATTATTTCTGCAGAGGGGTAGCATAATTTTTAATTTGGAAAAATGTTGTCTCCTTTTATTTGATGGGAAGAGTTTTGCATTATTGTAAGGATCTACACGTTCTTCTCTAAGAAATTACATGATTTTCATCACCTTCAAAATACTCTACCACTAGAAAGAATGAAATATACTATATATCATGTGGCCTACCAAGGATCTGTTGAATTTGCTGTAACTGTTTTCAAGGGCACTCCTAAGGCCGTCGTTACTGTCATGCAGCTTCCGGTTAGCTGTTCTGCAGAGTAAAGACACAAACAGAGAAAGAGACAAGGAACGTCTTAGTGGGGGTCAACGTCATCACCTTCTTTTCAGGCTGTAACATTCCGAAGGTGGAATGACATCACCTTTTGTAAGTTTCTACCACCCCCCTTCAGATCCCATAAACTGAGATCATTATTCACTACTCAAACTACAACAAATTGATTGATTGGTTATTGCTCTTTAAAGGTCTTGGGGCATTTTAGGAATGAATTAGCTACGCTGTGGAGCTCACTCTTCCCTCAGGTACCTCCACGGTTTGAACAGGCTTCATGCACGTTTGTTTCCTAAAAGCCTGAACCCAGCTGGCCAGTCCACACATCCCAGGGCCAGGCAGGGATGCAGCATGTTCCGTCAGCCTCACACCCCTGGCATCTTACTCAAGGCCTGGTGTACCATCAGGTACCAGGTAAACACTTGGATGGTAACCTCAGTCAGATCTGGGTTCAAAGCCCAACTCAGGTACTTATTTCCACGTCACTTAACAAAAGTCACTTAAGCTGTCAGGGCTTCAGTGCTCTCTTACACAAAATAAGGATATTAATAGAGCCCCTACTTCACAGAGTGGCTAATCTTCCCCTGCTTAAGGCCAGTTGATCCTGCACACCTCAGCTCAGTCCTCACTTCCTCTGAGAGCACTTCCTTGACCTTCTTGGATAGGCCAGAGCTCCCCTTAGGAGACATGGACCTCCCCTTTGCCGTATCTCTCGCACTTGGCATCTCATGTATTTCTGTGATTATGGATCAGTTCCTGTCTTCTTCCCTTAGACTAACCCTACAAGGAGGCCTCAGCTCCTGGCACACCTGACCTGTAAAAGGTGCTGAGTAAAGGTGCATGAACGAATGAATGAATGACCTCAAAAGATTACTATCATGAAGGAACTCTACAGTTGCCATAAGTCAGACTTAATAAGTATTTAAAAATGGCAATAAAAAGAACTGGTCAAGCCTCATTTTACCTCATTTGGGGGAACTAAAACCAGAAGAAAATACTGCTTGGGTGGAAAAGAAAGAAAAGGAAGGGAGAAGGGAGGTTTGTGGGGAAGACCCTCAGAGGATGGAATCACTAACTCAGTTGCGAGGCTGACAGAGCAAGTGTAACACTTCCATCTGGGGAGAGAAAAACAACCTAAGGGAAAAAACAGCCTAAGAAAAAATACACCTGTAACCACGCACAGCAAATGGAGAAAGAACGACTACGTGGGCAGAGCCCGTGGCCCTCATGGACACACTCGGTGTACAGAGAGGGCTCGGGCAGCCCAGGGGTCAGGCCATTCTTCTTTACAGAGACTCGAAACAGACACATGGCACAGACAGATCCCCTGACTTGTGAGGAGTTTTAGAGAATCACACTCTATTCCCTGCATTTGAATGATGTGTTTAAGATTAGAAGCATCGGAGGTGAAGCAGATATGCTGAGTGCGCTGCCATGGGAAGGAACACACGCTGACCTGCACACCCCGTCTTGAGATGGCAACTCGCGTTCTACGTGGCGTGTGTTTTATTAACAAGAAATAAGTAAAATGTAAATGTGATGAGATTTGATTTGAGCACTTACTGGAGTATTTCGATTTGCCTCTCAAGACTATTTCGATCTTCTGTGTACTCTCGGATTATTTCCAGATCCCTGTAAGATCATATTGTATGTTTGAATGAGGATTAGATGTCAAGTCCTGCCTCACCTATACCCGCCCTCCTGGAACCTCTTCCACCTTTCTCAAAGACAGGTGTCCTTGGCCACGGTTTTCTCTCCTCTCCACGCCTCTGTGGCCCCAGCAGCCTCCTCTCCTGCTGCAGCTCCATAGACACACCCACAACCTGTGCTTCCCCGGGCCAGCATCTGCCCCACCGCTGACACCGGAAACCTGGAGCTTCTCCTTAACTATACCTCAGCACCCACCAGCTCTTACACCTCTACCCCTGCTGTCCAGCTCTGTTCTCCACGGGGACTGAACCTGACCAGCTCCCGAGTCCCCTCTCCCCAGCCTGTCGTGTAAGCAGTGCCCTCAATCCTCTGAGTGTTCTGCTCATTCCAAGCCTTACATAATCCCAGCTCCATCTACTTTCTCCTTTCCTGTGATTCCTTCTCCTCTCCCGGCCTCAACCCTAGCCCTGCTCTCCCTCCTCTCCTCACCCTAAGCCACAGAGATACTCATAGGACCGGGCTTGCTAGAAACTGCCCCGGCCATGCCTCTGTTGCTTTATTACGGAAGCCCTGGGCCCCTCCTTCGCCACTCGCCTCCAGCCAGCAGTTCCCCCTTAGCACACAAACCCCGTCACTAGCATCCCCGCACTCTCAGGCTATCAAGTTCTGTCCACAAGATCCATTCCATTTGCTCCCTGGATGATAAAGGTAAAAGTTTCCCAATTGTCTATAAGCATTTATATTCCTTAGCCCAAAATTCCGGGCCCTTAACACTATATGCTTAAATGAGCTTTTATACTTTTTTTCATCTTTTGCTTTTTCTATTCAAACTATTTCTTTCTGTCCAGCAGTCCGACCACCTTTCCCCCAGCCAGACTTATCCTCCCCATGTCCCTGCCCCTGCTTCGGTTATGGCCTCGCCTGGAACATCTCTGAGACTCTCTTTCCCCATCTGAACAATGGTGATGACGGAAGTCCCCATCCCATGGGGCGTTCTAGGGACTGAATGAGTTAGTACTGGTACAGCACTGAGGAAGAGCCTGGAAGGTGGCAGTGCCACAAGCTCTGAGTTGCTGATGTTGCTGTCTCGCTGCCTCTCCCTCCTTTCACCAGCACAAACCTACCCCTCTGCCTGAGCACACCTCTAGTGTCTCCTTTTTAATAAAGTTCTTTACTTCTCAACTAAAAACTTTTTCTGTGATCACATGGCAATTAACCCAAACCATGACCCTGGTGGTGGCTCTGCTTCTGAGATTATTTAGCTCTTATGATGTTTTACTCCATAATCTTTTTGCTTTTTTTCCCAACTAAACTTGAAGTGCTCAAAGAACAGAGACCACATCTTTTCTTTTGTGTATACTATACACTCACAACTCCTTATCTAGCTCAGGGACCTGTATATGTAGTAAGTACTTAATAAATGCTTCACTGTTTTCCATTACAAGACCTTAACTCTGATTAAAGCTTGAAGACAAAGAACAAGATGTTTTTCCCAAGTGTACATGTCCTAGGGGATACATATGTATATAAATATCTATATTATTATATTTACATACTTATATAAATATCCATGTCTATATCCTTTATATATAAATACATGTCTGTGAGTGTGTATGAGTGTGTGAGTATATTAGGTCTTACATTATTAACACCATACTGCAACACTAACACCTAGAAAAATAAAATGAGTTGCCTAAGAGGTCTGCTTTTCCCTTTCTTATCTTTTATGGCCAGGATTCCTACCGTAAAGCACTTTACTAAGCACTGACTCTTGATACTTTAGGTATATTCTTCTAGCTCCCAATCTAATATTTATTAAGCCCTGCACTGTCCTAAGCAGCCAATAATTAAACTAATCTGTTTAAAAAAAAAATCAAAACCAAAAAGCATTAGGAAATCTGACACTGAAAGTAAAATAATTAGAAGAAAAAAACATATTAGCAAAGTTAATACCTCACCCTTTATTATTACATAGCTTCATATACGTGAGCTTCATTTGCCTGGATGATCATCTAAATGAATGTTCCATTCAAACTAAAAAAGAAGTAAAGTTTCTTACCTTT
>CM052443.1:62845636-62878420 GCA_028533085.1 Varecia variegata | reverse complement strand
AAGAAAACAGAATGTAGATATTTTTAAAGATCACTTTGGAGGAGGATATGTATCATTACTACCAGGACTGTCCACATTACAAAAGGATTCCTGGAAAGAATGAAAGCATGACTAAGGTTAAAATGAGATAACCTTACAAAATTTAGTTTACTTAAAGCTATTTGGGGAAAGCGCTATTATATGCAGTGGGGCACACTCCCACCTGCCCCTTCCTGCCCCCGTCTGCCTGTGTGCTTCATTTGGTCCATATTTGTGAAACTAGAGAACCACCTGGGTTATGCTAAGAGACTGTAACATAATGCACTTGGCCATTCTCACACCTGATGGAAAAAGCAAAAACAAAACAAAAACAAACAAAAAAACAACTTCAACATAGCAAGATATAATACCTGGTCCCTCCGTTTAAGACTGAAATGCTGGGCCCTACACAGGCAGCCAAAAAAACCTGTGGATTCTTCAACTCAACAGACTTGGTGTGGTGCCAAGGTAATCTTTTGTTCCCTCCACGGGTATAGCAGTCACTGGCCTCTCCTGGCACCCTTGCTCCTGACGTCAAAGGTTAAGCAAGCAGAAACTACACAATGGCCACACACACAACTCTGTTTTCTTCGGGGCCTGACCCAGTTTGGCACATCTGAGTGCTCAGAAGGGTGCCCGGTAGTGACAAGACTTGAAAGCACTTTCAATTCATTAGGACCCAGGGCCTCATCTAAGGCAAATATGCTTGGACTCACAAAGACCATGCAGACCTGTTTATGGATGTACCTGACAAATATTAATACTGATTAAAGATTAAGGGTCAAGTCATAAGCATGAGTCGGTCAAGACAAAAACAGTCTCTACCTTCTGTGCTGAGAGAGCCACCAACACTGAAAATAATCTAATTTCTATCTCAAAATATCAAAAATGACATGCAATTAGAGAAAAATACACCTTGAATTATCAACCAGTTTTAGATGCTTAAAACCTAAGTCTATTTATCTTCTTGTTCAATAAATTATATGATGAACTGTATGAGTGACAACAGTAATGGCTAATTACTGATGAAAAATTCACAACTTAAAATTTTAAAATGATCCCTGGGAATTAAGCATCTTAAATGGCAAATATTCCCATTGATGCTGAAAAGAAAATTATATGTACTCAAAGAAATGACAGGTATACTTAAGATATATAAAAATTTCAAAAGGTTATGCATTTTCATAAGATGTAACATTTCACTGAGAATATCATATGTATACTTATGTTTTTGTATCAGTAACACAATAAGGCTGATGTCTAGAATGCCTGGACACCTCTAATCTCAAGACATCCCTGGGAAACAGTCAAGTGCAGACAGTCCCACTCCACGCTACAGAACACAACAACCCAGTAGAGTTATTAGGAAAATTGGCCCTTAGGATTCCAAGTCCTGCCGCTTTAAACATTAAAATAGGAAGCTAAAACCATTTATTCAAACTACATGTTATACAGATCTAAAACCCAAGGCAGTTTGTGTGAACAAAAGCAAACAGTATTAAATGCCAATGTCTTCATCATTCTATACTAAGGAATGCCCCAAGAAAATTGATGCTAAGATCCTAATAACTAAGCATAAGAACTGAAAACATGCATGCCATCCAAGGGGCACCATAAGAGATCCTAGAAATAAAATGCTAAGAAGCAGACCAAGTTCCTTCCCACATAATTAGAAGGAAGCTCACACCTGATTGGAAAGTTAAGTAAAGATTAAGTACAAGATGCGCTGACAGCAAAGAACAGGTGAGCCTAACCAGTCCGTGGGGAAATACCTGAAGCATGTACAGATGTCAACTAGGCAGAAAGCAGAAAGGGGGCTGGGGTGGAGCATCCTGTTCCAGGCATCAATAAACAGAGGTTGTGCAAAGCTTTAGGCAGAAGGGGGTGGGGACAGGGGAGGAGCCTCCCCTTCTGCAGATGGGGCTGGAGACATATCACAGGAGCCAGATGAACGCACAGGGCCTGAAAGCATGTGAGAGACACAGGGTGGGGAGGGGTATTCCGAGAGGTTGGGAAGCCACAGAAAGACTTAAAGGAAGAGATGTCATAATCAAGCTCGGCATCTTCACACAAGTTTTGGCTGAAGCAGAGAATTAAACAAAGGGTTCTGAAATAAATTTGCAGAGATGAAGACAAAACTAAGGCCATTATCATTTGATCTGGAAATAGGAAGCTTCAGTTGTCACTAGCTTCTTCTTTACTACAGAAGTGGTAAAATTATGAACAGCTAAAATCTGATAGTATAATTATTTCCCTTTTGGAGTAAGAATAAGGAGTGTATTCTTACTAATGTAATACTGGTTGACCTTTTTAGATGCCCCAAATGAACCACACTGTTATTTAGTCACTAAGTACAAAGGCTTTTCCTTTTCCTCTCATACAAGTTAAGTGAAAATTACTCTTTTGAAAATGTACTTTTATTACATAGTATATGTACACTTCCAGAATAAACCCCAATTAGCCAGAAAAAAAAAATTCCAAGGGCCAAATTCAGCTATGCTGCTCGAACAGGGCAACACTAGTTCTCTTTCTGAAGTTCAAGTCTTGCTTTCTGGACAGGATGGACCCTGCCTATTTACGGAGCTGCCTATGATTGGAAGTGGTTCCAATCTGCGCTCTCAAAATAGGTCTCTCCCTTCGTTAGCTCAGCTACAGGATGGTTATCTGGCCTTCCATTCCAGAGAAGATAGACAATGGTCTCCTCAGCTTGGTCCCCGCAGCCCGCTGACTTGCAAAGACAACCTGGTCCAGGAACCTGGGCTTCCCTGGCCTCTACTGATCAGAGGAGGATCTGGTCCAGGCATTGAACCACCAATGTCTCACGCAGGGCCCCGTGCCCAAATACATTTCCTGAAGATAAAATTCTTTCTGGATTCATGTTACCCTGACAAATGTTTTACTTATGAGTACTTATCTGGGTAACATTCCCTCGAAGGTTTTAAAATGGAAATTTCCTGGAAGATGAGACAGTTAACTAGATCCATGCAATGTCTAGAAACAATTCAGATTGCAAATTGCCTCCTATTCAAAATCACTGACATTTGGTTACTGGGAGGTTCTCCAGTGGGGGCAGGAAGACAGAAACAGCAAGAGGCATTGTGCTGAAGGTTTAGAGAAGGTACAGCCTCAAAACAACTGAGGACTTCTAAAGTCATGAATGAACAGTGCACAGGGTAAGTGGAACGGTCTGGCCAGATTTAAATGCTTCCCGCACCACATCTAAGCTTTATGACCAAGGGAAAAATACTTAACCTCTCGAGCTTTAGTTTTTCATCCATAAAGTGGGTATAATGATGAAGCCTACCACACAGGGTCGTTGTGAGGATGCACATCTGCTGAAACGCACTGGGCACAGTACATGGTGCACTGTGGGCAAATAATAAGTGCAGCCATTGCTATCATCTGTTATTATTCTTGACTCCACTGCTCAACGGAGTTCAAGACAGGTAGTGGCTGTCTCCCATCTGTGTGGTGCTTTGGGAAAGCACTAAAAGGAAGAAAGTCTTATGGCGTGAAAGCCCCACAGACAGAAATGTCTTATGGGTGCCAGTTCTCTGCAAACAGAAAAAGGAGAGTTAGGTCATGCCCAAGGTCAGTCTGCAAAGGTTTTATCCCATGGGTGAATAAATCTTTTCTGTAAAGCACTAGCTAGAAAAAGTTTAGGCTTTGAAGGCCATACGATCTCTGTTGCAACTACTCAGCTCTATCACTGCAGAGTGAAAGCAGCCCTAGGTAATGCATAAATGAATGAGCTTGGCTGTGCTCCAACAAAACTTTATTTGCACAAATAGGCAGAGTGCCAGATGGGCCTTGCTTTGCTGACCCCTGTTACAGTCTACTAATGTAAGACCCTGAGCAGAGCAATGAGGACCTCGCTCTTTCATACCCAGGAAGACAGGCTCTTCTTCACATCCTGCCCCTAAGATCCAGATCAAATTGTTTCACATACTTAAGTTCATTCTGTCAATATCACATTATTAACATTCCCTACGTGTGTGTATATACGTAGGAATACACACCTCTTTACTTAAGAGTACTTATCTTCAACACACATTTACTCTTCCAGTACTTCTCTTACATCAACTTACCTTGAGTCAAGTTAAATGTAGGCATAATCTAGTAATATTAGTGTAATAGTTACAGTATAGTTACTTCTCACTGAAAATTTCTTTCTATTTTGGCAAGAAAGACAGGGGTTGGGAAGAAAATAAGAATTGCTATCAGTTTCTATGTAAGATTTCCTTGTAAACAAGGTTGTTTCCAGGTTTGCACAGGGGCAATCCCAGTTTATGCTTCTTATCCTATATCCTGTCCACTTTAGCACTTACTCAGAATTTCCCTTTCATTTCAATCAAAAAGCTGCACAGCTCTTACTGTTATTAAATTATGTGCTAACTGTGCATTTAAAGTTATTGACAGTTTCATTAAACTAAGCCATGATGGATTTGGTGGCTCTCCACTTTCACCTCGTAGTGTGAGAGACATCTGGGCAGTGAAAAGACTTCTCAGTAATACCTGGCTAAATCAGAAGCAATCATTGATACTAAACTCACTTCTCCTTTCCTGACCCTCTCCAAGCACAATGTAACTAAGACATTCCTTTCAGGACCAGGAAAGAGAATACTCACTGATAAAACAAATTAAGGCTGCACAAGGGAAGCTGGAGATAAGATAACTCCTTCAGAGCTCAGACACTGCTGGAGAAAGACTGGAGGCAGCTGCCTCTGCTGGCCACCTGCACAGCTTGGCCAGCTGTGCTGCTGCCTCCAAGATGTGCAATGCTGCCAGGCAGCTTATGGCCAAATTAGTGGGAAACTGGGAAATCACAAGCACAGTGCACATTACATAGGTACAGAAAACAGAAGTTGGACAGACCTGCCATACACGATAGAGAGTAATTGGAATGCTCTTGCTACAATGACTTAGCCACTTCTTAGTATGGTTTAAATGTATATCTAGTTATTTCATTGGATGGCAAAGCTTTTATATTCAACAATAAACCCTTTTGACGGCAATGGCCTCAAAAAACAAACAAAAAAATGTGCATGTTTAATAAAAAGTTAAGTACCCAATTTCCTTTCCTTGAGAAAACTGATGAATGTATAACTGCTCAAATGTTTAACTATCACAGCCAAGAGAGGCCTGAGGAGATATGACAGTAAATGTACTATGGTATCCTGAATGGGATGCTGGAACAAAACAAGGCGGGAGACATTAGGGAACAGTTGAGGAAATCTGAATAAAACAAGGACTTATATCAATATCAATTCATTAATTCTAACAAATGTAATGCACCAAAGCAAGATGTTAATACTAAGTGGGTACGGGTTATATGAGAACTCAGTACTATCTTCTTAATTTTTCTTTAAATTTAAAAACCATTCTAAAAAAAGTAAAGTGTATTTAAAAAAAAAAAAAAAGAAAGAAAAGCTTGTCAAGATCTATCCTCCCCCATGGTAAACTACAGTGATATCATTAACCACCTGAAAACCAGAAGATACAAATCCCCTGAAGAAGTAACAGAATCTATTAATATTATACATCTTCTAAGAAAACTGTTCAGAGTCTACAATTTAACTAATGTTTCTGCAGAAGTTCATTTATACATTGCCTGTGAAGCATAACTTTACCTGAGATCAAGAAACTGTTGTTCTGTATTAACTTTGCATCCTTTTGATTCCAAATTTTATTGTACAAAGGCAAACAATAAAGCAATAGCTGTTTAGGTCATCTCCATTAGCAGAAAAAGAACTTCTCAAAGATGAATGAGGCTAGTTTGATATCAGTAAGTGCAATATGATACTTTAAATAGAATCATTTGTGTTAATTCCAATAATGGTTTGGTTTTTCCCAACCACTGAATGGAATCAAAGTAAAGCTTTTGGAAGTGCACCTAGTCGAAGAGAAAACACCCAACCTTTTTATAAATGATATTATAAATTCAGTGAAAAATAAAAGGGTAAAGTATTATGGTAAAAATTCTACTTTTACTAAATTAAAAAATCTGTGAAGTAGAAATACACCTGAAATTGGTGGTATGTATAATTTAATTCAAACAAACTTTGATACTCTGCTTTTGATTTCTATTTTACCTGAAATAAAAGCTATAGCTGTCAACATTTCAAATATATTTACACACATAATTACATTCTCTAAACTAAACGGTTTTGTGATAGTCACTTAATCTCTTTGTAGCCTATCATCCTTCAGGTTTGGGAAATGTTTGAACCTTTGAAGAACTCCTAAATGTCTATGTTTTTTTGTAAACTATTCCTTATAAGTTTTCATCACATTTTGTTCAAAATCAGTTCGAAAACTTTAATTATATTACTGAACAATGGGAGCTATAAAAGCTACCTTTAGTGTTTGAAGCTTTTAGCAGATTGAAATTAGTTGAAAACTAACCTGAAAACAGGAAGATACTGAGGAACTGAACAGATTAAATGACAAGAGCTCAAGTGTACAAATTTAATTCTGAAATTCTGTAATTGTTATTTGGAATATCTCAATTTATAGGAAAAATCTTTTGATGGGTTTCTTATCTTTAATTGATTATATTTTGTAACAGAATAGAAAGGAATGAAAAGTCCTACAATTCTGAATTATTTAAGTATGAGAAAATATTCAAAAGAATCATAAATGAAGACAACATACAAGTCTTTTCTCATAAAAGTTAAGAAATTTGTCAAAGTAAGTACTTTGAAAGGAGGTAAAAAGCCATAGAACCTGTGACACTCATAGACTAAAATATTTACATGTTAATATTTATACATGTCAATACCAAAAAAGAAAAAGATCTGAGAATATCCCCCACTTACCAGAATTTGATCTATTCTGATACTTCAGCACCTAGGAGTGTTTTCTTAATTAAAAATATTATGATCTATGTAGAAGAGTCAACTGTTGTCAACAATTTCAAATTTAATAATCATAAAATGTAACTCTAAAGAAATTACAAGCACTATAGAAAAAAATCAAACACAGTAAGACCACATTGAGAGAAGATATAGTCTTCAGAAAAGTACCAGTGATTACGGCATTAGAGATAGATACAGGTAATTAACTGATTAAAATACTTAAATAAGTTCCAGTACTAACTGTTCTGTTTATGCAATTTCTAATGTTCATATAATTGATATGAAGATTTTCTTTGCTTTAATGTAAACTTTTTACATATTTTAGAAATTTAAAAAAAATTTGAATAGAACCATTTATTGGACCACTTATAATAAAAGCAATGTGTCAGATAAAATAGTATTTCAATAAAATCATATAACATATAGTTCTTTCTTCTTATTTTATTCTCAAACAAGTCCTAGTTTGGGGAATCAATTCTGTGCCCACTGTCATTTCCTATCTCACTTCCTTCACCCTCTACCATCCTTAGGGACCCAATGTCCTCAAGTATTTTGCACAGTGCTTGACACAGAATTCATAACTTTTCAACAAAGGAGCCGGTGTTCTGATGAGACATGTTATTTTGGTTGATTTCACATGATCCTATCCCTAAACTATTTTATTTTCCAATTTTTGAGACTGAAGAAGATTGAGAAACAGATTTACCCCTTGCTAGTCATACTATAGTTTAATATCAGTCTCCTCTGATCAGAATCTAAACCTTTCATATTTCTTATCTAGAAGTCACACCCTGCTCATCAGTCAAGGCTCTCCTGAAAGCTGCCTCCTCCAGGAAGTCTGCCCTGACTGCTCAAGCCACCAGAAATCCCTCCCCTCAGATCCCAGGCACACTTTATCTGAGTTCTGTGTACTGGGTTTTCTGTCCATGGTTTACCTTCCCGGTTACCCCATCAGTTTCTCAACCCTCACAGCACCCAGCACCCACAGACCCAACCTGCAGCAGAGCCTGCATTAACGAATGAATGAGGCAGGAGGCCTGGGGAAGGGGAACTCAGTGTGAACTGGAGGGGAGAAGGTGGAGTTTTGTTCTGGGCCCCAAGCAGGCTCAGGATTCTGACTCAAAGAGTTCTCCATAAAGAAGATGATGGTGGGAAGGAGTGAGCGGTGAGCCTCGCTGGCACAGGGCCAGGGAGGGGGTAAACTGCGGGAAACCTGATTGCCAAGCTATCAATAACAAGGGTCCCCTCTTCTAAGCACAGTGAGAAAGGAGATTCCAGCAAGCAACCAGACTGCACCTGAACTTACATGCAGGAGCACACACTGGTCTCCAGTGCGCTGCTGCCTTCTCCACTGGTTTTCCCTTCTCTCTCTCCTTTCACAGTGTTTCCCACGGGGGATGCACCCAATGTTTACCGTATCACTGACACTAAGAACACTGAGAAGAGGGCAAAATTTTCAACGAGAAACCGTCTGTCCTGCTGTGATTTGGAACTAGCATTTCTGACATGCAGAGGCCCCTTCGTTTTCCTCCACCTCAGATTTATGGTTTTGCGGGTTTAGGCTGCTGAAATCTGAACTCCAGGTGAAGGGCTAAACCAATGTTTTGAATCCTGAATATATTTCAATAATAAACATGGACGCACTTTTAACAAAATAATATTTATATTTCTTTGTAATATATGTGAGTTCCAAAATCACAAATTACATAATTTTATGCATATAAATCCAGACTTAAAATATTACATACAAAGATAACCCACCACGAGCTTCTGTAAAAGATAAGAATTACTTGTCATTCTAAAATCTCCAAATGATTTCTTAATATACTTCAGAATCGTGAGTACCAGTAAAGAGGAGATTTTCTCTCCTAAAATCGCTACATTTGGGGATATAAGTGCATTCTGCTTGTTCACTCAACAGCAAATATATTTCCTGAATTAGCATTTATTACATATTGAACTAATTATTAAATGGCTGGCATTTAATGCTAAATTATTATTAGTATGGTGGAAGGATAACTATTTGGTGCCTAAGCTATAGTCACATTTTCTTCAACAGTTAAATAAACCTTATGTTTGAGTGCAGATGATACTGGCAAGAAAATTTGTTGGAAATTGTACACAACCTAATTGGATCTTTTTAAAAACCTCTTTCAGAGGTCACATGAATTTGCTATAAAAGATCATGTAATTAAGCAAGAAATTACTTTCTATGACCACATCTTTGAATTATCTTAAAATTATCTGTATGCATGGTACTGTGTGTTTAGTTGCTGTCCAAAAAACATGTCACAGATTTTTTTATACCTACTTTAATTTTAAGAATCATTGATTTTTACCTACCTACCTTGCTACCTAATCATCAAACAAAGATAAATCAATCACAGTATTCTAGTCTGTTTACGTGAAAATATAAAAATGGACCAAAAATATCAAACTAAAGCAAAATTAGTTGTTCTTACACATTTTCTTGAACCCATTTCCCCTTTGAAATAAAATGTTGTTGACATCTCTAATGTGACAACTCAACAGTTAAGACCCTTTGAGAGGCCCCTGGTCTCACTCAGTGGTGCCTGGGGTGTATTTCCCACAAGCGGAAGCTTCCTAGACAGACCCCACTGCCCGGTCCACTCCACTGCTTTCCCAGCATCCTGCTAGAAAGTTTAATTACTTTTTCATTTGATTTTCTGCAGAACCGAAGGGCGATTTTCTACAATGTGCTTTAAAAAGAAGGTGACCAAAGATCTTATTAAAATCTGACTTTTTCACATTATACGCAGAATCAGTAGTCCTGAAACCAGTCCGCTTTTAAGCTCCCAGAACCACAGCTCACTAAAAGAGCAAACAACCTGCAGATTTGCAAACACTATCTGCCAAAGGAATCTGACCTCAACCCCCCAGAAGAGTTAAGAAAAGGAAAACTAGTCTTCCCTTAATTGAGTCATCATCTTAACTCACTGCTTCATCAGATAAGGAAAAAGCAATTTCAGTGAGCTGTGTATTTACATTTATCTCAGTTTATATTTTTCAACCCAAACCTTGAACATTCCCTTGGTTTCCAGTTCCCTGTGGTCTGAGCTGCACTCCTCTTAGCTGCTTAGATAACACACCCTTTGGGCAGCAAAACTGGTGCAAAAGCTACTAAACAAAATGGCAATAAATGCTTAATTGTTGCTTTAAATGCAAGTACTGAAGAAAGAGATGTTACAATAATTCTCTTGAGTGAAGAAGAAGAAGAATCCACAAAGTAGTAGTATTTGCATACCTCCGTACCTCCGTCTACAGTTTTTGAAGAATGCCCCCAAGACTAAAAAAAGAGAGATTAAAAATAATTTCAGTGATCAACTCTTAGGCTGGGGGCCCAAGACGCAAGATGACAGACTCCCATGGATTCATCTCAGGATGAGCCATGCCCCCTCTTGGCCAGACACCTACTTCTCACCTGTATTCAAAAATAACAGAACTCCATAGTTTATGCTTATCTTTCCAAATGGCCTTTGTAATTTCTACAAAGACAACTTAGAGCTGCAATGTCTACTTAAGGAACTTTCAATATAAACAAAATTGAAAAAGGAGTTAAAATAGCAGTAAAAATGGAAAAGAGGTGAAACTGCAAAAAATAACAATAGTAATTTCAAAAGGATGGCAGCATTCCAGCTATCTGAAACTCAGGTACCTGCCACCAAGAAGAATCCAACAGAAAATTGAAAGTCAGTGGGGAAAAAGAAGCCTCTGAGACACCCCTGCTTGGTATAGGAATAACCTATATTCAAACAAGGGCTTTAATACACAATTCTAATATATTTGATCATTTGTTTTCCAAACCTTCAACAGACAAAGGTACCCGGGAAGGAAGTACTGACTATAGTAACACGTCACCTGAGAGCAACAGGAAAAAAAAACACAGTAACTCAAAAGGCCAAGCTCAACCACCATCTCCACAAATCCTGAGGATATCACTATCCTACAGCCCAGGATAAAACTAGACTTCATGGTAATGACCCTGAGTTAGCAAGGAAAGCTTAAAAGATTTTGCAAGCAATTATTCCGAGCAATGCAATGGCACACGTCCATATGTCCACTGAAAGCCTCGAGACAGATGCTCACGGCAGCACTATACGCAACAGCCACAAAGTAGAAATTACCCAAATGGCCATTAGTAGTCAACTGGATAAATAAATTGTGGTATTTTCATACTGCGGAATACTCTACAGCAAAGACAATAGAAGATCTAAACTACAAGCTCACAAACATCATGTTGAATAGAAGAAGCCAAATATATCGTATGAACCTACGTATGGGACGTTAAAAAACCAGGCAAAGGACAATGACTACCCCCAGGAGACGGCTCTGTAGTGACTGGAAGCAAACGTGGCCACATCCCACATCCTCACTTCTCATTTCCTCAGCAGAGTTTTGTACACACACACACACACACACACACATACGTCGCCCAGGGATCTTGTCAACATGCAGAAGCTTCAATGGGTCTGTGGTGGGTCCCAGGAGTCTGCATTTCTGTATTTCTAGAAAAGCTCCCAGGTGCTGCCAATGCTGCTGGTCTGAGGCCCCTGACTAGCAAAGCCTGAGAAAAGACGTGATTTAAAATCAGGGCCCACTGAGCGCCTGGGAACTGAATAATGAATCTAGTAGCTCTCTTGTGGCTGAGTGTTAGGTCCTATATCTGGTGGTATTTCTGGGCTTCTTTGGGCCTTTCCAGTGACATTCCCTGTTAGCAAGTACCAACTCAGGGACACAAACTAGTGTTAATAGTTGGGACAGCAGAATAAGAACCCATCCCTACTCTAAGAAATCTCTTACTGTTCCTCATTAAAGTAGCCTTTGGACGTCCTGGCACATGCTTTTCTTTCATGGAGCACTTGCAGAAGGGAGGGAGGGAAGGGAGGAGAAGGAAGGACAGGAAGAAAAGCAGCCAGCAAGCAAGCAGTCAGTTTGCCTGGGCAAGTCCAGTAACGTAAAATGCTGGCGTGGCTTGCCAGATGGCTATGGCTGCTTAAACCCAAGCTGCCTCTTCTGTGCAGTGCTCAGTCTGGTGTTACGAGTATTCTGATGAAGAGTGGGTTTGTAGGATAAAGATGGAGGGGTAAGAACAAAGGTAAACAATAAGCCCTCGTCTCCCAGGGGGTATCTCAGAGCCATAAACAGATGCAGGCCAAGCCTTTTCTTGGCGGACAAAAAAATGTCAATAACTTGAAAGTTGCCCAGAAACTTGGTACTTTGTTTTGGAGTGTTTAGGCATTTGGAAGAGGTACGGAGGGGATATAATGCATGTGTAGGGATTTTTCCAGACTCAAATCATTTGAAATTTTTCTGTTATACATGTTAAAATGTAAGCTGGAAGCATTCAAAACTGCTCTCTGATCTTTCCAAAACTGATTCCCACAACACAGTGAATCTCAAAAACTGAGAATATCTGAAAAAGTTTCTTACTGGCCATGATGAATTTTATATATATATCGACTTGGCTAGGTGATGGTACCCAGATAATTGGTCAAACACACCTGGATGTTGCTGTGAGGGTATTTTGTATGTGGAATTATTAATCACATTGAAATCAGTAGACTTTCAGTAAAGCAGATTACACTCCACAATGAGGGTAGGTGGGCCTCATCTAATAGTGAAGGCCTTAATAGAACAAGACTGAGCTCCCCTGGGGAAGATGGAATTCCACCAGCAGACGGCCTTTTCCCTGGAACTGCAATCTCAGCTCTTCCCTAGATAGATCTCCAGCCTGCCAGCCTACCTGCACAGTTTGGACCTGCCAGACCCCACTATCACATGAGCCAATTCCTTAAAATAAATCTCTCTCGCTCTCTCTTCCTATGTATTTATATGTACATTATATCTGCATAACACATATATCATATATGTGTGTATGTATATACACATATGTACACACACATCTATCTTACTGGTTCTGTTTCTCTGGAGAATTCTAATACAAGTGGCTCAAATCACTGAATTTTCATTGGGACTCATCAGTGTCATCAAACGTACCAGCTTCACAGTCACTATATGCTAGCGCTGACTGAAAGAGCCGAAGAACTTTGTTGCTGAATAAGAACTTGTAATGTTAAATATCACTCAACAGGGTAGGTCACTTTCCAAGGCTCCAAGTGCTCGGCTATCTGATCATATTTTAACTCTAGCCAGGGTCATTAGGACTCTAACAACCTGTCTAAAAGATCTGTGGACTTTTGTGGACTGACAGACTTTCATTAGCCTGAAGACAGCTCCTTCACTGTACTCTCTAAGGAGAGATGGAGGTAATGCATTATCCTTATAAATACAGGACTAATGTAAAACCTCTAATCTGTATACACAGAACCAATCTAATATTAATTTCTACTTTTGTGCCTTGCTGGAGGACCACATAAACTTGTACTCAAGATTAGGACTGCTCTGCCATGAGGGAGGTCCCCGTAGCATCAGTTAGATCCCTCCCTCGGTCAATAGGTGAACGATGCTAAAGTGGAAGTGATTTTCCCAGTGTGTTAATGTTCTACATCCCAAAGTAACAGGCACTGAATGCAAACTCATCAACACAGCTGCCTCCAGCAGGCTGCCGAGTGCTGGCCACGATGCCCCCCTACACCATGGTCTCCCTCCTGGCAGAGATTGTCCACGTGCTCTGCCTGGGTTCACTCAGATCTCTGAGCATTTTGTCCTTGCCCCCATAACGAAGAAGCCACAACCCATACACCTCCTTCCATCAAGCTACCTTCACCTTTAAAAAAAATTAAACTACAAAATCCTTTATTTTCATTTTTATAATATCTACAGGTATTCTGGACTATGGCATTTCAACGTCTATTAAGAATCTACCATGACTTTTTTATTATGCTAGTATTTTATTAGGATTATTACCACTTATTTGAGTATTCTGGTTTCAGAGTTGTAGACACTGAATGGTCTGTACCATCCCTAATTATTTTTTGTTCATATGCCCTGTGTGTGTTTGCAGAACATTAGGTTTTTCTGGAATGCATACACTGTGTTAGAGCAGAAATGCCTGCAGTGTAATTCATTCATTAGCTTCCCAAAGCTAACCATATCTACCAGTCTGAAGTACAAGCTATGCCAACAGATCCCCAAGGAGGAGAAGAAAAAGTATTTCATACCACAAACACTAGCTTACAGCATGTCTGTCAGAAAACATGACATGGGAATGTCCTAAAACATGGATTTTCTAAACAAATGTGGACCAGTTCTTTACAAATTCTTCCACCTCAGCCCCGAGCAGACCATAACTCTAACCTATAGACCATAACTCTAATCTATGGAAACAAGATTACAAGGGGCTGGGTCACATCAGGAGACGGCAGGACAGTCCACCAGGCCTAAGCAAACAGGCAACTCATCAGCAAATGTGTCTGCAACCTCCCATGAGCCCACCTAGCCTGGGGCCAGGTAGCCACCAATAAGTGATACCTTCACCACGACATTCAGATTTCGGAATGAGTAACTTCTTTCGTACTTTTTTGCTTTCCATCTAGACATTCTAAAAAAACATTCTTAACAAAATGGCCACTTGAGCCTGTTCCATAATTTTGTAGTTGTAAATGATCACAAAGGCATGTCAAGGCTGAACATTCCCATAAAATGTCTCAAAACTAAATTTTGAAAATTAAAATTGAAGAGAATAGCTGCTCTTGGGGTGTGTGTGTTGGGGGGAGGGGTGGGAGGAAGCTTCAGAACATGTCATTGCCTCAAGTGTTTCTGTTTGGTCACCTAAAAAGGAAAGACAAGGCCAGACAGATGTGAGTACATTTAAGAGGCAAAGCTTGGCAGAACCTGTACTTGGGACTGCTCGAAAAAATAAATAAATAAATACATACACACCCACATACATACATAAATACAAACTACACAGCTTTTGTAGCTATTCAAATTTCTTATCCATGTGAAACAATTTCTGCCTGAAGAACAAAATATTCTAACAATGAAAGAAAATAATGCTGCGATACCAAAAAATATGACCTCTCTTAACTAAATTCCCCTATTTTTAATCACAAATCATTCCAATTGACTTATTACATGTCCTAAAAACTGTGATAGCCAAGTATGCCCAGTTTCAAATGAAGAGAAGGAAAAATATCAAGGTAAGTGATATTCAGGACATCTCAATGCATTCAGAGTTCAGCCCTCCTCCCCCAAGACATACCCCTCAGGGCAGCATAACCTGAAGGTAGAAAATATTATACAGCAACATTTATTGAGCCTGCACAAGGTAACTCTGCAAAGTGCAATAACATCCAAGAGCAAACAAGAAAGCCAAGTGTTCAGGAGTCAAAATACTATCCCACCAACTTGGAAGGGAAAGAAGTAGCACCATTAAAGTTCTAAGTTAGGGTGCCATGGAACCACATGCTCGGATCAACACGGATCTTCAAAATGAGACCAAATCTGACACTTCAACTCACCAAGGCACATTCACAGGTAGGAAACAGAGGTTGCACACTATAAATGATGTCTTTCCCACTTACATGCTTCGACCTTCACAGTGTATGCAAAATTGGAAATTTCCACTTAAAATCCAGTATTGCTAACAATGGACCTATACCCTGCATGGCAGCAGCTGTCCCCCCAGCAGATGAAGCAGAGGCTCTTACAGGCCTTGGACTCCATGTCACTGGGTCAGTGTCACCTGCCTGGCCCTGGTGTCTTCTGAGTTTGAGAGCCCTTCTCCATTATATCAAGTTACATCAGTCACAGCCCAGGGGGTGGTAAGAGTAGAAGTGAGCTTGGAGATCATTTGACAGGGGCCTAATGTCTCTCTCCATGGAGCTGTTCCACACTTAGAAAAGAGAGAGTGTTGGCATGCTTTGGCCTTGCTAGGGGAGGCATGAAGGTGTCACTTCTCTGTGATGAAGAGGAGGAAACTCCTTGAATGTAGCTGGTCTGCTTGATTTCAGACCACCAGTGAGAACTCTACCCAGCCCATCCACTTCGTGATTCTTCCCACTTTAAGTACTCACTGGTGTCAACCTTCTGGATACAGAGAAACTGGCCAGGAAATTGCAATTTTTGGCAGGATACTATTTCTAAGCACTCAGTGCCTGGCGCAGTCCAGGGCACACAGTGGATAGGAAAAGATGTTTGATAAGTGAAGGAATAAATCAATGAATGAAAAACATAAGAAAAAGGTAAGAAGAGTTTCTTTTGTGGGAAAACAACAAAGATGTCCCTAGATGAACTTCTTCCACAGTATCATGCCCTTGATTTAAATGATGGAGGAGTCGGTACACAATGAAAAATGACAGACTAATGTTTTAAATCCTATGTAGCTCTTGGGGAATTCAAGTCCTTTAGAATAATATTTTTTCATATTTGATTAACATGTAGACCTTATTAAAGAAAGCATATCCCATGAATTTCAGAGTTGACTTAAACATTATTTGTATCACATTACTTAACTATAAACAAAAAACAAATCAGATATAAACTACATATACTGATAGCATCAATATATTTATAAAACCAACACAAATTTACAAAATCAGTGGCATGAGAATGAACAATAGTCAGCTAATCTGGCAGGACATGAAGTTTTACTGAAACTAAATCTCCACAGCCATGTTATGGCGGCAGCTCACGCGTGGCTCTCTTGAGCATGCCACGCGTGTGATCAAAACCACATGCTCCCATCACTTTCCTTTTGAGACCACAGAAAATCCAGCACTCTGTGTTGTCAGCCACCTTCAGTTTACATGAACACACTGTTGGCATGCCAGGCTCACCTGCTGCCTTGTCAGCCCATGACAATGCACCTATGCTATGGGATCCCACACAAACACAAAGGCAGGTTTTGAAATTGTGTAGCCAAATCTACAATGTAGGAGTCATCCAGGTGACTAGGAATATGCTCACATTAATTTGTTTTATATTTTCACCAAAATGTAAACAAGAATGTTTAGTCTTCTAAAACTCCCAAACATACACATAAAGACCCCGAAGAGTCCGTGGCCCCCAATTTGAGCAGCTCTCTTGACATGCAATGTTCACAGCCCAGGGAGGGGTTTTACCATGCATTATTCTGCATCCCAGGCCCCTCAGGTGTCAGAAACTCCTGAGTATTTAAGAAGGTGAGACACTGAGCTCCCTGAAGGTCAGGGGCAGGTCTACATAGCCTCACTAGTGCTTAGTGAGATGTCAAGGACAATGTCAATAGTGGGTAAATTAGCAAAAGGATTGAAGACACATATTTGCACTACTGCAGATGTATACCTAGTCTTTATGGGACATATAGCTTAAGGGTTAAAATTCACTTTTCTCTTTTTATAATTACTCTGACAAAAGCAATCATCATTTGGAAGACCCCAAATATTTACAAGTTGAAGCAATGAACTTGTTTATGTGAGAAAATAATTCCAAGGAAATCATATGTATCATAAAAAAATTCCACCACAACTTCCCTCTGGGAGATAATGTTTACTTTCCATTTTACAACCTCTTACAAGACTAACATAGTCAGGTAAAGCAGCCCTGAATACCCAGGATAAATAATCTCTTCCCATTTCTTCTTTCAAATTATAGGCTGCAGTCAAGTACTACCTAAATTGTAACAACTTATGCATGAAGCAAGAATGCATATTGCATATGCCCTCTTGGGAGAATAAAAGGAAACACATTTGGAATCACCTAACCTCTCCTAATCAGACTAACCTTTCCCAACATCTAAAGTTTCTCCTTTTAGCCATTAGCTTCTGAACTCCCATTCAAGGCAGATCAGCATAATGCAGCTAACTCCATTTTAGAAATGAAGAAAAGACTATGTAATCGGTGCAGAGATTGAGAAACAGATAAAGATTTTTAAACGCTTAAAGTGACCCAGGGGTAGTATAACCATGAATTTGAACAGTAATTTGGGAGAAGAGTATTCAAAAGTTCAAATTCAAAGAAAAGCTAGAGAAGAGTCTGTAGTTCTGGGACAATACTCTTCCCAACAACACTCAGTTTTAAGTTTGTTTGTTTGTTTGCCCAAACCATAAGAACAGAATAAATCACTTTTCTTCAAATTCTGAAAGCAAAGTTCTGAGCAATCAGTGAGATCTGAGAGTCAGAGCAGGCCACTACCCAAAAGGCCAAAACTGAAAGTCCTCTAAGGGCCAGGCCAGAATACCTTTCTAGGATCGAAAGGCCAAAAAAAACCTACTACTTTGAGATTAAATTCAAATATCTGAACCAGATGCAACCATTACCAGCAAAAAAAAAAAGTTTTAGTCCATAAAACCTAAGCCATACACAGACACATACAAGGCCCAGGAGGAAGGCTAGAAGGTTAAAGGTAAAGCTGTGGTTTTCTTAACAGACAGGCTCCCACTCAGCAGGGTAATGATACACATAATTGTAACAGAGGACATATTAAAGAGGGAAAAAAAATCTACAGAACAGCAATAGTAAGAAAAAAATAAAAAGATGCAGATACATAGACACAGACATTAGGATCCTGGTTCAGAATCTAGAAAAGGCAAAGGAACCTCCAGAAAACCTATGGCTAAAGCCAGGAGCAGTGGCTCACAACTGTAATCCTAGCACTCTGGGAGGCCGAGGCGGGGGCATTGCTTGCTTGAGGTCAGGAGTTCGAGACCAGCCTGAGCAAGAGCAAGACCCCGTCTCTACTAAAAATGGGAAAATTAGCAGTTGTCATGGTACGTGCCTGTAGTCCCAGCTACTTGGGAGGCTGAGGCAGGGGATCGATTGCTTGAGCCCAGGAGTTTGAAGTTGAAGTGAGCTACTATGATGCCACTGTACTCTAGCTGGGGTGATGGAGCAAGACTCTGTTTCAAAAAAAAAAAAAAAGAAAAGAAAAGAAAGAAAAAAGGAAACCTATGGCTAGCACACTGATAGGTCCCAAAGCCAGTACCAGAGGTAAATATCCCATACAGTCAACACCACCCTTGAACCTCATCCGGGACTGGGGTATGGCCCACCTTCGTGTCGCAAGGCTAGAACAAATCTTACCTCTTGGGATGAAAATCAGATAATACTGGCCACGTGTGTGAAAAAATATATATTTATCTTTAAACACTACACATTCTGAAGCACCCAAGATGCTCACAGGTTGAAGATACTCAAGAGCTGAGATCAAAGAGAGCTGATCTGCCTTCCTCATCTCAAGGAAGCTCAGGGCCATAAGTTCACTAAGTGGAAAAGAGGGGAAACTGAGGGAGATGGCATCAGTCGGCCTCTCCTTCCTTTCCATCTCTGTCTTTTACTCACTCTTGTAGCCTGTCCCTGGCCCGCTCTCTTGCTCTCTGGCTCTCTGTCCACGTGTTTATCTTTCTTTCCCTCCGTCTCCTCCCCTTTCCCCATCTTGCCATGCACCATACCATACAAATTAAGCAAGCTGATGAAGCAACTACACTATTACAAAAGAAGACAATTATACTGACAAAAGCTAAACTGTAACCCAAGCTGGGGAAATATAAAAGGAACCCTCACCAGTACCAAAACGTTGCCTCTGCCCACTGGCAGCTCCTTGTTTTTAAACGTTTCCCAGTTACACGGGATTGGTGTTCAACTGCTGATGAACCACACAGGACTGATTGTGATGTCTCAACAAATCCTGCTCTTGCCTGGTCACCAATCACACTGACACCTGTTACACAGCAGGTACCCAGCCTGCGCCTGTCCCTGATTTGGCTACTGTTGAGCTACTTGTGTCCTTTCATAAATCCATTATGGTTCCAGTAGCAGCTGTACCCTCGTGTTCCTGTCTGGGAGAATGTGAGGTTCTATGTTAATTTATCAAAGTGAATCAATTCATAGATAACACTCAAAATCTCCAATGGAGTTGAGAAAACTCTGGAAAGCTTCAGCTCTCACTAGAGGAGAGAGATGGGCCCCCACATCCCTCCTCCATCAAATGTTCAACATACACACACACAAAACCCATTTCCTTGGCTATCTTTTGAACACCAGGACCAGCTCACATCAGGAACCCAAAAAAATAAAAAACAATGAGAGAAACTGCAAAAGAAATGGAGAAAACACACAGCATGAACTAACTGCTCTCTCTCTCTCTCTCTGAATACAGATACATGAACCAAGGAATTGAAGAATACAGATTTCTTTGATTCATTCAGTAAACATTTACCGAGAATCTACTGGGTACAAAACTCCCTTTCACCAATTTCCCTGGCACCAGAAATTGGGTAGGCTACATTATGCCTGCCCCGCTCTCCCATCCAGGTTCTCTTCCTACTTCCAGGACTTTTCTTGGCCTGGTACCACCTTCCTTCCTGAATTCTCTTACATAACCATACCACCTTGCCCGCTTCACTCATGGCTGACCTTATTCAAGCTTACCAGAAAGTGGTAAAGGCCCATCCCGACCTTGCAGACCTTTTGTACCTGCTGTGCTCAGGTTAACAGGTCACACAACTCCCCGGGACAATCTCCTTCCCAATCTTTAAAAGAAAGGGTCCCTCAATTCTCTAACAGAAAATAAACTGAAGCATGTAGTGGCACACATCCGAAAGGCCATTTTCATTCTTTCATAATGCAATGTTATTTTCTCTCTAATATCACAATTACTGATGACTGGGGAATTTAACTCAAATTGCTTAATATTTTGCTTGAAAGGTCTTTGAAATGGAAACCCTGCCAATCAATACTACCATGCTTTGCCTTTACAGGAGCCAAATATTCTTATATTTAATATCCGTTCTTCTCAAACAGGTTGTGAAGGACAGTCCCCATGGTAAGATGATGTGGCAGGTGGGAAACAAAGCCATAAAATGGAATGGCACACCTTCCTGAAGAGACAATTTTCCCCTTGGAAGAAAACATATTTTATATTAAAACAAGCCCCAATATATTATGTACTAAAATGAACTTTTTTTTCTTTTAAAAACTCCAGACTTTACAGACAACTCCTGCTTGCAACAGTCTATTGGGCTACGTCCCCAATATATGGAGTTTCCTGCAAATAACCCTCTTACTTTTAAACGTTCCTTGATGAAATTTTTGAGAAATGTTTCACCCACACTATGAGCATCTTGAGGGCACAAACTACATCTCAACCTTCTCTCTGTCCCCAGGGACCTAGGACAGTACCTATGACAGTATCTGGCACATAGCCGGCATGCAATAATGTCTGTGGAATAAATTTGGTTGAAATAATGGCAATGGCATTATAAATAACAAAAGATCTTTTATCACATTTGGGTGGAAGGAAGGAAAGATGAACAGCTGTATGAGGAAGTGGAGTAGAAGCAATTCGATTTACCAAAACAGCTAACAGCTGCCATGGTAACAATCAGCTGAAGCAACCAGGTTTAGTTCTTTTCCACTTGAACAAGTATAGTAAGGCAAACATTGTACTTGTTAATCTCACATCAGAAGGAGGTGGGCCTTAGGACTCAAGTCTACCAGGTGACATTGGTGCTCATTAAATGTAACAACCTCTGAAGAGTTTGGAAAGGCATCATGATAATACTAATGCCACCAATAATACTAAGTCCTGGTTTGTACACTGATCCTAAAAGGGTCACTTTAATCCTTTAAAGGTTAAGTGTGAAATATTTACTGCTAAGACTAGACAACTGTGAAAAGCAGGTCCACATGTATACATATATAATATCTAATATGATGTGGACTCATCCTGCCTCATTTCTAAAATTCTTGCTTTTTTTAACTAGCTGGACCCAAACTAAGTTACAGATGAAAGATGACTCAAAGAGTATAGTTTATAGCAATGTTTAAAATTTTGCTACTTCCCTGGTGGAGACATGGCATTTTAATTCATTTGTAAATAACAGAAAAGATCCTCACCACACCCATTTTCTCTACACAATCCCTCTTCTACCGCAGTGAGTCACTCACTATGCCCGGTGTTCTCCTTACTTTCCAAACTGGAGGGAGGAGGAGGAAATGAGGACTCCAAGCCCTGCAGGTCTAAGCTCCCAAGCAATGAAATAGCACACTGATCCCTCCCCAGGCTATTTCCTTTTCTCAGATATGTGAACTGCCAACCAAAATGCCTTTCAGCTGTTCTCAATAATAACAGCCAGCGTTCAATAAAATTTCAGCTAAAATCCAAACAGAAAGCAGAAAAACATTTACAGCAAGCACTGAAATGTTGGTTTTGTGAGAGGGAGAAATAGCTCTAGACATACCAGGACAGAAAGGCATGGACAGTTGCAAATCAAACTCAGAAGAGAACCTGAACATCTCTTCCTTCAGTTTGTAACTTGATATTTTATTTCTGTCGGAGTCATAGCAGGAGCATAAAATGTATCATTTTATCGTTTTATTTCGTCGTAAAAAAAGCGTGAGTTTTTCAGTTCACAAGACCTAGGATCAAATCCCTGCTCTTTAACTGGGCAAGTCCCTTAACATCTCTTGTTCTAATTTCGAGATCTAAGTTTCTCCATCAGTCAGAAATAAGCAAAGCCTGCCTCCTAGGGATGTTCTGAATATTGAGCACGAACTCTGTAAAATGCCTAGCACATAGTAGGCACCAATGACGGTATGCGTCCAGCAATATAAATGTCCAATGCCTTTTCTACATAGTCTTAGGAAAACAACATAACCGAAAACTATCAGAGAGCACGCTAAACTGGCAAACAGCCGGGGCCCCAGCGCTAGGGTGCAACCTGGAGGCCTTGGGTAGAGGTGATGTAATCAGGCTGCATTTCAGGATGGCCCGTGCAATTAACAAAGTGCCCTTTGCAGCGGTCAGAATTCAGCAAGTAAAACTTTCTCCCCAAACCCTGACTCTGAACGCATTCCCTTTCCTTAACTCTAGGGGACCTCGTCTTGGAAAAGTCAAAGCGGGTAGGTGAATGGAGAAAAGCAGGTCCCGTAGAAGACTGGGGTCCGCTGCGTGCACACCCTGCAAGTTAAGAGGGAGGGAAGAAAGCAGGAACCGCCATTTTCACCTCCCCCCCTCCCCAACCCACACACGCACCTGGGGATGAACTTGGCTTCGTCCCCGAGTCGCGCTTGGAAGTCCAGCCAAGCCCGGCCCGGGCTCTCCGGGCGCCACGAGGCGGTCAGCGCCGCCGCCGCGTCCTCGTCACCCTCTTCCTCCTCGCTGTCCCGGGTCTCGGACCCCCCCTCGGCCGCCGCGGGCGCAGACTCGCGCGGCCCCCAGCCCCGGCGCCGCCCCCCGCGGAGGGCCCCGCGGAAGCCGCGCGCGAACTCCTGGAAGGTGATGGCGCCGTCGCGGTCGGCGTCCAGCCGCTGGAACACGGCCTCGGCGTCGGCCGGCCGCACGCGCAGCTCCGCGCACAGCGCGCCGAACTCCTCGCGCTCCAGGCGTCCCGAGCGGTTCGCGTCGCAGGCGGCGAAGACCGCGCGCAGCCGGGCCAGCTCCTCCTGGTCCCCGTCCGCCTCCATCCCGCCTGGCGGGGGCGGCCGAGAGGGCTCGGGAGCGCAACGGGGCGCGCAGCCCTCAGCTGCAGCGGCGTTAGCGGGAAGTCCGGGGCCACCTGCTGCCACCGCGGGAGCCGCGGCAAGTTCGGCTCGTCGGGCTGGTTAGACCACTTGCAAGAAGGTCCAGGCCGGGCTCGGCGTCTGGGCAGGTCGGGGGGTGGGGCGGCTCGTTTCGTCTCGGGTCCCTGCCGCCCCGCTGCAGGCCACGAGTACTGTAGGGTGCGCCCCGGATCCCGGGCACCCCGAAGCAGCACGCGCCGGGGACTGCGCGCCCGCGCGGCGCGGTGGCATTGGCCACTTTCCCGGCGGGTCCGGCTCCGCCCAGCCAGGGAGGAGGAGCGCCCGGCTCTGGTTCCCACGCCTCCAGGCGCCGGCCTGTGCTCTGCGCGGAGTGGGGGGCCCTGGCCGGGACTGGGGGTGCTGCCGTAGCCTTGCCCTCCGGCGTAAACACTTGTTTGCTCGGGTGGAGCCAGCGCTCCGCTCGCCCCAGACGTGGTGCTGGCGTGAGCGTGGGAAGCTAACCAACCGGACGGAGAGGGGAAAGGTAGGTAGGGGTAGCATTGCGAATTGGTTAACGTTAGGTGCATTTTATGCTCTTCTAATTCGGGAAACTTGGTAAACTTCTCTATATACAAGTTTTCTTACAAACCAAAGTTCAAGATTTGCCAGAAGACCCCATTCTCTAATTTCACTGCAGTTTTTGTCCAACATTAATGTCTGACTACTTGATAATGTACATTAGAAATTACATAGATCTTCCAAATCCAAACAATTCTTCTCAATCCTTGTCTTCTCAACCTGAGAGAACATTAACAACCAAAATCGCTTGGCGGGCAGCATTCTTTTAAACAAAGACTGGGGTACTTTTGATTTGGGATTTTTTTTTTTCTCTTTTAAAGAAACCTCATGGAAATTATATATCCAAAGGTACGTGTTACTCTTTGATTTTAAACACTTACTTCGACAATGCTATTGTTTCCTTAACACTGCTTAATTTATGCGAGATTTTTTTTAAGTCGTCCATTTTGGTTATTTTATAAAAGTCTTGTCCATCATTTCCAGGACACTCTCAGTCTGTCATATGATTTATCCTGCAGGTGATTCTCATAGCCTGTGAAAATATATTAATATTTGGGTTGTTTTTACTTTATTCACATTATCCATTCCCTCTGCATGTTAGACTACCTTTCATTTACTGGCATTTCTTTTAGTTATGACTCTGTATTCTCCTTTTATCTCATTCTGGATTCTCTTTATCACTTATTACTTTTATTTTTTTTAATATGGTGATTAAGTAGGGGATTTGACTGGCACCTTCCCTCCAGGCTACTGTTCTTAAACATAAAGCTAAGTGATAAACATCTGAGGAACTGTTTCTTCTTGGATTGTGTAATAAACATGATCTACATGAACAGCTTTTATCGAGTTATAAATACTACTGGTAACCTCCATCTGCAAATTTAACTGATAAATTATGAGAGGCATCCCATTGGAAGCCCTGGTCTTAGCAACCTAATTGCTAAGTGAACACAGTTTTATACAATTGTATAGCTAATATTTGAAATGAATTTTACCGTTAGTGCAGTATAAGTTGTTATTGATTTTGAGTTTATGTGCTTTCCTGTTTATTCTAAATATTGATTTTTCCATATAAAGTAAAAAGTGGCTAGCTTAGTAATACCTTTAAAGCTTTACAAATATACTTAGTAAACTGTCTCTTTGAACTATAATTATTATCATTATGTTAGCAATTAATAAACATCTGTATCTTCCAAAATAGATGAGTTAATAATATTTTTAACTGCTTAGGCAGAATTGCTTTCTTGAAGACTATTCACACAACTCCATTCCTGAATTTCCACTCTGACCTTTGTGCTCATTATTTCTGAATTCTTTTATTCTATGACCACTTTGTCCTATCCTGAGCCCCTTCATTGAAGGGTCATCAAGAAACATGGATTATTCCAAATGTCTTGTGCATACTTTTTATTTCCACTGATATGATCTACTTCATACCTACTGTATCAGTTATTTATCACTGCATAAGAATACAAGCAACATGTAGAGATTTAAAAGAGCAGCCATTTTATTTGTTCATAATTCCATTGTCATCAGTTTGAGCAGGGCTCAGCTAGGTGGTTTTTCTCCTGGTTGACTAGGATCACTTGGGTGGCTGTCATGATGACTCAGCTGGGACTAGGTGACCTTAGAGAGTCTCAGTCACGTGTGTGAAAGTTGGTGCTGGTGGTTGGCTAGGCCATGTGTCTTCAGGAGGCTAGCATGGGCTTTGTTACGCTGTTAGGCGGGAGGAGTGTTCCAAGAGGGTAAGCCCCACTATGCTTTTCAAGGCTCAGCTTGTGTCGTATCTGCTGACATTCATTGACTAAAGCAAGTCACATGGCAAAACCCTAAGTCAATGTGGGAGGGGACTATACAAGGCCATGGACACAGGGAGATGTACCTGTACTTCATTGGAGGCCCTTACTGTAACAGCCTCTATTATATTCTTCCAGGCTCCTGTCCTGCCAGCCTTATGATCATTCTACACAACCACAGCCAGACAGTCCTTCTTAAACACCCGTTATTTTGTCATTCTCCAGCTCTTTGGTTCTCAATCAGGTGGAAGTTTTGTTCCCCAGGAGACATTTGGCAATGTCTGGAGCATTTTTGGTTGTCTTAATTTGAGAAGGGGGAAATGCTACTGGCATCTAGTACGTAGCTGCCAGGGATGCTGCTAAATCCCCTGTGTTAACCAGTGCCTCCCCTTCCTTCCAGCCCATTGCAAAGAACTTTCTGGCTGAAAATACCAACAGTGTTGAGGTTGAGAAAACCTGCACCCTAGCTCATAAACCCCCAGTGGTGCCCCAGTAAAAAGAACCAAAGGTAAATTCTTCATCTGAGCATCCAATGCCCTCTGCAATCTGGCCCCACAGTACAAATCCAAATATTTCACCCTTTAGTCTCCATCAGGGTTTCCACTGTCCTTCAGATAAGCCACACTTCATCACATGATTAAGTTAATAGCTCCTTATTATCAGGGACAGATGCAAAAATCATACAAATATTTTAGCTTTTCTCTCTTCTGTCTAACCAAACCATTCTCCAGCATTAGCAGAAGAATTGGATCGTGCTTTTCCTACCAGAGTTTCCACAATTTCGTGACCTGCCATTCACAAATACATCGCCTAGCGTGTATTATGTGGGCTCAGGTAACAGGCTGCAGGAATGCTTTTGAATATCCTCAGCAGTGTACTCACGGGAAAGCCAAGGTTATACAATCTGTCTCTAATTTTTTTCAAGAAACAGAGTAAAGAGAGAAGAAATAGGAGGCACTTCTTTTTTATTTTAGCATCCAGAAACAGCTAGCCAGGAACTGTAGATAACAGAGCAGCCTTTGAGAGCCAGTGAATTGGTAGGTAAGGAGAGCTTGCCCATAGTTATCAGCATGACTTTTAGAAATATCGGCCCGCTCTCTGGCTGCTCAAGGATTTTAAAAATCAGAGATAATCTTGTTAAAGCATGTTTCTCGAAGTAGTGAAAAGATATCCTTAGAAAGAAATAGTTTTGTTTTCAAATGCATTTGTAAAATGCAAATAAATTTGGAAACGAATCCT
This sequence comes from Varecia variegata, assembly GCA_028533085.1. NCBI lineage: Eukaryota > Metazoa > Chordata > Mammalia > Primates > Lemuridae > Varecia > Varecia variegata. The sequence goes on along the minus strand of CM052443.1, from coordinate 62,851,527 downwards.
ACCATATTCTTTCTTGGGTGAGATAAAGAAAGCTGTTTAATATTTCCTAAATGTATTTGACCGTGGAAGCTTTTAGTTTTGGGTTTTGGTTTGGTTGGTTTCAATTTCTAAGAGTTTCCACAGTTAGTGCTCTTGAAAACATACTTTAGGAAACCTCATGTTAGACAATAATGGTGAGTCATGAGACATGATCCCTTGCTGCTGCATCATAAATTGGCCCAACTTCCCATAAGGGGAATGAGCACTACCCCCTTAACCTGCTTCTCACCCAGTAAGTGGGAGAAGCTTTTAGTGGAAGCCCGTTTTAATCTACCGTGTACTTCAGGTACTGGAGCCTTCCTCAAAGCATGACTTAACACTGCATTCACTCTGCCCCAGAAAGATCTGATATGCCAGTTAAGATGGAACTAGATATCCAGGTAATGGCATAGCACTGAGGGACAAATCAGTAGGGTCAGGAACTCTCTGAAACACATGCACCCCTGCAAAAGCTTGAGTCTTAGTTTTCTCGTGAATACCTACCCACAGCTTACTATTCCTAAGGAAGTTACAGGGGAAATGTTGGAGATTTTATGAAGAAGAATGTGTCAGAAGACTTACATCATAGTGATCTACTTTTTATGTAAAGCAAGAAATAAAGAAAATAATAATATAACATATAACACTATCTAAAATTAGCAAATGTGAACATCCTATCATATTTGCTTCAGATCTGTTTTTAAAGTAAAGCATTACAGACTCTTGTTGAACTTCCCCACTGATTGCATATTATTTCTGTAATTAATATACAGCATTGTGTATGTGTTGTGTTGGCAGTTATCAGGCTTTGGTAAATCTTTCATTTAAATTTAAATTAAATATCTCTATGATACTCCAGACAGTATCAAATAACATTTCATATTGCAAACCACAGCAGAGTTGGTGTTCATTACTAGAGCTGAGTGAGAAGCGTTGAGTTTCAAAGTTGTGATCCCATGATGTGATAACTACGCAAAGCTCATGGGCTGTTTTCCCACATCAGCAAACTGTGTGTCTCATACATCTTGCTCCTCTCAGGTGAGAAAAAAGTTTGTGTTTTATATGAGGGGTCTTCAAGAAGTTCATGGGAAATGTGTATTATGAAAAAAGTTGGCATGAAGTTCAAAATTTTTTTTCCACCAAAATAAACTTTTACTAACTTTTTATAACATGTCCAAGCAGGATCTAGTTTGAAGCACTAAGGAGGATAATAAAAGAGGCCCTATCAAAGCAATGTGAATTCTGCTGAGACTGAAACAAGGACAAACGTCAAATTTATGGTAAAGCTTAGTTCAAAGAATCATGAAATCATTAATGCTTTACAAAAAGCTTATGGTGACAATGCCCCAAAGAAATCAGCAGTTTACAAATGGATAACTTGTTTTAAGAAGGGATGAGATGATGTTGAAGATGAAGTCTGCAGCAGGAGACCATCCACATCAACTTTTGAGGAAAAAATTAATCTTGTTCTTACCCTAACTTAAGAGGACCAAAAATTAACAGTAGAAATAATATCCAACACCATAGACATCTCAGTTGGTTCAGCTTATACAATTCTGACTGAAAAATTAAAGTTACAACCCAAAGTTGCTCCCAGATCAGCTGTGGACAAGAGCAGAGCTTTCAATGGAAATTTTAAACAAGTGAGGTGTTAGTGGTCCAGTCAAACCAAAAGCAGACCGGTCAAGAGCAAAAGGTCATGGCGACAGTTTTTTGTGATGCTTAAGACATTTTGCTTCTTGACTTTCTGCATGGCCAAAGAACAATAACCTCTGCGTATTATGAGAGGGTCCTGAGAAAGTTAGCCACAGCTTTAAGCAGAAAAATGCTCCAGAAAGCTTCACCAGAGAGTCCTTCTCCACCACAACAATGCTCCTGCTCATTCCTCTCATCAGACAAGGGCAATATTGTGAGACTTCCCATGAGCAATCATTAGGCATCCACCTTACAGTCCTGGTTTGGTTCCTTCTGACTTCTTTTTGTTCCTAATCTTAAAAATCTGTAAGTGGCACCCATTTGTCTTCAGTTAATAGAGTAAAAAGGACTGCATTGGCATGGTTTAATTCCCGGCACCCTCAGTTCTTTAGGGATGGACTAAATGGCTGATATCATCACTTACAAAAGTGTCTTGAACTTGATGGAGCTCATGTTGAGAAATAAAGTTTATGTTTTTTAATTTTATCTTTTAATTCCATTTTCTACAAACTTTTTGAAGTCCCCTAGCATTATGTGTACGGGAAATAGAGAAAAGGCGAAATTGGATCCAGTGAAAATACATGGGCCTCAGCTCAACTTTTGGACAGCAGAAAAAGCAAACTGTGGTAAGCAGAATTCTACCATGTCCCCCAAATCCTCACCCCTTGGTATACATGCTCTGCATAATCCCCTCCTTTTCAGAGTGAGCAGGACCTTGAATATGATGGGATAGTCACTTCTGTGATTATATTATATGCCCCCGATCCCCTGCCAGCTTTGAAGAAGCGAGCTGGTGTGTGTGAGAAGGCAAGCTGGCTAGAACTTGAAGGTGGCCCGTAGGAGCTGAGGGTGATCCTGGGCTGACAGCCAGCAAGGAAAGGGGTACTTCAGTCCTACAACTGCAAGGAATCAAATCCTTCCAACAGCCAGAATGAGCTTGGAAGAGGACTCGGAACTTAGGTTGAAAACACAACCCCAGCTTGAAATCAGCCTTGTGAGACCCTGGGCTGAGACCCCAGTTACACTGTTTGCAGACTTCTGACCTGCAGAACTATGAGATGATAAATGGGTGGTGCTTTAAGTTGCTAAGTTTGTAGTCATTTGTTTGCAGCAAGCATAGACTAATAGACAAATATAACTTTGTTTTCTCGAAGAAAGGAGGCAAGGGTTGAAGAATCCAAACTCTGACAAAGGCTGCTAGGAAAACAGGACACATTGTACCACTGGAAACTATTTGTCATGTAGTTTTAAGTTAAAGGAGCTTTTGAGGACTTTCATTTTGAAACTGCCTTTTCACATTGATAAAGGTCTACCAGGCAAGAACTGTGGTAAGGGCCTAGCTAAAAATAATGATAGTGATGACCTACTGTCCCCCTGTTTGTTTTTCTATAATTGCCACTCTGGAGCCACATAGCTGGTGGTCATGAAGATTCTTATCTTTCTCCATAGATAGTATCACCTTTTTAAAACCTACGGGTAGTTTCTGAGATATCTTCCAGGTCCTGAATTCCAGTGGAATGGCTGAGCCACCAAGACCAGTGGCCCATACTAAGGAACTAACTCAACTGGTCTTATGACCCCCCCCCCAAAAAACCTGGTCAGCAAACAAGACAATTTCTACAACCCTATGGTTCTGCCCTGAACCCAGCCCATTAGCAGACTCAATTGTCTACACCAAACTGTCTTTAAAAACCCTTCTCCCAAATTCTTGGGGAGGTGGATTTGAGAAATACCTCCCATCTCTCCACTTAGTGCTATGTGGAATTATTAAACTCTTTCTCTGCTGCAAACCCTGCTGTTTCAGTGCACTGGCTTCCTCTTGGGCAGTGGGCAAATGAACCTGGTTGGGCAGCAACAATTTTTGGCCTCGTAAACATAAGCTATAATATTACCCAACTGTAACTGATAACACATTTTTCAAACAAAAACTGTCGAAGCCTTTAAAGCAAATTATTACCCTAGAGAAGAACAATAATTCGTTATAAAACTGCGAGGATACTTAAAGGAGATTCTCTTAATACTTAAGGTTCTTCTGCATAAATGAATTTGAGAGTTTTGACCACTGCTACAGAGAGGAAAATTATTTTTAATCACTTCTGAGATAAAATTTACATACAATAAAATGCACACATTTTAAAATATAAAGAGTTTGAACAAATATATAAATATCTGTTTAGTCACCACTCAATCAAGATATAGAATATTTCCATAATTCCAAAAGTGCCCTTGAGCCCCTTACCAGTCCATCTTCTTATCCAACCCCAGTCCCCAGGTCACCACCAACCTGTTCTTGCTCACTATAGGTTTAATGTGACTGTGTCTTTTCTAGAGTTTCCTGTAAATGGTACAGTATGCACACTTCTGTGCTTGGCTGCTTCTGCTCAGCATAAGGTTTGTGGATTAATTCATACTGGTGTATATTCCACTAATTCATTCCTTTCTAGTAGTGAGTAGCATTACATTATAAGTCATAACACAGGATCTTCATCCATTCCTTTGTTGGTTGACATTTGGGTTACTTCAAGGTTTTGGCTCTTGTGAATAAAACTGCTGTGACTATACCTGTACAGATCTTTGTGTGAAGGAACAGGTTTCCATTTCTCTTGAGCAACTCCTGAGTAGTGAGATTGCTGCATCATATGGTAGGTATATGTTTAACTTTGTAAGCAACTAAGTGCTTTCCAAAATGATTGTAAAATTTTACATTCCCACCAGCGGTGTAAGACAGTTCTAGTTGCTCCACCTTCTTGCCAACCCTTGGTAGCTCTAGTCTTTTTAATTTTAGCAATTCTAATGGGTGTATAGTACAGATGTATATCCCATTGTGGTTTTAATTTGCATTTCCTTGATGACTAATGATGTTACACAACATCTCACATGCTTATCAGCCACTCTTATGTCTTTTCTGAAATGACTGTTCAAATCATTTGCCCACTTTTTATTGGGTTGTCCTTGGGTTGTAAGAATTCTTTCATATATTCTGGAAACAAGGTCTCTGTCACATATATGTACTTTGAAAATTTCCCATTCTGTGCTTTGCTTTTTCATTTTTTTTAATGGTATCTGTTGAAGAACAGATAGTTTTGATGAAATCCAATTTATCAGTTTTTCTTTTATGCTTTGTATTTTTGTGACTCATCTAAGAAACTTCTGTGTACCCTGAGTTGCAAAAGTATCCTTTATGTTTTCTTCTAGAAATATTATAGATTTATCATTTACTATTGTGTCTATGATCCATCTTAGGTTAATTTTTATGTATTGAGTGAAGTAAAAGTTGAAGTTCTTTTTTTTTCCCATATGGATATCCAGTTCTTCCAGCATTATTTTTTGAAAACACTCCCCCGTTGAATCACCTTTGTGAGAAATCAAATTTTAAGATCAATTTGTCAATTTATACAAAAATATATCTTGTTACTATTGTGATTGTGTTGAATCTTATAGATCAATTTTGGGAGAATTGATATATTAAAAACATTGAGTCTGACGGTCAGTAAGCATGATCTATCTCTCTTTATTTAAGACTCCTTTGATTTCTGTCAACAATGTTATATAGGTTATGATTTATAGACCTTCCACATATTTTGTTAAATTTATCCCTAACTGTATCCTGATTTTTTGAGCTATTTTAAACGACTTTGCACTTTTAATGTCAATTTCCAATTGTTTGTTGCCAGTATATAAAAATTCAATTGATTTTTGTATAATTATGAACTGATATTCTGAGACCTTGCTAAACTCACTTATTCCTCCTAGTGGCTGTTTTGTAGAATTCTTAGAATTTTCTCCATACATGATCATATCATCTATGAAAAAAAGATAGTTTCTTCATTTCCAAACTGTATGCCTTTTTTTTCCCTTGCTTTCTTGCACTGGTTTGGACTTCTAGTACAATGTAGAGTTGCAGTAGTAAATACAGAACAAGCATTGCTTGTTCCTAATCACATGAGAAGGGAAGTCATTCAGTCTTTCACCATTCATTGTGATATTAACCATAGGGTCTTTATGTAGATGCCGTTTATTGTGTTTAGGAAGTTCTCTATTCCTACCTTGCTGAGAATATTTATTATGAGTGGATTTTTCATGTTTTTAAATGCTTCCAACATCTACTTAGATGATTATTTTGTTTTTGCTCCTTTATTCTGTTAATAGTGGTGAATTATACTGATGGATTTTTATTT
>CM052443.1:62834049-62845536 GCA_028533085.1 Varecia variegata | reverse complement strand
AATGGGAGAATCATTAGTTTCCACCTTTCAATGTGGGAAGAGAAGTAAAATATTTGGGATCATCTTTAATCAACCTTTTTTTTTTTTTTTTTTTTTTTTGAGACAGGGTCTCACTCTGTCACCCAGGCTAGAGTGCAGTAGCATCATCATCATAGCTCACTGCAACCTCAAACTCCTGGGCTCAAGCGATCCTCCTGCCTCAACTTCTGGAGTAGATGGGATTACAGGCGTGGCCCACCACACCTGGCTAATTTTTCTATTTTTTGTAGAGGCAGGGTCTTGCTATCCTGCTCAGGCTGGTCTTGAACTCCTGGCCTCAAGTGACCCTCCTGTCTCGGCCTCCCAGAACACTAAGATTACAGGGTTGAGCCACCGTGCCCAGCCTTAATGCTTTAATCTGCCTTTTTAAAATTTTTTTCCACATGTCTGTATGTTTGAAGTGAAATGATGTATTTCCCACATCAGCTCTATCATATTGACCAGATATCTCCTTCCCATGCTTCAGTCCTCAACTTGGTATTATTTCCCTGACCTTCCAAAAAGAGATCAGGCCTCCCTTCTAAGTGTCCCCACAGGACCCCATTTGCTATCCCCATACCTTGTGCACATGTGCCCTGCCCTCCAGCCATGCTACTTCCTAAGTAGTAAGCCTTCTTCTTAAGACTCGAAACTTCCTGCGTGCTATTTCCTCTACCCAGGATCCTTTCCCTACTTTGCCACTGTGCTGTCTTGTTAATCCTTTAAACATCCTTCATGCAGATAGGTGTCCCAACTCTAGTGACAAGAAAAGTAAACTTCACATTGAGTAATGTGACTAAAATCACGCAGCTAGTAGCACTAGGATTCAAAGCCAGATGACCCTAGTCGAGTTTACTGCACGTGTCCCTACATCAAGCATGTAGCAGATGCTATCTTGCTCCACTCAGTCCCCTCAGACGCCCTGTGCATTTCCACTCAACAACCAGCCCCTGTGTCCCTTGTCAGAAGCCTGCCCTCCAGCTGGTGGAGTTTGCTTTGCCTGTGTATCCAGAGAGTCATAGGTGCTTGGCAATGGGTGTCCCCTCTGAGGTAGCCCTTGAGTCATACATGGTGGAATAAATATCCCAATTTTCCCCTTACTCTCTACATAGAGAACCTCGGAGATTGACCTACACAATCCTCATCTATGGTACTGAGATACTCACCCCTCCAGGGGACAATGTTTGTTGTGTTGCACTGTGGCTTATCCCTCCCCAGTTCTGCCTTCGCCCCTCCCCTCACCTTCCACATTCACATTAATCCTCACCCCAGCATCTGTGTAACCCAGCTAAGATAGTGCACAACCACTTCCTTGGCATGAAATAGCTCTAAAGAGATTCCAGTCTAAGGCTGTGGTGGTGTCTGCAGTTTGAGAAAGGACCATGTGTCATCTATGGGCTGTCTGGAAGTCACTGCAATGCCCTGGCTTCAACAAGACCTGCAGAAATCAACACTGTGTTTGACACTTTTTAGTACATATACAGCCACTGTGAATACAACTAAATATTTGTAGGGTAAAAGAGAGTAAATATTCCTTCCTGAGTTATCTGACTTATTCTTCTGTCATGATACATTCAGTGACTGAAGGAAAGATTGCAATATACCAGTTAGTAATCTCAGGTAAGAATGAAAAAGCATTACAAATAATTTAAACAAGCAAGAAAATACTAATATTTAAAATTGTTGTACTTTTTTACTTTATTATTTGGAGGAGGAAGGAGATGTTTGGCATACAAAAATGCATTATTTTCATATGATGCAGAAATTTCACATAGTTATGTCTTGATTAACACCAGGTAAACTTAAAAATAATTTATTTCTCACTTTAATTGGGAAAAATTCTGAGCGTATTTAACTAAGTATATCTTCAAGGTCTTTGTTGGTAGAAATTCTCTTTTCCTGAAAATGTTAGCAGGTAAGAGCAGAAATATCGTAAAATACTTTGACTTTGACTCTTTCGTAAGCTTCTGTTATGCTGCTCATGTCAGAAGTGATGGTGCAGCCATAGAGATGGAGACTCTTCAATCTAAAAAAAAGAAGAGGACCACAGATGATGTGGAGTGGATACAGTTGAGCCTAGGCATGCTAAATGCATGAAATGTCTTTTAGATAACCTTGACTAGTACTTTATGTTTCTCAAAGGAGAAAGATAGCATCAAACTTGAGTATTGAAAATATGTTTTTAAAATTTGTCACATGCATGGTTAGTGAGGGAATGGTGAGAATATTTCAAGTTATGTCAACATTTCCTTGTTATTAATTTCCTAATTATTTTACAGCTGTTTAGGACACAGTCACCTTTTTGCCAAGTTTATGTTCTAACACCAGACAAATCATATTCTAAGACTACAATAGATTTCTTCCTAGGGAAGCCTATGAATTTGATCTCAAACTCTCAAAAATTACTTTTTCTTCCCTGGGATGCAATGTGTGTATTATTAGATCAGAGATACATTTATATTCATACAAAATAATGGAGAAATACACATTTATATGTGGCATGAAAGTAGTTCCCAATTGTATAACATGAGATACTAAAATATTAATCTATTTTTTAGACTAAAAAAAGATTAAATCTCCTGTTCCCAGTAGTACAAAATGAGGCAAACTATATCAGTCAGAAAAAGATCTAAAAAAATTCTAAAACCATTCCCATTCTTCTGGAAAGCATTACATAATTCAGTATTCAATGGATGAGATATTCAAATAAATCTCTTTTCACCAGTACCCTAGAGTCTCAGATTAACAATGTACTAGGACACTAATTTTTCACTAATGTAGTAATTAAAAATACATAGTCAGGTTTTCTAATGATGTTACAAGAATTCCTTAATTTGTGAGTTTTTAACAGCATGTAAGATAAGTGGATAAAATAGCTAATTTAAAAAGAAAAAAAAGGTCACATTTGCACCATGAAATGAGATAGTGGAAGAAGACAGAATTCTTTCCCCACCAATACATCTGTTGAAAGTGCCTTGCCCTTAGAGATGACTTCTGAAGACAATGTAGATTACATTGTCTTTCAAGCTTTCAACTCATGTTTTCTAGCAATAAACAAATTATTAGTTAATTTTCTAAAAGATGTTTATAATTGGCCAACCAGACTTCGTCAAACTGGTTCCATTATTTTGGTTTTTCTTTTTAATCTATGGCTTCACACAAAGAAAGTAATCTGCCTTTCATTTTTGATAGTCTGTCAGTAAATGAGTAGCCATGACTCTGTTTTTGCATAATTTTTCTTATTTATTTCTGGCCTGAACCTGAAGAGTAACATACACACCTTGGGATTGCACCATAAGATGCAGACACAAGTTTCTATTGAGTGTTTTCATGAGCACAAGAATGGTGCTCCATGTTTTCTTCTAAGAAAACAAATTCACTTATGTGAGGAAGGCCACATAAGGACAGGTTTTATATTTCTGTAAGATGTTTCTCTCAAATTGTTAAACCACCATTGGAAGTTCCCATTACTTTTAGAATAGAACATTCCTTTCTCTCTTAATAGAGTCAATCCCGCTAAACTAGGCCAGTGCGGCTCAGGAGGTACCCTTGCTCCAAGAGTTGTAGTAAAACAATAAGACACCAGCGTCTCCAAGTGCCTGTCATGTATTTACCAACTTGATCACCCCTCTATAAATTAAACTCCTGAAGTACTGGCGTGGGTGCAGTAAACAGTTCAATGTAGCTGGTTTGAATTCACATATCAGTCAATTGAATGTTTTATTTATTTGAGACACGGAAGTAAAATATAAATGGAAGATACTGAGGAGGCATAAACCAGATAATCCTCTAAGAGAGTGCCAGGAGAGCCAACGCAAGTGGGGATGTTGCCATGGTTACTAGGAAACATAGCCTAGACTCCCAATGTCAGGAAGATATTGAAAATGTGGCAAAATAAGCTCTTAAGACTGGGGTCATTCTCTCCTCTGTACTTTAATTAGTGTGATCTTGGCCCTTGGAACGAAGCCAGAATGGAAAAGCTATCTTCATTCTGCCTGTTGGCAACGTTCTGTGCTTAGGAAGTTTTCTCTCTGGAGCTTCTGTCGCGTATTAGCGTAATTAGAGACATAGCCTCCTTCTAAAATGAAGATAATTTCCTAATTAGAGAATGAACCTAACCTATCTATCACTCATGAAAGCCTACCACCGTTGGTATCCCAGGGAAAGCCATGACTCTAGCAGAATAACAACACTCTCATTAGTTCCGCATCACCCCCGGGAGCTACCTCTGTCCCAGCAGACAGAGTCAGTTGTACAAATCTAACAGCGATTCATCATTTGCCCAGCACACCCTATATTCACTTTTTTCTTCGTTATAATACAAAAAATTCAAATATGTGTAGTAGGCTGATCAAACCACAATCTTAATCCAGATATTCACAAATGAAAAACAAAAAGAAAAGAAGACAGTGAGAAATAACAAGTGAGGCTTAAATTAAAACTGGACTTCAGGCTACAATGAAGTAAATATGTCTCCCTTTCTCTTTGTTTTGACTGTCTCATAGAAAAGTTTATTGGACTCTCAAAAGTTTACTTTCTCTACCAGCTGCTGTGGAAATTATGAAAGAGGTAATGGATAGAAGGATAATTAGAGGGACAACACTGGAAAAGTAGCGCACGGATGTGGAAGCTTGTCAGTTCTATAGATCTAATAGAAGCTCGTGGGCCCAGTGATCTGCAATACAGAGGCATATATTGTATTAAATATATCTTTAATAAATGAGTGAAACACCTATGGGTGGTTTGGGTTCATGCCTATTCAGTGTGGCCCTATTTTTTCCATTCAGATCCATTTCTGGATGCTGTATCGAATGTATACACAGTTCTACAGGAAGAAACCAAGGGTAATCATATTTCTTCTAGAACGTCAGTGGGTCACACCTTAAAATTCCGCCTTAGTACAGACAAGTTCCAAAGAAGGCTTTGTGTGTGACTCTCCCAAATTTAAAAATGATTGTCTCATTTATTATCTTTAATAAGAGATCTTCAGGTTTAAGAATTTTATGTGAACACATTTTGAAGCACATATACTTTGTACATATTCAACTATTTGTATTTTACCTTAAAATGTGCTCAATATGTCAAGAAAACACAAGAGAATCAACTGAAAACTTTTGATAAGATGATATACTTGGACAAGTATCTACAAAATATTTCAAAGACCAAGCATCAATAGCATGATATCTATAGAGAATATCTATAAATCTATGAAATGATGTACATTTCATAACAAAAGGGGCCAAAAAACACATATACACACATACGAAATACAAAAGAAATCAAAAAGTTCATAGTGCCATTTAGCATATAAAAATTTTAATGTCAAGAATCATCAGCAAAACAAAATGAGACACCTCCTATATTATGTTGGCTCTATATTTAAAGAAGCCTTGAGTTCTCCAATGCTGTAATAAGATAGGCACTTTGATGCACTACTATTGGAAGGATAAATTGGCACAGCCTTTCTGAAAGGAATTTAGCAATATGTATTGCAATCCTTAAAAATGTTCATTTCATAACTTTTGAACTAGTAATTCTATTTCTAGGGGTTGAATCAAAGATGCAAATATTTGCACACAAATACACTTATTACCATGTTATTTTTCCTAACTAGAATTGGAAGCAATCTATATGTTTGACAAGGACAATGTGTACATAAGTTATTTTATATTTATGTAATGGAATATTATGCAAGCATCAGAATAATATTTTTGAAAAAGTGATGGATAACAAGGAGAACATGATATAAGTTTAGGTTGTAAAAGAGACAGATACAAAATTGTATTTACAGAGTGACCCATAGTTAAGTATATTGTAATAGTGCCATATCTTAATGTTATAATAAATTGAAAATGTTTTATTTGAAATGTTATGAAGATCATAAATTAATGATCAGCACACTTTTTCTTACAGAGCCAGGTAGTAAATATTTTAGGCTTTGCAAGGTTTAGTTTTTATTCAATCATAGCCCAAGAGGCAAAATCAAAGATAATTCTATAGATTCTTACACAACTGTTTAAAATATAACCACTTAAAGTTATTAAAAATAGGCAGCTGGCTACAGTTTGCCAACCAGTGTCCTACATTCACTGACTTGGAAAGTTCTGAAGCTACTGCTTTCTGACTTAAAATGTCCTATTTTGTAGGTGGTGCTAATCATACCTGCCCTAAGCACCTCAAAGGATCGTGGTGACAACCTGAAATATAGGGAAGGTACCAGCAAACGTAAAGTATTAAAAAATATATCACAATGTGGGACAATTTGCTCTCTCCTGGAGTTCCTTTTCCCTTTCTCTGCCCATCTAAATCCTACTAGTTCTTCAAGGACTGTCTGAGGTTAAACTCCTTTCCAAGAAGACAGCCCCACTCTTATTCCTACATCAATCTCTTCCTTCTTCACAGAATGTGTATGCCATTTAGATTTTGCTTGTGTATATGATATTTTTTTCTCAAATTAGGTGATAAGAACCTTGAGGGAAGAACTTGTCTTGGATATTTTTTTTCTATCCCTCACTGCAGACAACTCACCGTAATTATTTTGAACTTATGATACTTTTAAAATATGCTCATTAAATTAAATGTAGGCACTGCATGGCTGCATCTATTCCAGGAATATTCAGCTTTGTGATTCCGGGGAATGAAGACTATACCACAAAGTAGTCCTTGTTTATTTGAATTTTAAAAAGATATATGCCAATAAGAGCAAATAGGTACAAGAACATCATTTAATGTTTCCAGGAAAACAAAATTGCTTCCACTCAACCACAGCCATCACCATACCCTCCTATTTCATTTTGAATAAAAAGAGTAATAGTAATAATACCTGGAAGCCGGGAAGCCATCAACTTCTTATAAGCTGTTGTAAGTTGATTCTCTATAATAGTTATTCTAAACTATTATCATTTTACAGATATAAAAATCTCAATTTTCATGAGATAAAATAATTTGAGTATCATAAAAAATATTGCAGATACTCAAACAATGATGATGCATGTGTGACTATTCACACTGTACCCATTCCAGACCGAGACCTCATCTATGTTCCTTATTTCATTATTTTTATCTTCAAGAAACACTTTTAAGTGGCTTTGGCAAGGAAGCCGCTTTAAGCAACCAAGAATCATTTAGTGCTTACCTGCCAATAACCTGGTAGTGAACAAAAGGTGTTAGATGTTAAGGGGAATGTAAAGAGGCAGAATTAACCTCTTAAAATTAGAGAACATGTATACAGCAGCTTCAACTATTTAGAAAACATCTAAGAATTAGATAATAATACCAAAAATAGAGGTCATAGATTCCTTTTTCTACAAGGAGGCCACTCAGAGCTCAACAATATATTTGTTAAAATATATAATCCATAAAAGGGACCAGATTTGATATATGGGCTCAAGCAGCAACTATCGGGAGGTCATCAGTGTCCTACTCAGAAAGTCAGAATAATAATATTTATCCTGAACCCTTCTCAGTTTGTAATGCATGACAAATTACCCCAAAACTTAAAGCTTAGAAAAATAACCCTGTTTTATCTCAGCTTCCCTGGGTCAGTCAGCCAGGTGCAGTTTAGCTGGGTGGTTCTGGCTCAAGATGCTTCATGAGGTTGTACAGCCGAGCTGCTAGGAGGGCTGCAGTCTCGTCTTAAGGCCCGACTGGGGCAAGTTTGCTTCCAAGCTCCTTCGCAGGGTTGTTGGCAGGCAGGCCTCAGTTCCTCACCAGCTGTTGGCCAGAGAATTTGGTCGCTTACCATGTGGGCCTCTTTATAGGCTGCCTGAATGTCCTTGTGATATGACAGCTGGCTTCCCCCAGGGTAGGGGGTGGGGGAGAGAGAGATCAAGCTGCTCAAGATGGAAGCCTTCATCACCTAATCTCAGAAGTGAGATAATCTTCACTTCTGTTGTATTCTATGGGTTTCATAGACCAATGCTAATACAGTGTTGGAAGGGACCACACAGGGTGTGAATACCCGGAGGTGGGATCACTGGAGGCTAGCTTGGAAGGTGACTGCCACAAAGGGTGACCATGATAGAATATTCAGAGCCACTTAAAACAAGTATTTTTGTCATACCCCCTGATTTCCTTGGGACTCAGGTACCCAAAAAGAAAGAAGTAGATATGTCTGACTATTAAGGGGTAGGGATTGCAATAGAAGCCAGATTATAAAGAGGAACAGTAGGGACATTAAAGATAAAATTTTAAAAGTTACCCTGCTATGGACTGAATTGTGTTGCCCCAAAATTCATATGTTGAAGCCCTAACCCCCAATGTGATGGTATTTGGAGATGGGGCCTTTGAGAGGTACTTAGATTTAGATGAGATCATGAGGGTGGGAAACCTCATGATAGGATTAGTGCCTTTGTGAGAAGAGACACCAGGAGAATTTGCTCACTCATGTCTGTATGTCTCTCTCTCTCTCCCCCCACCACCCCCCTGCTGCCATGTGAGAGTACACAGCTCAATGGTGGCCTCCAGCTTTAAGCAATTTTGAGAATTTGTGTGTTTCTAAAAAATTTTGCACTTCATCTAGATTATCTAATTTGCTGACATATAATTGTTCACAGTATTTCTTTTTAACCTTTTGTATTTGTTTTTTTAAATTTCAACAGATTTAGGGAGTGCATGTGTACAAGAGGGGTTTTGTTACGTGGAGATGTCATGTACTGGTGAAGTCTGGGCTTTTAGTGTCACCCTAATAGTGTGCATTATACCCAATGGGTAATTTTTCACCCCCACCCACCTCCTGCCCTTCCCCCTTTTGAGTCTCCAAAGTCCATTACACTACCATGTATGAGCATGCATAGCCATAGCTTATCTCCCACTTATAAGTGATAACATGTAGTATTTGATTTTCCATTTTGAGTTAGTTCACTTAGGATAATGGTCTCCAGATCCATTCAGGTTGCTGCAAAAGACATTATTTCATTCTTTTTTGTGGCTGAGTAGTATTCCATGGTACATATATACCACTTTTTCTTTACCTATTCCTTGGCTAATGGGCACTTAGGGTATTCCATAATTTTGCAATTGTGAATTGTGATGGGATAAACATGTGAGTGCATGTGTCTTTTTGATATAATGATTTCTTTTCCATTGGGTAGATACCCTAGTGGGATTGCTGGATTGAATGCTAGATCTACTTTTAGTTCTTTGAGAAATCTCCATACTGATTTCCACAGAGGTTGTACTAATTTACATTCCCACCAATAGTGTATAAGCATTCCCTTTTCGCCAGATATGCACCAACATCTATTATTTTTTTAATTTTTAATAATGGCCATTCTAACTGGAGTAAGATGGTATCTCATTGTGGTTTTAATTTGCATTTCTCTGATGATTGGTGATGCTGAACATCTCTCCAGATGTTTGTCAGCCATTTATATATTTTATTTTGAAAAATTCCTGTAGGTGGGTAATGTCCCCTCTTTCATTCTTGCTTTTATTGAGTCTTCTCTATTTTTTCTTGATCAGTCTAAAGATTTATCAATTTTGTTAATCTTTTAAAATAATCAACTTTTAGTTTTATTGATTTTTTTCTATTGTGTTTCTACTCTGTATTTCATATACTTCCATTCTAAAATTATTATCTCCTCCCTCTGCTTGCCGTAGGTTTAGTTTGCTCTTCTTTTTCTTCATTTAAGGTTTTCTTTAAATGTAGCTATCTACAGATATAAATTCTCTCTCTGAGCACTGCTTTCACTGCATACTGTAAGTTTTGGTATGTTGTATTTTTATTTTAATTGATCCCAAAGTATTTTCTAATTTTCATTGTGGTTTCTTCTTTGCCTTATTGATTATTTAGGAATGTGTTGTTTAATTTCCACATATTTGTGAATTTCTTTTATTTTCTTCTGTTATTGATTTTTAATTTCAACCCATTGTGATCAGAAAACATACTGTGTTTGATTCAATTCTATTTATTTATTGAGACTTGTTTTATGACCTAACATATGGCCTTTTCTGGACAATATTCCATATACGTTTAAGAATAACATGTATTCTGCTGTTGTTGGATGGAGTGGTCTCTCTGTACGTAAATATATCTGTTAGTCTAGTTGGTTAATACTGTCGTTCAAGTCTTCTATTACCTTGCTGATCTTTTCTGTATCTCTTCTATCCATAACTGAAAGTGAGGTGTTGAGGTTTCCAATTAATATTGTTGAATTGTCTATTTCTCTCATCAGTTTTGTCAAATGTGCTTCATATATTTTGGGCCTCTGTTGTTAGATGCATATGTTTTTAAATGCTGAATCTTCTTGATGGATTGACCCCTATGTTATTATAAAATGTCTTTCTTTGTCTGTAGTAAAAATTTTGTCCTAAATTCTATTTTGTCTATATGAGTAGCTACTAATTACAGCTACTAATTACTAATTACAGCTACTCTTGCTTTCTTTTGGTTAGTGTTTGCATGCTGTCTTTTTTCATCCTTTTATTTTAAACCCATTTGTGTCTCTGAATCTAAAATGAGTCTCTTATAGACAGCATATAGTTGGATCATTTTTTATCCATTCTGCCAATGTCAGCCTTTTAATTGAAGATTTTAATCCATTTACATTTCAGCTAATTACTGGTAAGTTAGGATTTATATCTGCTATGTTGCTATTTATTTCCTATGCTAAGTGACTTTTATTCTTCTGTTCCTTCATTACTGCCTTCTTTTGTGCTAAATAGACATCTTCTAGTCTATAATTTTAATCCCTTGTAATTTCTTTTACTATTTTTAAGTTATTTTCTAAATGGCTGCTCTGGAAATTGCAATTAATGTCTAAACTTAAAACAATCTAATTTATATTAATACTCATTTACTATCAATAGCATACAAAAATTTTGCTATTATATAGCTCTGTTCCCTTGCCCCTTTATGTTTTCATTGTCACAAATTACATCTTTATAGATTTCATGCCCCTTGACATATATTGATAATTATTGTTTTATGCAGTGTTTTTAAAAATCAGATAGAAAAAATTGAGTTACAACCAAAAATACATTTATGCTGTCTTTTATTTACCTATGTAGTTACCTTTTCCAGTGACCTTTATTTCTTTATGTTGATTTATGTTACTATCTAATATCCTTTCATTTCACCCTAAAGAACCCCCTTAGTATTTTTTATAGGGCAGGTCTTTTAGTAACAAGTTTAGCTTTTTAAAATCTGTGAATGTTCTGATTTCTCCTTCATTTTTGAAAGATAACTTTGCCAAATATAGAATTCTGTCAATTTTTTTTCTATCAGTGTTTTGAATGTCATCCTACTGCCTTCTGACCTCCATATTTTGATGAGAAATCAGTTGTTAATCTTATTGAGTATCCTTTATAGGTGATTAGTTTTTTATGTCTTATTGGTTTCAAGATTCTTTGTCTTTGATTATCAAGAGTTTGTGATTTGTCTAGATGTAAATCTGTTTGAGTTACTCTACTTGAAGTTTATTGAACTTCTTGGATGTGCAGATTGTTTTTTGTCAAATTTTGGAAATT
>CM052443.1:62811627-62833549 GCA_028533085.1 Varecia variegata | reverse complement strand
ACTGAAGCAGGACCCACACCTTTCACCTCTCACAAAAATTAAATCACGGTGGTTAACAGACTTAAACCTTAGGAAAGAAACTATTAGAATCCTAGAAGAAAATGTAGGAAAGACTCTTAAAGACATTGGCCTAGGCAAAGAATTTTTGAAGAAGACACCTAAGGCAATCACAGCAACAACAAAAATAAATAAATGGGACAGTATTTTTTTTTTTTTTTGAAACAAAGTGTCGCTGTGTCACCTTGGCTAGAGTGCAGTGGCATCATCATAGCTCACTGCACCCTCAAACTCCTGGGCTCAATTGATCCTCCTGCTCCAGCCTCCTGGGTATCTAAAACTACAGGCACTAGCCACCATAACTGGCTAATTTTTCTATTTTTTTTTTCTCCAATTGAGAGATGAGGTCCATGTGCACTCTTCTATAAAACTGGGCACACTTGTCACTGCTTTAATTAAAAAAGTTACAAGAAAGTGATACTACATGACTTCCAAGCCTAGTTCATACAAAGCGATGCAGCTTACTCCTTGTTTCCTGGAATAGTCATCCTAGAGCCCTGAGCTACCATGGGAAAAGTTTAAAAATCCTCAGGCTGCTATGCTGTGAGGAAGCTCAAACCGTAAGGAAGCCATGTGTAGGTTCTCCAGTTGACTATATCAGCTGAGTTCATGGTTCCAGGCAACCCTGTCCAGATGTCAGACACATAAGTGAAGGAGCCTCCAGATGATTCTAGACTCAGTCATCAAGCCACCCCCTGCCTTTGAGTATTCTAAACTGAGGCCCCAAATGTTGTAGAACAGAGACAAGCTATCTCTCCCACATACAAACAAAAACACACATGCCTCACCTGAATTCCCAAACCACAGAATCTGTGAGCCCAATAAAATGGTTATCTTACACAACTAAATTCTGGGGTGATTCATTATACAGCATCAGTAACTCAAACAGTGGCTAATAACACCATGTTATATAAAATAGGAGGTTGTCTGTCATTGTCCTTTGCAGCTCTGTAATTCTGAATTTTAAGAAAGTGGGAAAAAGGGTGATAAAATGGGAATAAATTAAGCAAATAGTGTGTGGCTTAGACCCTGTAAAACAACTCCTTTTATGCTATCTGTACCTTTCTCTGGTGAGTAGTCATGCATAATGGGCTTTTGTTATGGTGGGCATTTCCTCTATGACTTTACCTCTTCACACCATCCCAGTTCTTGCCTTTATTTGGCGGTGCAAGGAAGAAGTGGTAGGACCATTTATTGATATTATAAGACAGGCCCATTAGGAATATACAATGATCACAGTGCTTTTGTTGAAATTATTTTATGAATTTCCCTTTAAAAAATCTTTGGTCACACAGAATATCATAAACCATGCATGCTTTCTTTTCTAACTCATTCTACTGTATTCAGCAGAGATGGGTCAGTCACTCCTCAGAATGATGATGGCTGCTCTGCCAAGAAAAAAATATATCAGGCAGAGTCCTGGCTCCTAAGCAAGTGACCAATTCTAATTTACCCATTGGTAAGAGAGTACTGGTTATTTAGGTAATTTATATAAAGAAAATCAAAAGATCAAACCCATTGTCTTAAAGAACAGTGGGTTGACTTTGTTGGGGTCTGGGTAGGATGCTCACGAAGGAGGAAGTTTGGAGGGTTTGGAGGGTTTGGAGATAAGGGCTGCTTTCCACCAAGCTCATGTCTGTTACCTGAAAACAGGAGCTGAGGACCAGGCTGTCCAGTTTAGGACACTGCCTCAGAAAGAGATGGATGAGCTGATCCCTCACCTTCAAGAGGAAACAAACAAGGAATTGTTTTCAAGTACAGGCCTCTCTGCACACAGAGAACAGGGCAATGAATCAAGTGTGTTAGAGACATGATGCAAATTTGTTCAGATGAGTTATCATCTTCATCATCATCATCATCATCATCACATTCATAGTTCCCACTCAAGGAGTACCTAAGATGTGCCTGATTCTGAGGCAGGCCCTGTATATGTACTAGCTCTAATTCTAACAATAGTCCTACAAAATAGATGTTACTACCCCCACTTTAAAATAAGAAATTTTGGGGTTTGGGAGTTCAGTGTCTCATTGAGGTTGCCTCTAAGTAAAGGACAAAGCTAACCGTCAAATATCGGGCTGAAGGTTCCAGAGCCCATATTTTTTCCAATGCACTTCCAACTAAGAACTACACTGATTAGTATCAGCTGTCTTCTCCAAGCACCTAGGTTCTCTGTCAATAAATACTATCAGCAAGGAAGAGAGACCTTGATAAACTATTGATATAAAAAGGAATTCACTGTAAGATTCTAAAATGAATGACAAGTTTAGGCCTAATAGGTTCAGTTTAAGATTATTAGAATAAAATGAGTTATAAAACACTAAAAAATTGCAGTGTTATTAAAGGATCAAAATATACCAGATTGGAACATCATAAACAGGAAAAATCAAATCTAACCTATGATTAACCCCAAGATTTTATGTGATTTTTTCTGCTTAGTTTAACCACTGCTCATTATGTTTTTATTTTTAACCATCACAGTTGTGACTCCTTACTACTCTATTGACTGGAAGATTTTATTTATCTCTCTAATATCATTAGTATCATAAAAAGTTACTAATAACTGCCTAATTGCAACTAGGATGGTTCTAGACACTGAACACAGACCCAGACTTTTCTTTATAATAGAGAAATTTATATATAATTTATAATAGAGAAAGATCTGAGAATTCTTATCTATTGTGGAGATATATATATATATATATATTTTTTTTTTTTTTTTTTTTGAGACAGAGTCTCGCTTTGTTGCCCAGGCTAGAGTGAGTGCCGTGGCGTCAGCCTAGCTCACGGCAACCTCAAACTCCTGGGCTTAAGTGATCCTACTGCCTCAGCCTCCCGAGTAGCTGGGACTACAGGCATGCGCCACCATGCCCAGCTAATTTTTTTCTGTATATATTTTAGTTGGCCAGATAATTTCTTTCTATTTTTAGTAGAGATAGGGTCTCGCTCTTGCTCAGGCTGGTCTTGAACTCCTGACCTTGAGTGATCCACCCGCCTCGGCCTCCCAGAGTGCTAGGATTACATGCGTGAGCCACAGCGCCCAGCCTATTGTGGATATATATTAATAATACCCACAGAGAAAGGAAAAGCAAATCCTCTACATCCTCCACCCAACCTTACATCTATACTTTTCTATCTCTGTGTCTTTACGTATATCCATATTTATGTATGTTCTATCTATCCCTCTATCTATGATGTATTATAATTATGCTGTAATATTCCCTGTATCCATTATCGCCTGGATAATGGATAATACACTTACGCTGTCTGCATAAGTGAGTACAAAAGCCCACTTTTAAAACCTCAAGACTCCAAAAGCTGCAAACTCAAGGGCAAAGACAGAATGTTTTTCTTCCGTAGTGATTCTTTAAGAACTTATTGCAAAGCTCTATAGTCAGGGAACATCACAAAAAGGACTTTTGATTTTCCAGGACATAAAAAAATGGAAAATCACAGGGAAGATCTTGTTTCGTATGCCACGTTACGCTATTTTCTCCTACACTCAGCTGATCCACACTTCAAGGAAATCTTATGTAAGAGAAAGTCAAACTTATAGACCAGGCTAATTAAGAAGTAGCTATTCATATTACAAATAATTCCAGGCATAGTTCGTAAATATAACAAGCCCTTACTATGCATTTAAAATGAGACTTGATTCATAAAATTTTAATTTATATATAATTTACTGTGAGATAGCCTTTATAGCTTTGTCTCTGAGCAGTCATAACACAAAGTTATGAAACGCTGACCACATGCCCAGAACTGTGCTTTGCTTCATGTGCAACACCTCGAGCACCCCCAAGATCTTTTGAGGATGATCTTTAAATTTGGGATCTTGTTTGTCTGTTTTCGTGCCAGAATCTACAGAATCCCCACTGGAATATATAAATCAGAGAGTCATGGAAGTGCTTATCCCATATTGTTCTTAGATTAACTAAGTAACCTCAAATAGTATAGTGATACAGCAGTTATTAATCTAGATTCAAATAATTTAAGCAATAGGCAATTGGGCAGCATCCATCCTGTTATTTACGATATCCAGTAATCCAACACAATATACATCATGCTAATTTAAGAGTTCTTCATGGATTAAAAGTGAATGCCTAGAAATGGAGTAAGATTAAGCTATTGTTGCTGTGTGAATTTGCTGTTTTGAGCAAAAAGAGATTAAGAATGGGAGGCTACTTCTTCCCAGAACTTTGAGTTTGTGAGAGACTTTCCCAAACATATCTAAATGCATCACCGAGCAAGCTGAGAGCAGACTGTCAACTTTTAATGGAGAATTTCTTTCAAGGGCATGACATTTTTATTAAAAGTAAAAAGAAAAGTAGTATTATTCTCTCATTGCTTCATTCAGAGCAGTGTTCAAGGTAAAAACCTCTCAGAGCTCAGGACAAAGCTAGTAAAAGAGAAAACTGAGCTCCTAAAATTTTTCATTCAGCTGCTTACATCAGAAAATCCTGTCACTGGATTTTATAAAAATCCTATAAACACTGGTGTTTATATAAACACCACGTGATGATAATCTGTTCTCAGCCAAGAAGTACTCTCCACTGTAAATTCACAGACTATTCTGTGAGTCATTTTCAATTTTTGAAAATCATCCCAGCTTATTGTGATATGTTACCTTTTGGCTAATCATATTTGGAAGGAGAATTAGACACCCTTTTTTCCTTCCATATAGAGGGAAGCCAATGGGATACCGTGGTAACAGCAAACTTTGGTCAATGCTTACTAGCTTTTTGACCTGCACTATATTTTTCAACTCCTGGAGGCTTAGTCACTGTACCTGTACAGAATTGGGGAGAATGCTGCTTCTCACATGGGGAAGATGAGAAGTGAATGAAATAATGTGCCTTGTACAGTTTCTGGAGCTTGGAAGAGCTCAATAAATTACAGCTATTATGTTTACCTCTTATTTGTTCGATAGTTTTATTGATTACTATAAATATTAGTTCTAGAAGTGGCAAAAGATCCAGTTAATGGGTTGACTCTTAGATCTATTACCTTCTAAATAGCAATGTTTCCTTAGGGGAATTATATTTCATCCTCCAGTTTCAGATATTTCTTCTTTCGAGTAGTCATAATCCAGTGTGCACACTCTTTCTACCACACAGGTACCATGGAATTCTTCCCCCTTTTAAATGCGTATCTCAGATCCTTCCTTCATGGTGAGGTGCAAAAGCCACAGAAGTGTTATTTGAGTCATGTTCTGGCAACGTAGAAAGAGGGAGGCCACTGAAAAAGTCAATCTGCGTCCAGAAAGTCTGACCATTTTGAGGCCAGCAACATTAAGCGTGGTTATTTCTCATAAATTCTCCAGGCTCCTGACCAGGCAGACCTCAGAAACCTTGGGGACTCTCCTGATGTTCAGGGCTCCCGGGTGTGGACATTACAGGGCCAGGGAGCCTACATTCCTGGCGGTAAGAGCAAGGCAGCCAAAGACTTCTGTTCTGTGGAGACTGATAAAGAAAAAGTCTGAGAAATATCACACTGTGTACCCTGACCCACTGCACCTGAGATTACTAAGGTTATTGAGTGACATTTTTACTTTTTCGTAGTAGAAAGTCTGCATGATAATGTCACATTTGAGAAGTGAATATATCATGCTGATAACATGAAATGAGTTGGTAAGTTAATAAATGGATGAAATTCTCTAAGTGTGGTAGCCTCGGCAAGTACAAGTCATGTTGGTTCTTATTCTTAATGGTATTTATGTTCTTTTTGTTTAGCCTTCTTCAGCAGAAGGTAGTTATGTTCCATACAACTGTTGCAAACCCTGGATTAGTGAATACCGAATCATTGCTCCCAGGGGAAATAAGTTCCTGCAAGCCTTTGGGCACATTTTTGTCAATCAATCAATATATAATTTATTTATGTATATTTCTGTTTAAAGATACCTTATTTAATATACATTGTTGATTCATTAACATTGAACTCATGGGTAACCACACTACAGCTCGTGCCTGAACAAAGCTTGTCTAACACACGTATCTTCTCCGTAAGGCACATCACAACTTCCTTGCACTTAGGAACACTTAGCACTTCAGTACTATGTTTGGGGGCCATTTTAAACAATGAAATCACCAAAAATAAAAATAAAAAGCATAAAAATGTGGGGAAAATGTGGCATGAAAGCAAAAGGGACACATCTTGACAGCATAAGAGCAGAAACACCAAGGCAGAGTTCGCCCTGCTGGGCCTCAGCTGCGATCACACATTTTGGGTGACTCAAATTTACCGCTTCTCCACACGTGTCCACAAATGGCCATGAAAGAACCTTAACTATGGATTTGGGGGTTACAAATAAGCTTTATAGAGTGGTAAAATTTGCAAGTACAGAACTCATGAATAATTAAAATTGACTATATCGATACACTACAATAAAAAATTAGTATGTATGAGTAGAGGCAACTTACAGTGCAATCAGCACTACCTTAGTTTGCTCTAGTGACACCTAAATTACAACATAGCCATGCTCAATGGCACGGGAGGTTTATGAAAATGTTTTCACATTTCTTCCAAATTAATAGTATACATTACGAGAATATGTAACTGCCTCCTCTCTCCCAAGGTACTTCCAGGAAATATAAAACCTGCCTGATTGTTTTAAAGCATCCAGGCTTTCAAGGATTAGTGGATCTCTACTAGGAAGAAGGTGCTATTCGTGTATTTTCCACACATATTTGTCTGATTTGCGTTACTATTTAAACATGTGTTTTGGGAGCTTCCTCCTAGAAAAGTTCAGGTCATAGTAAGAACACAGGGAAGATAGGTATTAAAAATGTGTCATCTACTTGGCATAAGTTACAAACTCATGAGTTGGCTCTGAATAAATCAGGAAACTCCCACTAGCCTCTTTTTGTATGACTTTCAAGAAAATAATTACCTACAGCAGCAGCTTTCCAAATCTGGTCCCTAAATCACCAGAAACCTGCTAGAAATACAAATGCTTGGGGCCCATGATTCAGATGTATCGTATCAGAACCTCTGACAGGGCCTGCAATCTGTGGGTCAGCAAGCCCTCTGGGCTATTCTCATGCCTCTCAAGTTTGAGAACCGCTGACCTAAGGCATCTTCCTGATGATGTCCAGGTCACTTTAGAGGTCAGCAAAAGCACATGGGGCCTGAGTCCATGATTACATTTTTGGATGAATGAGTTTGATGCTGTAAAATTGGGCTTTAATAGTATATTTCCCAGAACCAGTACAAATAACAAAATATCTCCTTAAAACTGATAGACTTTGGGGATATTATTTCAAAACAATCCATATTAAAATCAATGAGTTATTATGAAGTGTTTGAACACATGGTCTATTAATTTATTGTCCCATCCAAGTTGATAGGTTAATCTGAGTTTAAAAGTTTCTTAGAAAGACAGATGGAGAGTGAGTATTCAGGTGTGGGGTGTGTTTATCTTATGGGTGTGTGTGTGTAAACAAAAGTCAGAAAGAAAAATCTAGCATACTACACTATGTCAGCATTATAATGAAATATGACATAATGTCCATTGGACAAAATGGACATATGACATATCTCCAAAATGACATATCTCCATTACAAGAACTTTTTTATAAGGAAATAATTAATTTCCCAGTTATTTAATTAAGTATTTATTATATTGATTGTGCTATAGCCAAGTAACTCATATAGTCCACTAGAACTTGTTATTGTGAGCTATGATCTATATTGAATAGAAATCAGATTTTACTGAAAATTATCAGCATATAAATGAAATGTGTACATTAGTGTCAAGAGGCCTGTGTTTTTAGCCTTTGCCTTTTTGAAGTCTGTATACTTCACACCAGCTCCTTTCTCTTTCTGAAGCTCAGTTTCCTCATCTGTAACATAAGAATAGTGGACTTAGCTCTAAGATCTCTTCTAGATCTAAAATTCTGCCTGGGCTGGAAATGTAAGAGTTAGCTTGAGAACTGGAGTCTCAGAGAAGAGGGAACACTTGAGGTAAAACCAGGTACTGGTTTTATATAGTCCTTTGCTGTTGACTGTTGCAAGACTGGATGGAATATGCAGGCCCAGCAGGAATGGTGGCCTGTGAGAAGAAACATGGTGGAGGCATTGACATCAGGGTGCAAAGGAACGTTGCCTTCCTGTAGTCCCAGGAGAGTGCAAATATTGGAGATGACATTCGTACCTAAGAAAAAACATAACTCCCCCTCGAACTCAGCCCGCCTCAGGAAGCCACCAAGACAACTGAATGATCATCATTTATTTACTAGGTCTGCCCACTGCCATTCAATGACGATGTCTTCCAGGTGTTGTTGACCTCATTGCCTGTCCCTCATTGCTGTCTTTTCATAGCCTTTGATCTCCAACCTGATTAATTAACCTTGGACATTCACCTGCTTCCAACTAAGCTTGTTAGGTCTTCCAGCAGCAAGCCCTTGAATACTAGGTCCCAGAGACTTTACTCATTCCAAACCTTCTTGTGTTAAAATGTAGGTTTTATTATCCAGGTATGGTAAAAGTCAACTGATCAGGAGATGGCAGCCATGGAAAAGACGGTTTCTTATACTCATAGCTCCTGAGAGGAGGAGGCATGCTGCAGCATGCTGGGCCATAGGGAAGCACTGGGCAGTCGGAGGGAGCGAGGAAAAAATGTGGGTAAGAGCCTTTAGCGTGGTTTCCTCCAGAAGGGAGAAACAAGTGAGGCAAGGTAAGCAGGTTTAGGATTGCCTAGTTTGAGTAATTGCAGCAGGCTCTAGGGCCCATGGGTCATCGCCGGGTTTCTGGTGATTGGGACAGGTGGACAGGGGCCTAGAACTGGGGAAGCTAGTAGATAGGGGAGCTAGTGTGGGCATAGGCTTTGCATTGGTCGGTTTGCACATGAAAAGCACACTCACTGTGTGTCCTTTACAGTCTCCAGGAACTGGCTAGCGCTGGGAGGGAAAGTCTCTCCAGTGATTAGTGATCTCCACTAGGGAAAGGTGCTACTGGTGTATTTTTCAAACATATTTCTCTGACTTGGGTTACTACTTAAACGTGTTTTGGGAGCTTCCTCCTAGAAAAGTTCAGGTCATAGTAAGAGCACAGGGAAGATAGTTAAGTAATATGTTGTCTACTTGGCATAAGTTGCAAGCATATAAGTTGGCTCTGAAGAAATCAGAAGCTAGCAAGGACCCAGATGTCAAAACATCAGAATAAAAAGGCATGTTTAATACACATCTCTGCTGGCCACTTCCCTCTGGCCACCTTCAACCTCCTTTAATTGGTCCCTAGGTATCACAAAATCAAAAGAAGGGAGCCTCTGCTCAGAGCAGTTGAAGTCAAATAGCAAAGGCAGCAGCCTTTTACTTGATATGGTCATATACCCTACAGAGTGAAAAATTGAGTTACACATTTATAGGAGACCCAGGTTTGAAGTCTGTTATCACTAATCAGTAGTCCCTGAGAATGTCATTTAGACACTTGGAATCTCAAGTTTTTTTTCTTTTTTCTTTTTTCTTTTTTTTTTTTTTTTTTTTTATTTTTTGAGACAGAGTCTCGCTTTGTTGCCCGGGCTAGAGTGAGTGCCGTGGCATCAGCCTAGCTCACAGCAACCTCAAACTCCTGGGCTCAAGCGATCCTACTGCCTCAGCCTCCGAGTAGCTGGGACTACAGGCATGCGCCACCATGCCCGGCTAATTTTTTTTTCTACATATATTTTTAGCTGTCCATATAATTTCTTTCTATTTTTAGTTGAGACGGGGTCTCGCTCTTGCTCAGGCTGGTCTCGAACTCCTGAGCTCAAACAATCCGCCCGCCTCGGCCTCCCAGAGTGCTAGGATTACAGGCGTGGGCCACCTCACCCGGCCTATATACCAAATTTTTGTGATAACCTAATGAAGACTTAAAGTACTTTAAGATATAAAGGAATATGTAAGAGTTGGTATCTATAGTTATTTTAACAGCATAAAAATAGATTGACAGAGGTGAATACTGAAGTGTTTATGGGTGAAATAATATATCTGGGATTCTCTTTAAATGAGTGCAGCAAACAAACAATAATCCAAGGGGATTGATGACACAAGAATACAAAATATTGGTAATTACTGAAGCTGGATGATAGGTGCATTGGAATTCACTACACAATCCTCCTTTTGTGTATTCATGAATATTTGCATAAGAAAAACTTTAAAATGCAGGTTAAAAGACATAGAAGAAAATCTTAGACATTAGCAATCACTGGAGAACTACTATTATGTAAAAACCCAAACTCTATTGTACAATATTTACTTTTAAGGTCATAATTCAAAAACCCATCCTCTTTCACTGGACTCCTGGATTGCTAAGGTGACTGGATCTTTTCACTGGTTCCAAATACCTCCAGGCTAATATTGACTTAGGTTAATCAAATTCTTGTTATAATACAGTTGTGTTAAGCAATGGAATTCCTAATGGTAAAACTATAATCACCATGTTATGACTACTTTATGATGAGAAGTTCTATCCAATTAGGGAATTTCCCCAATCAAAGGCTCTTCACTCTCAAGAGAACTTCACTGAATAGCTATGGAGGTTGCTTAATTAGTGAGGTTAAAACATCTTTTGGAAACAAGGTCACGATGACATTTCTATCTGTGCCAAGCTGATGAAAGGATCCTTCAAACACAGCACTCAGAAATCTTGTGTGAAAATTCCTGTAAGATCTATAGGCAGAAGGGAAAGGAAAATATATTGATCCTGGTATCAGTGGATTTTTCTTTAGACATGTACGGGCTATTGGCTTTACACAGCATTTCCTTAAACTTTCCATAAAATGAACAATGTTTTGCTTGAGGAAAATCTTTTCCCGAATTCATTATTGTCTGAAGAAATAAGGATCCTTTAAGAAAAATCCATGAACAATAACTATAAGCCAATCGACAGAGAAAATTTAAAAAGAAGTAATTAAGAGTCATCTCTTCCTGGTGTCTGTAAAGAAACTGAAAGGGATGACAAGAAACATTGAGTTGCTCTGTGGAATAAAAAGATATAGACAATATTAGAAACCCTTTAATTGAAATGCTGTATGTAACCACAGAACACTTGATAACCAATGTCTCTGATATAGAAAAGGACAGGAGATTAATTCACACAAATATACTTGATGATATCAGTTCATTCAAACTACAAAGAATTATTTCTTTTTTCTTCCCATAAAAGAAAAATATTAGTGACAAATCCTGAAAAAGTTTTTGCTTCATCTGACCAAACCATTCTGCATTTCCCAAATGATTAAATTCTTGGTAGACTGCATCAACTTTCCAACCCCTCATTTAACTTTGTGTACTTTAATATAGCCTACAATGAAATTAAAATGTCAGTTCCCTAACAACATTTAACTGCTTAAACTAACATAAGGATATCCAGAAAGTATAAAATGCAACAGGTCACTAGACACATGCCCACTACCAAGTTTAGTTTGCCTTAAATAAAAAAACCTTTTTGCATGCTTTCTATACTTTCAAATTTCACTTTGGTGCCAAGAATAAACAAATAGTTCAGCCAAGAAGAAGAAATGGAAGCTTCACATTTATTAAGTGTCTATATGGTTCAATGTAAATAAGTCTCCATAACTTTCATTGTTAACAGGGAGGAAAATGGAGTTCAAGAGTTGTTATTTATCCTACTCAAGCTTGGGCATCTGTAAGAGACTAAATTTCAACACCTTGTGCCCTGTCCGCCTCCTTTTGCTGCCTCTGAAGCCAAACCGAAACTTAAATTACCAGCCAAATGTTTGGAATATCTGCCACTTCCCTGCTACCTCAAAAAGAGTCACAAAGTCAAATGAGATAGTGTAGAATCCTATACTGAGCAGCACTATGTTAAATGAAAAATCAAAGGATAGGGGCAACCATCATCAAGTCTAGAGAGCAGCATGAAGACCCACCTACCTGCTAAAGTTAGTTTCAACTTCACCCATTTTGGGCCATTAAGAATGGACAGAGAATATGCCTTGCTTCTCACTTCCCAAGTTTATTTGTCAAACCTAAATTCCCCTCAATGTGCTTTTTGACAAACCAATTAATCTAACTGAAATGATTAATCCAAAATAAAATTCTCTTTTCTTAGCCTGAATTTTCCCAGAAATACAAATAAACCATAAGGTAAAAGCTTTGTGTTTATAAAAGGAAAATGTATAGTCTAATATGGGATGATATGCTTGAAAGTACATTGAAAGTGTTCTGAAGCCTGTAAACACTATGAATATGTGTGATTGCATAATTACAGATCCCAGACAACTTATGCCAAATAGATATGATGCTAAGATATAAAAGTTTAAAATAATCATAGCCAGAAATTTTGGTTATAAGACTCAATAACCATAAGGATTTTTACCCTATCCCATGCCTTGGCTGCAGGATTGCAGCTTAGAATACCACCCAAAGCCAAGTGGCTGCAAAAACTGTAGCTGTTGGGACCAAGATCATCTAAGTCCAGAGAAGTCCTCTGAATATGAGGCTGCGTGCCAACTCTCTTCAAAGAGGTTAACTGCAAACTACCATGCATGTTCATCAGGAACACCCCGAGTATAAGTCTCTGGCCATGCATCCTAACCTCCACACTCATCCCCCCTGCTTGGTACTTCTTGGCCCAGGACCCAGACTATCCCTCTCCCACCCACCAAAACCCTTGATCTGAGACCTCTGGAAATACTATTTCATAAACTGTCTTCTATGCACTTACCTATTTCTTTGCTTAATCCCTCCACCTTGTTTTAAGAGAGACCCCCAGTGCAAATACTTTCCCACATCCCTCATAAGTGGAGACTGTTCATACTGTCAACGTAGCTCAAAATCAGGACATGGAGCTTTTGTCCTCTGTACTTCCCACCATCACTTGCCAACAATTCTCATCTGTTTTGCAGACTTGGCTTCTATCTGACCACTGACTATTGGAGTTCCTCAGCGCCGAGC
This sequence comes from Varecia variegata, assembly GCA_028533085.1. Lineage (NCBI taxonomy): Eukaryota > Metazoa > Chordata > Mammalia > Primates > Lemuridae > Varecia > Varecia variegata. The sequence continues at coordinate 62,820,599 of CM052443.1, read as the reverse complement.
CCGTGATCCTCTTCTCCCCTCACTGCAATCTCTCTCTAGATTTTAACCGTGGTCACTGCTGCTCAGATCTACCTCTCCAGACAGATAATTGCTCTGAGATCCAGAACCCGATATCCAAATAGCTATTTAACACTCAACATCTCGACTTGTATATCCCAAAACACTTCAAACTCAGTATAGATAAAAACACACTCAAATCTTTCCAAATAACATCCCGTTCCACATTTGTCACTGGGTGCTACACAGTTCATCTAGCTATGTAAGGCAGACTCCCAGGAATCATCCTTGGTGTCTTCTTTCTCATATTTCTGTTCTGTTTTCTCAGAAACTTCCATACATTTGTATTTATAAATATCTTACCCCTCTCTGAGTTTTCACTGCCACTGCTCTTAGACACTAGCATCTCTGGTCTAAACAACATCAATAACGATTATTAGACAAGAGCTCTCCTGCTGAAAGCATGTTCCACATGGGAGCAACATCAGCACTGTATGGAAATTTGCCAGAGGTACAGATTCTCAGGCCATACCCCAGACCAACTGAATCATAATCTGCATTTTAACAAGGCCTCGTGGTGATTCACATGTACATAAAAGTGGGAAAAGCACTAGACTTAAATATATTAGAAACTTCCCCCACAATTCTATGGGCCAATGGTAGTATAAAAGCAAATTATGCTCCTTAAGAATATCTTTAAACTCTTAAATTCTCCAATGAGAAAGAGCACTCAGAGTTTGTGTTTCAATTTGTTGACGTTATCTATAACTAAGACTTCTTAAATTGCAATGTATGTGTTTGTGGTTTAACTCTTAAGTGGTGGGAGGGTGGAGATACAAATATTCCTGCATCTTCTTATGGTCTATAGTATAGCACTACAAACAGTAGAAGGACCAACAAACTCTTGTTATTTAAGCAAGTACGGTCTGCAGAAACAATATACGTAAGCCAGGAAGTCTGTATTAAAAGTCTGTGTTCAAAAATACAGATGAATGCCAAAAACATTGTGTTGAGTAAAAGAAGCCAGACACAAAAAATACACACTGCTCTATAATCCCATTTAAATGAAGTTCAAGAAAAGGGAAAATTAAGCTGTGATGATAGAAGAGAGAAAAATGGTTACTTTCAAGGAGAGGAGGAAGATTATGACTGGAGAGAGACATGAGGGAACTTTCTAGGGTGATGAAAATGTTCTATATCTTGAGCTGGGTGGTGGTTACATGGGTATATGCATATGTAAAAATTCATCAAGTTGTACATTCAAGATGTGTTCATTTTATCCCATGTAACTTGTACCTCAATACCAAGGAAATGACAAAGTTAAATTATGTCAAATATGATTTATATAAAAGGGAAAACTTGGATGTGATTATTTTAGCACAGTATTTTAAAAGTTTGGTGTTATCAAATCATAGTCTAAGCCAGAAGTCAGAGAACTATGGCCCCCAGGGTAACTCTGTTTATGTAAATAAAGTTTATTAGAACCCAGCCACACCCCCTTGTTTACAGACACTATATATTCTTCAAAGCCTAAAATATTTACTATCTGGCCCTTTCCAGAAAAAGTTCACCCACCTCTGACCTAAGCCAATGGTTCATAACTTTGTTGGTGGGGGGGGGGGGATCATGGATCTCTTGGAGAATCCAATGAAGGCTAGAGATTATCTCCTCAAGAAAACGCACAGCTTTTTAAATACAAAATGATACTTATAATTTTAGGAAGTTCATGTGCTCTCTGAAGCACAGTCATCAACCCCAACCTAAGACCTTCCATTCAAGGTTTTTATCACAAATTACTAAACCACTCTACTGAGAACAGTCTACAGGCTGGCTCTCTTTTCTTTGCACTACCTGTTAATGAACTTCCATTTCATATCTTTGTTTGCTCCAGGGAACCACTCATTGTTATAGCCAAAAACAGAATTACCCAGATCACAATATCCCAACCTGTATCAATCAATTCATTTTGTTCTCCCTCAAGAGAACAATCTATACATTAATACAACCTAACTTTGAGAAACCTTTCTGAAAATGTATGAAGTTTGGTACCAAGATAGACCAAGAATGCCAGAAGTGATGAACTGGCAGCCTCTAGCATCAATACTAGAGAGAGCACAAGGCAATATTTACAGTGTCACACTCACATAAGAAGAATATTGGCACATCTAGTTCAATTTCACAGACTCAAGGAAAAACACTTGTCGACCAAACAATGGAGTATGTGCGGGCATTGTGAGTTCTCTCACGGCAGGGCTACGCCTGTGCATCTATTAAGCCCCTGTGGTGCCTCACACATTGTAGGAACCTAATAAGTAATAAAGAAATGGATGAATTAAGCCAATTTATAAAAACAAAAGTCATTATTTTATAAATGGTTTAGGCTTCCTGGGAGTTTGATTTATTTTCCTTTCCAGAAAAAGACAATTATGAGTAAGAACACTCCCTGTGTTTCTGTAATTTTGATTTCATATTAATGTGCTCACATAACATATATCAAAGGTCTACTTGGCGGGAGGCCTGCCAACTTATTAGTGCCATTTATTGTCCTGAAAGAAAGCACTCTTAGCAGTTATTTAATGAGGACACGGCATGTTTTGACCAATTCCTAAATAATAAAAAAGCCATCTTCACACAAAATAAGAAACTCCAGTCAGCATGATCTCTGATTTAATGTTAATTCTGCAATTCTTCATTACTGCCTTCCTAGCTGCTGTATGAACAGTGGGTGGCATTCTACAAAAGCTAATTAATGCTGGGATATTAAATTGCTGAAAATTGAAGGAATGTGCCCCATGCTGACAATTTGTTAATCAAAAATTGTCATTTCTACCACTGTGCAAGCTTTAGCCCATTTTGTAAAAGCCATGTACATTTCTTCCCAGACGCAATGCTATAAATTCTCCCCTCAATGAGACTGAATGCTTTTTCCCTAAGAGTAAAAAGATTTTATGGGTTCATCAAGAGGCTAAATCTCTCTGATTCCAATGAATCAACTTCCAAAGTGGTGAACATATTTCAGTCTATATTTTCTACTTTTTGTATCAATTTGATAAGAATGCACAGATCCGTGCTGACATTGAACTCTTACAAGTTTATTAAAAAAGCATTTTATTGGGCAATTATATTTTTAAATAAAATTAAATGACCCAAACTCCTGTTGGTATTCATTTTTAGTAACTGGTGTTATTAAAGCCTCAGAGTAATTAGCACACCTGAGCCTATGCAAAGTGGCCATCTCGATGTGGAAAGATGATGACTATCAGAGCAACCATATTCTGGACCCAGAATAGACTCAAAAGAATAAAAGGCAGATACAAGTTCCTATGACTCCTAAACCACAGAGGACATGGGGAAAATTCTCCTAGTGGTTCTCAACACCCCTTCCCAACTGGCTTGAGGTCAAACAGGCACTTCCCTCCCCCATCAGAGTATAAGTTGGAATAACTTATTCCAAAAGAAACCCTTGCCCCAACTCTTAACATCTCCACCACTCTCATGCAGGCTGAGGGCAGATATTTGCCAGCACTGGCAAACCTAATATTATAATCTCTTGGTATATCCTATTTGGGTGATCTAGCACCTTGATTTAGAATGAAAATGAGGCAACTTGTTTCCAACTTTCTATTGTAAGGGCACCACAGAAGACAAGCTAGGAAGCCTAGAGTTTGTACAGAGAGGGGAGTCAGAAGAGAAAAGCACATTGAGCCAGAGCCCTGCGTGGCTCCACCTCCAGTGAAAAGATAAACCACGTTCACCCCCAAAAAGGGAGACCACAGAAATCGCCCATCTTCCCTGACCTGACTATTCACAATCATGAGCTGGCTCTCACCCTGCTTTGTGGCCTAAATTCATACTACTTGTTTGGTCTGAAAAGCCCAAAGTCAAGAATTACTTTCAAAGTGATTCCGAGTTAGTCGTGTTCCAGAAACCAGGAAAAAAAAAGAAAATCCTTACTGGAGAAATGTACATTCACCCAGTCCTCCAGGTGTTCCCAACAGAACACCAAACATGAGTTAACATTACAAAATTACAAACCACAGGAGGAAACAAGGCACCGTGAGCAAGAACTACCAGAAACAACAAGCAGCAGAATCAGATGCACAAAACCTGCAGATATTGGAATTTTTAGAGTAGAATGTAAGATAAAGATGCATAACATCCCTAAAAAATAACAAAGTGTTGAAAATATAAGCAAATAACAAGAAACTATCAAACTTGGTTAGGCAGATTTAGGGAAAAAAAAAGAAAACTTTTAGGATTACAAATGTAATACAATTTAAAACACAACTGATGGCTTCAATAGTTAATTGCATATAATTAAAGAATTAATGAACCAGAAATAAATCTGAAGACAGTATACATAATAGAATGCAGATGTGGACAAGATATCAATTCTTCCAAAAATAAGTACGAGAGAGTAGACGGGTGGTTACAGGGGTCAGGAGGTGGGGAAAATGGGGAGATGTTAATCAAAGGGTACAAACTTTCAGTTATAAAGTGAATAAGTTTTGGAGGCCTAAAGTGTAGCATGGTGACTATAGTTAATAATAACATACTGTATACTTGAAATTTGCTAAGAGAGTAGATCTTAAGGATTCTCATCACCATAAAAAAAGGTAACTGTGAGCTGATGGGTATGCTAATTAGCTTGATTGTGGTAATCATTTCACAAATAGGTACATATGTCAAAACATCACATTATACAACTTAAAGATACATAATTTTTATTTGTCAATTATACCTTAGTAAAGTTAGAGAAAAAAGAATACATATAATTATTATATTTTCTTTGTACATTTCTAGTTTCCAAAGAATATTTTAAGAGTTAGTTGAGAAAAAAAGTTTAAAAATAGAAAAAAATGGGTGATATTTAATTAATTTCAGGGTAGTCAAAGCCTTTTAAATTAAAAACAAGGGAAGAAAGAGTAAAGGAGATTAATATATAATTAAATAATTTTTATAATTCTGAACATAAACAAAAATTTTAACTGTAGATGACAAACCAAAAAAATACTTGCAATAGCTGTGGTAGAGGTTAATATGCTCTACATGGAGAGCTCTTAAAATAAACAAACTCCTGAAACATTTATGTGTGAAAATATGAACACATATTCCACAAAAGAGTAGAAGCAAATAATCAATAAACTTAAATGTACTAACAAATGTTTAACTTTGCTATTAAAGGGCAGCAAAGCAAAAAGATAATGTGTAATTAAATCTATCAAAGAAGCAGCTTCTTATTTAAAATTATGTATAATAATATAATACTCAATGCCAGCAAAATGAGTTGAGATTGACACTTTCACATTCTTCTGGAATACACGCGACCACTTTCTAGAAAGCTATTTTGCAATATTTATGTTCTTGTCTGTTAATCCAGTAATTATACCTCTAATATTCTATCCTAAGATATTTCATCATGTTACATTAAAAGTAAACATTAATCAATTGGGAATATGCTATCAATGCAGACAATGAAAAAAGGATATGATACTCTATCCTTGGGATTGTGGTTTTGTATTTTTTTAAATTTCTATACATACAAAAAAGACTGAAAGAAAATACATAAGATGTAAACAGCACTTATCACTGGGTAGTAGAATGAAGGGCAATTTAAAATCTTTTTTCTCTAATTATGTAGATTCTAATTTTTAAAAAATGCACTGTTTTTATAGTTTAAAAAAAGCAATGTATTTAAAAATACCTATGGATGTTAAAAGTCAATTTTCAACAAATACATAAGAAGTAGAATAAAATAAAATATCAATACAGTAATCTGATATCTGGATAGAAAAGAACTGTTATCCTAAAACTAATGAATGAAATTAGTTACAAAAACTACTGTTTTTAAGAGAACTTGAACAGAAAATTTACAATTGAAGAAATATAAATAGCTAACAGATAATAGCTATGGATAAAAATAAAACCAAGTAATCAAAGAAAAGAGTATTAAAGCAATCATGCAACAGTGAAACATTTTTTTTCCAATCAAATCAGTGAAGTTCTCTTCATGCTCACACCTCAATTTCCCACCCCACCACAAAGAGCAGTCACTGGCCAGGGTGTTTCGATGAAAGGGCATTCTCTTCCAATGTTGAGGGAGTATAAATTAGTTCAGTCTTTGAGAATATTTGGAGATGTGAAATCAAGATTTTAATATTTATTCATCTGGCTATACTTAGAAATCCCACTAGCCAAAATATGTAGTCATAAGAGGAGAGATGAGAATCTCCACTGAGGCAATATTTACTTTAAAATATTAAAAATATCTAAATACTGCAAACATTAAAGTGATGCTAAATTTGCAATAATGAGGAAAATAGTTGCTAAAATGCTAGAAACAACAAAAGCTACAATTCTTTTTAAATCTTTGCATTAAAAACAATTAGAAGAAAATATATCCAAATAGTAATAGCTTTTACAAAGAAACAAGAAACATATACTGGACCTTTTCTGAACCAAAGCATTGGCATTAACATTCCAAAGTGAGTGAAGATGAGATTGAAAACTGTAGCAACAGGGACCGTTTTGGAATTCCCTGCCAAAATTTCATTTCTAATTTTATCTTTCCATTTAATGTTGACTTATGTCAAAATTGTTCAAGGACCAGGATTCAAAAGACTTGAGATAATTTGGAGAAACCACAGCTTGGCTGCCAATTTATTTAAGGAAATGTTGGCCTTCTTAATTTACTTGTATACTTTGGCTATCAGAATTCAATTTGATGAGATTTTTATTGGCCAGCTGTAGCCTTTTTTATCACATGGACCACATTCCTTGGTGTGTTTTACTACTAACCAAGCTGTGACACAATTCACAGGCTGTTGACTTTGGGAGGTTTCATGGTGTTTCCTCAAATTAATTCTTTCATTGTGCCAAATCCTGCAGGTGCGTAAAGTATTCTTGCTTTACATATTTGTTAAAGAGACAGAGTCATCTTTATAGAAATACAGGAGAATGCATCGTATATGATACAGGCATTCAGAGAACATGGGCTGGAAGAAAACAATTCAAGTAGCATTTATTGAGCACATACTAAGTGCTAGTCACTAAGGATTTTATATACGTTATCTCTTTGCATTTTCACAACACCTCCCCATGATAGTCTTTATAGTCCACACTTTATAAATAAGTTAACTACAGCACAGAAAGTATATAATTTTCCCAAACTCACATAACTGATGGAGAGGTTTATGTGATTCCCACATTTTTTTCCTACAACTCAAAGCCTTCAAAGAGCAGTAAGGATTTGAGGAAAAAATGATTCATATGTCAATGGGTAAGAGAATAGGGATTCAGGAAACAAATTATAATCTGTTGAACACTTCTTCATTTTAACAAGCTGACCAATTATGTGGGTTCGTCTAGCAGAATGTTTTTCTCCTTATAAAGTAGAAAGTCTAAGGCATCAAACTAACCACAGTCTTAAGCAAATATCTAGAGTCTCCCATGCTACTCTTCAGAAATACAATATAAACTGACTCCTATGTTCTATGACTCATAAAATTATAAAGAAGAGAGTTGATCAAAGTGAAGATGTTTCAAACAGATTCTTGAGAATAAATCAAACCCCCAATTCATGTGGGGGCTGTCATTTGACATGTTTTTTTTTTTTTTTTTTTTTGAGACAGAGTCTTGCTTTCTTGCCCAGGCTAGAGTGAGTGCCGTGGCATCAGCCTAGCTCACAGCAACCTCAAACTCGTGGGCTTAAGCGATCCTACTGCCTCAGCGCCACCATGCCCGGCTAATTTTTTCTATATATATTTTAGTTGGCCAGATAATTTCTTTCTATTTTTAGTAGAGACGGGGTCTCGCTCTTGCTCAGGCTGGTCTCAAACTCCTGACCTCGAGTGATCCACCCACCTTGGCCTCCGAGAGTGCTAGGATTACAGGCATGAGCCACCGTGCCCAGCCTTGACATGTTTTTTAACACATCCTCACATGTAATGTACTATTTGGTTAGACTTCCCCAGGCTGATGGTCTCAGGAAACTGGATTTTAAAACAAACAAAAAGTTGAAGAGAAGACAGCAGCCTTTCTCTACAGGGAGTTACGAGTTACCAAAGGGACAAGAGTTCTGCTTGTCCAGGAGTTGTTTATGCATAGAGCCTAAACCTTGGTCTCCACCATGGGCAAAACTTACTAGACTCCTTTGGGATTATCCACAAACCAGAAGCAGATTCAAATTAGAGGAGCAGAAATCTGTCAACCTCAGTCATTCCACCTCAGGAATATGGAAGAAGCTTTCCATTAAGGTTCTTCCTAAATGTTTCCTATGGAGTGTGGGAGCAACAGCTGCAGCCCTGAGACGCCAACCGCGGGTCCTGATGCCACCTTATCTGAAGATTTCTCAAACCCCAGCCTGATGAACCTCCAGGCTACAGAAGTCAAACCGCATCAGTCCCTTGTGAATCCTGTAAGTCTAGAGCACCTTCATGCAGGTGCCATCTGCCACTGGTCATCCTACTGTGGTGGGTGGATCATTTCTGTCTCACAGTGTGAGAGAATGGTAACTCCTGAAAACACAGTCATTTGATGATGTTCTCATAGTGGTGCAGTCACTGCACAGTATTAACTCTTTCAGCCCAAGACCATGGAAATCAAATCATGTTGAGAAAAGTTCCCAGTTATTTGTGATAATCTTTGCTCTATTATAAGTGAGCTTTGAAACAAGAGGAAAGGACAGAAGTGTTTTCAAGATGTTTGCTTGGAGTTGTGCTATACCACAAAGAACACGATACTTGAAACTGGAAGGAAAGTCTAGCTTCTGTTAATTTACTCTGTCCCCATTAGCAGATCACTTGATGTCCTTGGACCTCAGTTTACTCAAGTGACAAATGTAGGTAATGCCTACTCCGATGGCGCTTGATGAAAATACCAAATAATATCATACAAGTAAGATATAAGAATGCACTCTGAGGCCGGGCACGGTGGCTCACGTCTGTAATCCTAGCACTTAAGAGGCTGAGGCGGGC
>CM052443.1:62792650-62811527 GCA_028533085.1 Varecia variegata | reverse complement strand
TTTTACCTTCATAGAAAACAGATTTTCATTTCAAATTATTTTTATCAAGACTTTTGTTGTGTCCATATGGTTGTGTAAGGTTATGGTTGTGTGAGGGATATGGAATATTCCTGGGTGAGGTCATTGAAAGTATAGTTTCCATCATCACCACCATGTTATTAAGCCAATAATAGTTTCCTGTGGGAGATAAAATACGGGTACAATGGAATCATGATCACCATAGAGATAGATTCTCTTTGCTTACCACTAAGCCAAGTTTCAGCTAGAAATTGGCAAAGAAATGAAATATGGGTCTTCATATATTTATCACCAAATATAATAGGACATAAAAGCCACCATGCTTTTTACATGACACATTTCTTCCCATTGGATGCACAAAAGCAGAAAAGCTAAAACAGCATCTTACCTCATGCTTACAAATTTATATCAGCAGTATAAATGCTTTGTGAAAAGAAGGCTCAATTTTAAAAGGCTCAACCTTTACTAAAACTTGGAGTTGATGCGATACAAAGTCCTTACCACATTGAGAAGCATGATCAGAGGATCCTTGATAAAATCATGCATCATAGAGACGGTTATCTTTCATGATGGTGTGGGTCAGAGGGCGAAGACTGAAGCAATGGCCCTGGCCTGAAGACTTTCCTCCCCATCGGGCAAGTCATCTGCAATTTTGCAGCAAGCCATGGAGGAGCTGCTCCATTTTCCTTACACAGACAGCTGGATGAAATTACTGATAACTCTCAGTGCAGCTGTTCCTGGTTTTCATGTTATATACACATACACATCCTCAAAGACAGATTTCTCTTTTGCTTTCACCTTTTAGGAAACTGGTAAAAAACATCAATATCTTCAAAATGATATTAAATGTATTTCCCAAACATCTCTTATGGACCCAATGTACAGAAAGTACACTTATAATATTATAATTAACAGCACATCTGATTTTGCTGCTTTGGATAGAAAACCCATAGAGATTCATTGTCTTCTGTGTTCGACATATATTGACATCTAAGATTCTGCTAATGAATCTGAAAGAAGCCTTGCCAACTGCTAGAGGAATTATCATCAACTTCATCAGACCTAGAGGTCGGGCAGTCAGGGAGGAAGATGGAAAACTAAAACTACTTTAGCCACAACCTTACTCTAGGAAAAAGAAACTACAAAAAGTCAATTGTGACATTGAGAGGGCTGTTCACAAATGTTTGGTTTTTCTTTCTTTGCAAAAATGTAAGATTGCAATTCCCCATCCCGTGGAGCTTGTTGCTTTGGCCATGAAATGTAATCAGTTGCTTTATGATCCAGTGCTTGCTTCACCACATTCTCTTTTTCTTCCATGACAGTTGCTGGCCCTGGAATCTGCCAACCGTGGACCCTGGAGTGGGCATGACGACGTTGCGAAGCGGAAGCCCCAACCCATCCAAGATGGACATAAACAAGAAATAAACCTTTGTTCCCTTAAGCCCCTAAGATTTGGAGATTGATCATTATCACAGCATAATCCAGCTTTTCCTGATTGATACAAGAATGATGCCAACTTTTCTTTGCTAGAGGGAGTGCTTCTGCAAGTAGAACTCTGAAGACAATCAGAAGTGTCACAGGACTATTATAAGGTCCTTCAACTCAGATAACCCTTCAAATAGAAGTGTAGATCTGTAACCATTTTCTTGGTGCTGTCGACAGTATCAGTGATGAAAACCTTGCCAAGATGACTTCACCACTTTAAGAACAAAGGAAGTAATACAAGATCAATTTAATATAAGAACCTTTGGAAAAAAACCAGGATTTCTTGAGATGTATCAACAATTATCTGATAAAGGTACTTAACTAGAGTTCTGATTCCATTTACGCACCTCTGTAAGTCAGGGCTCAGCTCTTAGTTTTTGTTACCATTGGAACAAAAAAGGTCACAACCATTAAGGAAGATAAAGATGACATTTGCATTCAAAATATGCCTTCATATTAGAATCTGCTTTGAGCAGATTTAATTGTTGCTTTGTGTTTTAATTATACAATTTGGATTTATTTTAGTTTCATCAAGGAGTGCAATGTAATTTTGTATGAAAACTATTGAGATAAATTATTTGTAAAGATTGTTTTGTATTCCGATTTTTCTAAAGAAAATAAATTTTCAAGGTACTATATCAACATATGTAAATATATCATACTAATTAATATATATACAAATATATCAATTGATATATAGATGATACACCTGTATAATATATGCATATACATATCTCTATATATTGATAAGCATATCAAAAAAGGTTTTAGGTACATATTTATGAGGCTCATTATGAGCAAGGAATCCATTGCTTTCAACTGATTCTCAAATTTGTTACTCAGAACATTTTAAGAAGCACTTATCTAGACCAGGGGTCAGCAAACTAAGAGGTCTTTGGGCCATATGGGACCTGCCACCTGATTTTGTAAACAAAGATTTACTGGAACATAACTGTGTTCATTTATTTCTATATTGTCTATGGCTGCTACAAAGGCAGAGTTGAGTAGTTGTGACAGACTGCCCGGCCCACAGAGCCTAAAATATTCCCGATCTGGCCTCTTAGAGAGAAAATGTTCCCATCACTGTTCGGGACTGTGCTCCATCCAGAGACCTGGCACTTCACAAAAACCATGACTCTATTAGAGCCAAACATCAAATCAAGAAAAAAAATCCTCACTTTTTTGTTTCTGCAGGAAACAGACAAGAGGCAAAGGGCAATGGGGCCACAATCCCAGTGTCCAGACTCCAGTGCAGGCTCCTGCTCAGGGCGTATGTGCAGTTGGGCACGTCACTCAAGCTCACTGGTCCTGCAATTTCTCATCAGCAAAATGAGGAAAATACTAAGAATACACACCTCCCTTGCAGAGCTGTTCTGGGGATTAGAATAACTAATGCAGATATAGCATTTAGGGCAGTGTTTTGTACATAAGAACAAGAAGTATTATTATTTTTTAAATTTATTATCAATTAATTAATTGGGGGAAGGGCAGGGTGAATTTTGGTGAGGTACCTTGAAGCTCCTTGTATTAGCACCATCACGCCCACATCCGTGGCCGCAGACCAACTTGTACCCACGACCGTCAGCCAACTCTACGGGGCCCCTGCGTGTAGCAGGACCTGGTCCCCCCCAGCCCGTGACCACTGCAGCTTGTCACATTCTGCTCCTGGGCGATAAAAACCAAGGGAGCATTCATTAGAAATGCTTCGGAATCCCTTAGGAACAGAGCATAATCAAAAGGGGATTTAGTAATGAGTGAGACAAAGTCAAGGGAGTAAGAGAAGTCAGCATGGAAGCCAACAGCCCAGGCATAAGCTGCTCAGCAAAAGGAGGAGGAAGGAAAGGACCAAGCAATTAAAACTGGTGTTTCTGCCTAGGCCAGGTCATCTGCCCTCAGGCCTGTTCACGGACTCCACCCCACCTTCTGGGAGCAGCAGATTCCATTAAGGGAGAGAAGTACCTCAAGAGCCATTATAGGACTTGCAGCTTGTTTAAACAGTCAACGATTATGTAGCCATTAAAAGGGATGTTTATAAGGAGCTTCTAATTAATTGAGAAAACACCTAAGTAAAAATGACTACAAAATGTTTTACATATTTTATTACCTCCATTATGTTTTTTAAGTGTTGTTTTAAAGTGCTCTTTAATAAATATGCATTAATTTTGTAGCCTAAAAAAATGTTATTTGCCAGCGCGCAAAGCTAATTTACAGTACAAAAACTCAGAGCAGTGATTTCCTCTGGTGCAAAGAGGCACTCCACAACATTCTGGGTGGTGGTAATAGTCTCTGTCTGAACAGGGTAGGGTCACACAGGTGTACACACTTGTTAAAACTCAATAAACGGTACATTGACAACATGCGCATTCCACTGTATATGAATTTTACCTCAAAAAGGAAAAAAAGGAACTGTAATGATATGTGTTGAAGTGCTTAGAGGTGAAGTATATCAGATGTCTGTAACTAGCTTTGAAATTAATTTTTTGAAAAAGATGGGTGGATGGATAGAGGAATGGGTAGACAGATGCGTGATAAAATCAATACGGTATTATGTAATTGTAAGATGTGGATGGTGAGTCTGATGTTTGTACAATTCTTTGAACATCTGAGTATATTTGAAACTTTTCATTATAAAACACTGGGAAAAATCTAGTCAAGACCAAGGTCTGATATGGCCTTCTCGCCTACAGAGGCAGACAGCCTCTAGAAGCTGGACAAGGCATGGGAACAGATTCTCCTCTAGAGCCCCCAGAAGGATCACAGCCCTGTCAGCGCCTTGATTTTAACCCACTGACACTGATTTTAGACTTCTAAGCTTCTAATACAACAAATCTGTGTTATTTCCAGCTATTCGATGTATGGCAATTTGTTACAGCAGCAGTAAGAAACTAACATGGCAAGCTGCCCACATTGTATTAATAATAGCTGCACAAGATCACACAGCTTGCTGTTTCCCTTTGTAGGGTATTAATTTTTCCCGAATTTATTTTAGCATTATACCCAATTTTCTTTCTTAAAAATCTTATTTTGTCATCGATCATTCTGAAATCCACCACACCCCTTTTGCAACAATGGGGGAAATAAGTAATAGGCAAGCAAACATGACTAAAAAACATTGTTTTTTTACCCTTTCTTACCCTATAAGAATAACTAATAGTAGGGCCCCAGGCTCTATAAACAGACAATGCAGGAGGAGTAGCTGCCCAATCCAATAAGGTTGGGAATGTTGCAGATAGTCCATCTTCCACTGGAGATTCACTGTGCCATTAACATATTATTAAAGGCTCTGAGAAGTCCTGTGGTAACGGAAACTGTCCAGTTTTGCTCAACCTAAAGTATCTCAGGGTTTTGTGACCCCTGATTTAATTTTTCATATAACATGTATTAAGATCCATGAACCAGTGCTACAAGGGCACAGCTCAGAAATGCTGATTTAGCAGTGAAAAGGCTGGGGTCTGATCCTGGGCCTCCCACTGAAGAACTGTGTGGCCTCAGTAAGTTGCCTAGCATTCAGACCTTTCATTTTCTTATAAAAGGACAAAATATATAATCTATTGCTATGGACTGGATGTTTGTGTCCCCCCAAAATTCATATGTCGAAGCCCTAACCCCAATGTAATGATATCAGGAGGTACATTTGGGAAGCGATTGGTCATGAGGGTGCCGCCCTTATGGTAGTATCAGTGCCCTTGTAAGAGGACACACTGGAGCTCTACCTCCATCCTGTGAGGATACAGCAAGGCGGTGGCCACTTGCAGGCTAGAGAGGGAGCCCTCACCCATAACCAAATCAACCGGCACCCTGATCTTGGAATTCCCAGCCTCCAGAACTATGGGAAATAAATTCCTATTATTTAAGCCACCCAGTCTATGGCATTTTGCTAGAGCAGCCCAAGCAGACTAAGACATCTACCTTATAGGTTTCCCCTTGGAGGCATTTAATAAGAGGACAGACAACTGTGAATGCAGCTTCCCACGCCTCGCAGACACCTCTTGATTTCCACTCCTGTTCCTGCCCCAGCAGCAGTAAAGGCTGCAGTAGGTGCATTCCACCTCCAGCTTCACACTCGCCCTGGGAGAACTCACGGCAGCTACCTACTGCCCTGGATGGCAGCTCTCAACCTTCAGGAATCCAAATAGCCAACCCTGCCATACATTCCTCATTGACTATCAACACCAAAAGTGTCATGTGCAATATTATTTTAATCAAAGATTATAAAAAATCAATTTTATTCTGATACATCATTCTATTTGTTAAAAATTTCTGGGATGGCTACCCCAGGCTAGGAGGACACAGAAACAGGCCATGGATTCCCAGTCCTGCCTGTTTGTTTACAGAGAGTTTTAGACCTTTTCATGCCCTGGACCCTTTGGCAGATTGGTGAAGCCTCTGACCCATGTTAGGATAATGTTTGTAAACGAATAAAATACAATACATAGATTGCAAAGAAAATCAATCATATTGACATACAATTACCAAAATTTAAAGAAAAACCTGTGATATAGTAACATATACGCTTCTCTATTAATGCAGTCAATAATATGATCTAGCCACTGGCCCAGGAACTACCACAATTTTGAACTAGTGATAGGCACAAACCATATTTTGAGATTCTGCCACAACTGTAATGTCAAATGAAAATAACTATGGTTTCTATTGGTGACCAAGTCACAGGTTTTGCTAATATGAGATAATTGGTAGAAGGAGATAATAAATTTCTATAGGGCAGAAACAAAAATAAATGTGATTTTTGTTTCCCATTCAAGCTCACAAATCCCTTGAAGTCTACACAGGGTCCCCAAGTTAAGAGCCTCTAGATGAATCTTTAGCTATCCTTCTGTTAGAACAAGGTGGGAAATGAAAGGTGAGGGAAAAAAAGGAAAAGAAAAAGACCCAAACAGAGGCAGAGAATGAGATCGAGAAAATGGAATCCAGAGTAGAACAACTCTAGTAGTAACATGAATGAAAGTGGAGTGTATGTGCTGCGCTAAGAGTGGGGAAAAAAGGCAGGAACAAAATCAAAATGAGAGACTGGGAACAAGAAAGCGCTTTATTTCCAAGGCATCCCAGGTGGGGTCAGTTACAGGGGTAGTGTTAGCATGCAAATGCTGGTGCACACGGGTTTTGAGAAAGATTTCTCCAGACAAAGATCAGGATAGAAAGAAGAGGTTTATTTACTTTTCCCTGGGTTGGAGGTGAGGCAGGGAAGGACCAGCACGGAGGTGGAGAAGGAAGAATGTGCTGGTCCCCAAACCAGCTACTGAGGCTTTTTAAAGGGGGCTGTAAAAAGGCAGACACAGTAGAGAAACTGCTGCATTGGCTCCTTTCTTCCTTCTTGGTGGCAGGGAGATGACAAAAACTGCGAGGGTGTCAAAGTCCAAGAGCTGGCTCTCCTGCCTTTCCTTGGACAAGGGATTATCACAGGAGACATGACTCTGTCCTCTAGATATGGCTGAGGCTTGGAGCTCGCACCCTGCTGTTCTCTCAGGAACCCTTATAGACTATATTAACAAAAAAAGCAGATTCTCAAAAAACAATTTTGAAAGGCAGAGATTTACATCTCTTTTCCGTCCATTCAGCTCTTTTCAGAAGCTGTGCAAAACAGAACTCCCGCAGGGCACCTGTTATTGAGAGAACTCACAGGATGGGTCTTTAACTGTAGCTGGGGAAATTGTGGGATTAAGTGTTTTCCTGGTATTTTTGTAAGGCCGCCCCTGTCAGGTAGCCCTGGGTCCTCACGTGTGACTACTTTTACAGACAGTCCTTTGTCTACAAGGAGCTCTGAAACAGGACACTAACAGCAAGAATGCAGGAAACTTAGCAGCAAGTCTACTAAGATGCACACCCTAAAGCTTGCAGTACCCATCGACTCCAAAAAAACAAATGAGGAATGATTTCTATGATGCTTCGTGCCTTTCAACAAGAATCAAACCTACTTGTCGTGGCCAGTTTTTCCAGTGATATTTCTTAGATGAGTTGATATTTGTTCCTATTCATTGATCTGAAACTTGAGGAACTAGGCCAAGGAATGGAGTGCCTACTAGGGGATTTTTCTTTTTTTGCAAAAGCTAATTGAATGATATCCAATGCTTCCACTTCTACTCTGTAATTTATGTAATAAATTGTGGAAATAATGTTTGCATTACAAAGCATCTTAGCAATTCTGAAACTCTGCTTTGAAAATAATGATGTTGGCTTCAATATCATGTCTACTCCATATTATTTTATTCTTTTAAACTCATACCCTAATAATGAGTGTAGAAAAACATGTTGCACATACATAGATTTTTCAGAGAAAAGTGCTCAAATCAATGAATTTTATCCCCATATAGATCAGTTATCTTTAAACAAAAACAAAGATTAAAAATTCCATTTATCTTCTGTCACACACCATATACTCCTAACTCTGTCAGATGACTTTTAAATAGTGCCTTTGGGGCCAAGATGGCACTGTGATAAAATCAATAAAAATTCATCACTAGTGTGAGAAAGAATTTTAAGTCACTTGATTTAAAGTCAATTAAAATTTAACAACTATTGCTTTAAGTTCAAATACTTTGTTATAAACCTACAGTATTTATTTCTAAGACAAGAAGTGCTCTCTGCCTGTTTAAGCCTACAATTCACACAGGAGTAAGATATGAAATGGAAGTTTGTTCGTTATTTTTAGAATGTGTGTCTCCTCCTTAGGCTGGGCTTAGCTAGCAAATAAGCATTTATGTAGAACATATAGGATGGGAGAAAATATCTACATGGCCATTGAAGCTAATGAAAAATTCTACCCAATTCAATGTCTTCTTCCTCCAATCCTGGGTGTTTGCTCACACCCTGAACTCTTGAAGTGGCGTAACAGCTGAGGGCCAAAAGCTGCAGCACTGGTTCTAATTACTGAGCTTAGCACCACACAACCATGAAAATAGATTAACTTAAAAGAAACATACAACACAACAAAACAATATATTCTTCGGTGCAAAATAGATTTTCTTTTGTTATGGGAATGATTGGTAGTGCTTTGGGATTTTTTTTTTTAATTAGGGGGGAAACGAATATGGACCACAGTTCTGCGACATATGTCTGATATATCCATGAGATTCCATGGCATGGTGTGGCCAAATGCCTCAATGTAGCTAAATGTCTCAGTGCAGCAAAATGGCTTAGACCAGTCAATTGCCTAGGCAATACCAAGTCAAGAAAGGCAGAAGGAGTCCCATGCCAATGTCATCTCTAGATGACATTCTGTAGAGGTGACATTCTTGGGGAGTCAGTGTTTCTATTTCCCATT
Source organism: Varecia variegata (assembly GCA_028533085.1). Classification (NCBI taxonomy): domain Eukaryota; kingdom Metazoa; phylum Chordata; class Mammalia; order Primates; family Lemuridae; genus Varecia; species Varecia variegata. The sequence continues at coordinate 62,802,745 of CM052443.1, read as the reverse complement.
GCATCCCTGAATCTGAGAAGCCTAAATGGCTTTTCTGGGTTATCTCCTCTTTTTAAACACTTCTTTAATCTATTTGTCTAGAATTTTTTTTGAAGCTTTATCTTTTTAGAGAAGTTTTAGGTTCATGGCAGAATTGAGAAGGAGGTATAGAAAGTTTACATATACCCCTGCCCCCACATGTGCCTGGCCTCCCCTATTATCAGCATCCCACCACAAGAGTGGTACATTTGTTACAACTGATGAACCTACATTGACACATCATTATCCCCCAAAGTCCATAGTTTACACTAGGGTTCACTCTTGGTGGTGTACTATCTATGGGTTTGAAAAAACCCTCTGTAATTTTTTATTCAGCAGAATAAAACCACATATTGTCTTCAAAATCAATTTGACAAATACCCTAGTGACACAATAGTGAAATCATTTGCCTCACGTGAGAGTAACTCACTAGCATTTATTCATTTACTCAATCATTTTTTTAACCATTATTGAGTGCCATGTGCTAAGCCTTGAGCCAGTCAGCAAACAAGGAAACAAGGATAATGTTCCTGTCTTCAGTGACTTACAAACTAGGAAAATGAAACCAATACCCAACCCAGACAGCTACACATGCACAGGATGACGAGCAGTGTGTATGAAGAGCTATAAAACACTGGCAAACGGACAAATAACCAAGTCGGCCTAGTTCCTCCAAAGCCAGCAGGACCATCCAAGAATAAAAGATACCAAATCATCTTGTCATCTAACACTTATTGAAGGCTCATTGTGTGCAAAGCACTGTGGAAGGCACTGAACAAGTGTCCTAGGCTGGCTTCATGAGTTTTGGGTTCTGGTTCTATCTCTAACCCTAGCTAGCAGTGTGACATTTCTAAAATACTCTACCTCTAGCTCCCAGTTTCCTCAACTGAATGAAATGAAAGAATCACACAAGCTGATCTCTTGGGTCCTTTCTAACTTTGATCCTCGTGCATCACTTTAATGATGGGTTTATAACCCTTGAGTATCTTTGTCCCTGTAGCAGATGCCATCAGCACCCCACCCTGTCCTTCAGACCTTGCCAAAATCTCTATTTCTTTGCCTGATGACTTCTTCCAGAACCTCAGAGGGCTGCTCTGCTCACACTCATGAGTAGCAAGCTGGAAATGATAAAGAATTAACTCCCTCAAAAAGCAGCCCTCTACTGATGACTCTTGGGATTTGATGTGCAAAGACCTCAGCTCTCTTGCCCCTAGGGTGTCATAATTCAGAAGTGTGTGCTTTATACCATTTCCCAGAGTATCCTTGGGGAATTTTGCTCTACTTGCCCACAATGGAAGCTGGCTTAACAATGAAATCTTCATTGGTTAAGTTTCCTTTCTTGTACCACTTCTCTATTTTTCTACTGGTGCTTCCTGAACCTCACAACACTCAAATTATTGTCCCAGGGTCTACTTCTGGGAAACCCAAACAAAGACATACCATTGTTAGGACTGAAGTACTTTCAGAACTTCTGGTTTCCAGTTCCACATGTAAAGAGTTTGGAAGTCACCACTCCATCCTAACAAGTAGAAAGCTAAAAGATTGAAAAACCGAGAACTCTTCTCAGATCTGTAAAGAGATGGGGACAGAGAGCAAACCACTGCCCTCAAGACTGAAGGGACAGTCAGGCAAATATGGGCAGTCACAGCTTACGAGAGCAGACACTCACTAGTGGAAACCATTGCAAGCAATAGTGCCAGGTGGGAAAAACTGAACTGTGATTGACAAATTGCTGTAGAATCAGTGTGGGCAAGACTGAGAGTTAAAAATAACTCCAGAGGGACCCAGTCATAGAAGGACCCACACATAGAAGGACTCACTGGTGAGAGTTATCTCCAGGAAGTCAATCAGGTTCTTACAGTAAATATCAGAGAAAAATTCCCTCGTACCTCTGGCAGGGAGAGGAGAAGAGGAAGCATTTTGAAATATGTCAGACCACTCTGTTCTTCTTAGCAAGGTCCACCCTCAGGAGAAACTATTTAATCAGACCCTAACCTTTTGGGGTTTTATCAGAGTCTAACTCACCTGGAGAAAGAAAAATACCAACTCCAGCCAGCTCTAAACTTCCACACGGGAAAAGGAAAATACACAACTCCAGCCCACTCTGCCCATCCTATCCCACCTAACATGGGGATAAAAATGGAGAAGAATTTGTGAACCTCACAGTCCAGAAAAATAGCCTCATAAAACACTGAAACCTGATCAAAAGACTATGGAACATTTCTCCTCCCCCACATCTTACCACCACATTACTAAAGGCCTATTTACAGCTGTTTCTGTTACCTGATACATCATGTCCAGCTATCAAAAAAAAAAAAAAAAACACGACATACTAAAAGGCAAAAAAAAACCAAAATTTGAAGAGATAGAGCAAGCATCAAAACCAGACATGGCAGGGATATTGGAATTATCAAACCAGAAATTTAAAACAACTATGATTAATATGCTAAAGGCTCTAATGAATAAGTAGACAGATGCAAGAAGCAATGGGCAATGTAACCAGAAATATAAAAATCCTAAGGAAAAAAAAAGAAGAAATGGTATAAATAAAAAACAGTATACCAGAAATAAAGAATGTTTTTGATGGGCTTATTAGTATACTAGATATTGCTAAAGAAAGACTCTCTGAGCCTGAAGATATATCAATAGAAACCCCTAAAACTTAAAAGCAAAAAGAACCTAGACTTAGAAAAACAGAACAGAATGTCTAGGGACTTTGGAACAACTACAAAATTTGGAACATATGCATAATGAAAATATCAGAAGTAGAAGAAAGAGAGGAACAGATAAAATATACGAAACAATAACACCTGAGAATTTCCCCCAAATTAATGTCAGACACCAAACTTCAGAACCAGAAAGTCCAGAGAATACCAAGAGGATAAATGCTAGAAAAGTACACTTAGGTATAGCATTTTCAAACTATAAAAAATCAAAGATAAATAAAAAATCTTGAAAGAAGCCAGAGGAAAATAATGCCTTACCTATAGAAGAACAAATATTAATATAAGAATTACATTTGATATCTCTTCAAAAACCATGCAAGCAAGAAGAGAATGAAGTGAAATATTTGAAGTGTTGAGAGAAGAAAACCACTAATCTAGAATCCAGTATCCTGAAAAATTATCCTTCAAAACTGAAGGAGAAATAAAGAATATAAACAAAAATTCAGAGAATTATTTGCCAGCAGACTTGCCTTGCAAGAAATCTTAAAATAAGTTTTTTAGAGAGAAGGAAAATAGCATAGATCAGAAACTTATCTACATAAAGAAAAGAAGAGCAACAAAGAAGGAATAAATGAAGATAAAACTTCTATTTTTTATTCTTAATTGAGCTATCAGATAACAGGTTTTTTTAAAAATAATAATAGCAACAATATATTCTATTGTCCATGCTTTTGGACATTGTGTGTGTGTGTGTGTGTGTGTGTGTTTGTGCTTACATACAAGTGAAATTAATGACAGCAATGGTCCAAGGGACAGGAGGGAAGGATTAGAATTATTTTGTTATTATAAGGTACTCACACTACCTCAGAGCAGTATAATGTCATTTGAAAGTGGACTTGGTTTAGTTGTAAAAAAAAAATGTATATTACAAACTCTAGTGCAACCAATAAAAAAAGTAAAAAAAAAAGAAAGAAAAAAAGAACTATAATTGATAAGAAAGGAGAGAAAACAGAATCACATAAAATGCTCAATTAAAACCACAAAAAGTAGAAAAAGAATGAAAGACAAAAATAGGAACAAAGAACAGGGGCAACAAATAGAAACAGTAATAAATATGGTAGATATTAATGCAACTATATCAATAATCACTTTGAATGCCAACAGTCTAAATGCACCAATTAAAAGACAGAGATGGTCAGAATGTATCAATAAACAAGACCAAACTATATGCTGTCTACAAGAAATATACTTTAAATATGAAGATGTATTGAATATAAGTAAATGGATGGAGAAAAATATACCATGCTAACACTAATAAAAACAAAGCAGAAATAGCTATATTAGTTTCAAACTAAGCAAACTTCAAAGCAAGGAGAGTTATCAGGAATAAAGAAGAGCATTACATAATAATAAAGGGATCAATTCTTCAAGAATACATAACAATCTTTAACATGCATTTGCCTAATAACAAGGCACCAAAGTACAGAGGGCAAAAACTGATAGGAATGCAAGGAAAAATGAATGACTCCACTATTAAAGTTGGATTTTATCCAACTATCCCTTCTGTCAGAAATGGGCAAATCCAGTAGGCAGAAAATCAGTAAAGACATAATTAACTGCAACAATACCATCAATCAACTGGATAGAATGGACATCTTTAGACTACTTCATCCAATAACAGCAGAATACACATTCTTCTCAAGCTATATGTAACATTCGCCAAGATAGACCACATTCTGGGCCATAAAATATAACTTAATATATTTAAAAGAATAGAAATCATATGTCTGCTCTCAGATCACAGTGGAATTAAACTTGAAATCATTACAGAAAATTACACTATATGTGGAGATTAAATAACACGCTTATAAATAACACATAGGTCAAAGAAGAAATCTCAGGAGAAATTTTAAAATATCTTGAAATAAATGAAAATAAAACACAACTTATAAAAATTAGTGGGATGAAGTGAAACCAGTGCTTAGAGGGAAGTTTACAGCATTGAGTGAATATATTAGAAAAGAAGAATAATATAAAATCAATCACCTAAGCTTTAATCTTAGGAAACTAGAAAAAGAAGAGCAACTTAAGTCTAAAATAAGCAGAAGAAAAGAAATAATAAAAAATTAGAGTGAGAATCAATGAAATTAAAAACAGGAAGTCAATAGAGAAAATCAGCCAAATCATTACCTGGTTCTATGAAAAGATCAATAAAATCAATAGCTTCTACCTGGGCTAATCTAAGACAAAAAGAAAGAGAACACAAATTACCAATATCAGAAATGGAAGAGTGAACATCACTGCAGATCACATGGATATTAAAGGGATAATCAAGGAACACTATGAACAACACTATGCCAATAAATGTGATAATCTAGATGAAATGGACCAGTTCCTTGAAAGACACAATGTACCAAAACTCACACAAGAAATAGACAATCTAAAGAGGTCTATATCTATTAAGCAAATTGAATTAATAATAGCCTTCCAAAATAGACCAGGCCCAGACGGATTCACTGGTGAATTATGCCAAATATTTGAGGGAGAACTTATACAAATTCTGTACAATCTGTTTGAGAAGATAGAAGAAGAAGGAATAGTTCTTAACTCATTCTATGAGACCAGCATCACTCTAATACCAAAACCAGGCAAAGACATTATGAGAAATGAAAACTACAGATCAATATCTCTCATGAACATAAACTCAAAAAGCCTCAACAAAATATTAGCAAATCAAATCCAAAAAGTATAAAAAGAATTATACACTACGACCAAATGGGATTTATCTTGGGTATGCAAGGCTAGTTCAACATTCAAAAATCAATCCCTCACATCAACAGGCTGAAAAAGAAAGACCACAAGATCATGTTATTAGATGCAGAAAAAGCATTCGACAAAATCCAACACCCATTCATGATAAACACTCTCAGTAAACTAGCAATAGAAGGGAACTTCCTCAACTTGATAAAGAATATCTACAAAAAACTCACAGCTAACATCATACTTAATAGTGAGAAACTTGAAGCTTTCCCACTAAGATCAGGAACAAGGCAAAGATATCCCTTTTCACATTCCTTTCAACATCATATTGGAAGCCCTGATGCATATGATCAGAAAAGGAAATAAATGGTATACCAGTTGAGAAGGAAGAAATAAAATTGTCTTTGTTCACAAAGGACAGGATCACCTATGAGAAAATCTGAAACAATGAACAAAAATACTCCTGGAACTAATAATACCTGTAGTTGCAAGACACAAAGTTAGTATACAAAAGTCAATTGCTTTCCTATAGCCCAGAAATGAATAAGTGGAATTTGAAATTAAGAACATATTAAAAATTTACATTACTACCCAAAAGAAGAAAATACTTAGGTTAAATCTAACAAAGTCTGTACAAAATCTATATGAGGAAAACTATAAAACTTTGATTTAAAAAAAAAAAATCAAAGCAAGATATTCCATGTTCATGGATAAAAAGACTCAATATTGTCAAGACGTAGGTTTTTCCCATATTGATCTATACATAGAAACTATGAGAGATAATAAGATGATTATTGTCTTAAGCCTGTAAGTTTTGGAGCAGTCTGTTTGAAAGCAATACTAAGAGGTTTCATAACAAAATTTGGGCAAAACTGGATTAAACCAAACTCTAGGTTTTTGTCCCCCCACCCCCACCCCACAGGAGTTCTCAAAGCTTTTCACATGCTAATAAGCCTTTCACATGTTCCTCTCCAAGACTGGCATTAATATGCATTATTTTTATTTCTCCAATTTATTTCCCCAAGCAACTATTTTTATAGCTATTCTCATGGGGTGACTTTGGCAAATACTAGGCTAAAATAATGCTGTCTTCTCATTTGTAGATTTCCCTCTTGTGTAGTGATCTGAGCTACAAATAATGAAGATTTTACTTCACCGTGATAATAAATTGAAGAACAAACAGTTATTGGCCAGCTCAGAAAAAGCCACCTCTTGGTAACTCCTGCATGTGACGTAAACTCATTCCAGCAGTATCAGAGAGCAAACAGCATGAAGTCTGAATGTCACTCACTGTTTGCATTGCCAATAATAGCTCCAGGATGTGCTGTTCTTCCAATGGGTTTGACAAACATTTCAATGCACTGAAATTTTCATAACCCTCTGGCTCTTCTGATTATCTCAGTTTCAAACTGAAAGGAAAGAGATTTTTGTCCCTAGTCTCTTTGAGAGGAATGAGGGAATTATGCAGACAATTCCACTCCAGTGAATTAGCAGTTCCTTACGTGGCTTTACAATAGAGTGCTTTCCTATCCAGAAAATTCTGAAAAGCCAATGATGAGGATTAACTGTTGGTGATTAGAAAAATTTTGTCCACTTTTTAATTGTTTAAAAATTAGAGATGATATTGAGAAAGTTAGAAATAGTTCATTTTTCTAATCAAATATGTAAAATAGAAATTAAACTAAAGGTGTTAAATCATAGTAAATATGTAACAAAGGAGTATCACTTACTGATTTGATAAAAGAAGTGAGGAGTTATTTGTCTGATTCCCAATGAGTCACTGCATGACTACATCAAATGATCTAACCCATGACTCAGTTTCTCCACAAATAAAATGCCACTCAGTTTTCTAGCCCTTTCCCCTAAAGAACTGTAAGTCTTGTAAAAGTCACAGCTGAGACCAGGGCGAAGCCAATGAGGCTTTTGCATCCCTTGGGTGCAAAATTTAAAAGGCACCAAAAATCTCAGTAACCAAGATAAATAATATTTAGAGAAATATTTTTCAAAAATCAAAATTAATGCACATAAAATCTATAATGAACAAAACTTTCAATAAAAAAGGATCAGTAATATTGATTTTTCCTTTTGCTTCAGGTTCCCGATATGGCTCAGCATGGAGCCGTTACTGAGCCCTAAAAGTCACATGAGTCCCACCAGTTCATACATACAATCATTGCAACAGACAAGAAACCAACACTCATGTTGCTTTAGGTCCCCCCAACCCCGCCCCATGCAACTCAGGAGCATTCTTTTACGTATAGATCACACTTACCTATTTATTAAAGAAATCACTTCGGGACTCTGCACTAGTCCAAATTATGATAGCCAAATTTAATAGATGTAATTAGAGATATAGGTATGAGTATAGGCATAGAGATATATATGGATATATGTATAGATAGAGTTATCTATACCAAGTGTACTGAAATGAAATTTTCCCACTTACATACAGTCTTTCTCATCCCTCTTCTCCCCCTTCCACTCTAGACATCTGATCGGCAGAGGTGGTTTTGCTGTACTTTCACAGATAGGTATAACGGAGAACACATGGAATAGAAACTCAACAACTTACCCAGAGAAATCTTGTGAAGAACATTTCGTCCACACCTCTTGAAAAGAGGCTTCTCATTTGGCCAAACTGATTGGGAGCAGAATCTTTCCCCCATGAAAAAATTTGTTCCTCTTTGATCACAATAGCATCTATATATAACATATGACTCAGGGTCTTTGTTCAGTTTAAAGACAAAGATGGTCCCCAAATGGATTAAAACCCCATTATGCCACACCTGTGACCCACAAATGGGAATCACATATTTTTTTAAATAACTTTTTTCTAATTATTAAAATAATATATATCCATTATAGAAGAATAAGTAAATAAAAAAAAGTGAAAGCCATCTGCAATGGGGTAGTAAAACGGTGTAGCTGCTTTGGAAAATAATCTGGTACCTCCTTAAAATGTTAAACATAGAATTACCATAGCACAGCAAATCCACACCTAGATACACACCCAAGAGAACTGAAAACAAACATAATGTCCACAAAAAACCGTGTACATGAATACTCATGGCAACGTTGTTCACAATAGCCAAAAAGTGGAAACAAGCCAAACGTCCATCAACTGATGGGCAAATGTGGTATCTCTATACAATGGAAATAATCAGCCATAAAAAGGAATGAACTGCTGACACACGCTGCAACACGGATGAACCTTGAAAATTTTATGCTAAGTAAACGAAGCCAGACACAAATGGCCACATGTTGTATGATTTCATGTCTTAATTAGGAAAACCCATAGAAGCAGAAAGTAGATTAGTGACACTTAAGAACTGGGGGGAAGGGAAATCAGGAGTGACTGCTAATGGGTCCAGGGTCTCTGCTGGGGTAACAAAGTGTTCTAAAATTAGATAGTAGTGATAGTTGCACAACTCCATGAATATATTAAAAATCACTGAATTGCATACTTTAAAAGGGTGGATTTTATGGTATGTAAATTGTATATCCACAAACTAGTTATTTTTTAAAGCCATCTGTAAATCCAAGACATAAAAATGAGTGCAGTTAATATTTTAAATGTTGCAAATTATCTCCTAAAGGGTATTCACCAGTTAATCCACTTGAAAATGGTCCCATCTGTTGTTGTTGCAAACACAACCTGAACGCCTCGATAAGCCTATTTTCTGTACACAGAAACCAATACCCGCTTCGTGCTCCACAGGCATGTTAGGGCAGACATGCTTCAAAAGCATTTCTACCAAGTCTCCCCTTGACCCTTGGTTGAAACTGCACTTCCCATTTTCTTATTCATTAGCAAGTGTATCAATGCTGTTAGCAGAAAGTCTATTAGTCAATAAGTAATTATTACAGTTTCCCTGGGAGACCAACAGCTTTACTAGGCTCATGAGAATGTGTATATATGTATGTACATATATATAATATATAGTAGAGAGTACACTTTATATATTTTAATTAAAGTTATAATATTAAAATATGTAAAAACAATAATAGTAAGGCCATAAATATGACACCCTTATAAAACTGCTTTTATTTCTGCATGTATGCATATTGTCATCTATGAACTTATAGAATTTTTTTATAGTTGCAATCATAATACATAATATATATGCTGTTTTTACTTAAGAAACAATCTTCACTTATCTTTAGAATTCATATTATTTGCATGGTTTCATAATATATCCTTGTGCAAAGTGAAATTGCATATAACCATTCCCCTAATATCACTGTAGATAAAGGTAGGTTGAACACATTTAATGTAGAAATATATATTGAGTATGGAAATGGTAAATATTTATATCATTTAGTATGTACATATGACATATTTAGCCTTAGCTACTTCATTAGGATAAATTTATGCATGGAGGATTATTAGCTCTTACTACAAATTATCACATTACCTTCCAAAAGGTACAAACCAATTTGAATAGCCACTATAAAAAATGTGTACCAATTCTACTACAACCTTGCTGGTATTGTATGGTATCATTTAGAAACTATTTTAGTTGGAATATTTTAGTTGTCCAGAGTTGTTTATTTCACATATTTATTCTTGTAATGATGAGCTTTTAAAAGTTTGCTTTCTATTTGTTTCCCCATATTCATTTAATCATTCAATATTTATTACATATCTGCT
>CM052443.1:62762076-62792150 GCA_028533085.1 Varecia variegata | reverse complement strand
CAACTCAGCTCCTTTAGAGCAGAACCACCTTCCTAAAAGCAGATCACTCACTCTCTTCTTCCAGCACGCCAGACACCCACTTGGCCATTTTCCTGTTTGAAAGACAGCACTGTGCCTCTCAGAAATCCCCTTGAGGAGCTTTGTGACCTCTTGCTCTATCCAAGGCCTCAAAGGGCTGTCTGTGAATTTTTAAGTCATCACCTGCTATACAACAAACCCCACTTCAAACCCTTAGAAGATTTTATAAAAAGTAAAAACTTATGATTGGTGTCACGAAAATGATAAGACTTATCTGTGGTCGCCACCTCCTTATTCTAACAATCTCCTCCCAGATAAAAAGTCCCCGGGTATTTGAATATGAAATGACACACAATTGTTGACAGAGCAAGCACTTGGTGACAGTTTCTGCTTTGGGGGCAAGGGTCACAAAACACCAGGCTCTCCGTGAGTCTGAAAATGGTAACACCGCAGACTTTTCCCAGTTTGAGTCTTCCTGAATGGCAATCAGAATAGGGGTGATTTGGGCTCCAAATCCCGGACACAGCACCCCAGCTCTTCTGCCACCTGCCTTCTCACAGCAGCAGGGGGCTTGTAAGGGACGTAAGATACACATCTTAACAGATCACATGGGATTCCTACACACATAAGTTTGAGAAGCATCGTACATGAAAACTTGAGATTCAATTCTCTAGCACACACTCTTTCAAGATATTTCTTTGTATACAGTTGACTTTTGAACAACATGGGGGCTGGAGATGCATATCTTGCGTGGTCAAAAATCTGCATCTAACTTTTGACTCCCCCAAATCTTAATTACTAATAGCCTACTGTTGACTGGAAGCATTATTAATAACATAAACAATTAACACTTATTTTATGTGTTATATGTGTTACATACTGTATTCTTACAATAAAGTAAGCTAGAGGGAAAAATGCTATTAAGAAAATCATAAAGAAGAAAAAAATGTATTTCCTATTCATTAGCTGAAAGCGGATCATAATAAAGGGCTTCATCCTTGTCATTTTCACATTGAGTAGGATGATGAGGAAGAGGGAGAGGAAGGGTTGGTCTTGCTGACTCAGGGGTGGCAGAGGCAGGAGAAAAATCGGTGTATAAGTAGACTTGCACAGTTCAAACCCAAGTTGTTCAAGGATGAACTGTATAAACTAGAGCAGAAAATGTTTTTTTCTGGGATTTATGCTAAAAATCTTAAGGGTCATAGAAAAAAATTTCCCTCTGAAAATGAAAACACTTCATCAGTTTAGTCAATATTTTGAAATTTTTAGTGTTTGCTAAAATACGGAAAATTGAATTGGTTTTCCCCTCCCACTTTAAAATATCAACATGGAAAAACATCACAACAGCAGTGGAAAAACTAAGGGTATAAATCAATGATATCAATGATGTTTTTTAATCACTGGGAGGAATTAGTCCTAACTGTACTGTAGATGGGCCGTGATAAGAAACGATGGCCAGTGGACTTGTATATGGGTGTGTGAAAGAGAGCAACACAGCCATGTGGGATGATATTGCCATGATATTGGAGATGCCATGATATTACCATGATATTAGAGACCTGTGTCCTGAAGGGATCTTCTTCCTTAAAGGAATTCTTCTCTGAAAATGCTTCAGGGCTTCATTGCTAGATTGACTTAGGAGACTATAATATCCAGTCATTAAACTTGCCAGTGAGTTCAAAGGCCCTGTGCACTGCAATAGTGCGTTGAGCTTCTGATGCCAAGTCACATGTAGGTGGGGACAGAAACAGGCAAGCAGTCCACATCAGAGACTGGAGTTCCCCATGCTCTACCTCTTATACAGCAAGACGTACATGTTGATTTTTTAAAAAATAAAATAAAGTTTTTAGTCATAAATACACCAGCTCACAGAAAACCAGGTAATGGGACCAAAAGTAGTTTGCCTCAATAAAGTAGTGTTGAACTACATAAATATCTGTCTCAAAGGCAGTATAGGGCAGGAAATGCATGGCAGAAAACATAATCAGTGAGATCAGAGACCAACATGAAAAGCCCCATGAGAAAGCAGAGATAGAGACTAGGAGATCAAAAGAGACAGCAATAGATTGCAGAGCACAAAGATCCCATTAGTTGGCCATTGACATCCTTTAGAAAAAAAGAAAAAAAAAACAGAAAAAATGAAGGGAGAAAAAGCCTAACATATATAAAAAAGCAAGACTTCTGGCTATGGCTGCGTGAAGATGTCAGCAAAGCCTCTTCCCTAAAACAGCTGTAAACAATAAATTGTGAAGGATTTATGCTTGAAAAATGGCTGAACTTCAGGTAAGAACAGTAGGAGCCTGAGGTATTCTTGCCTGGGGCTGCTCTAATCCTTCCCCCAGGCTTCTCCAGCTGAGTGGCCACAAAGGTTCTGCCTGGACAGGGGACAGTCTGTGAAGAGAGGCAGCTGCTACTCAATTTGGGGTGGTGGAGACTCCCACACCCAGTGGCATTGTCGGTGAAAGTGATGGTCTTGGTGATGAGTGAATGGGGAGGGCCAATAGCTCTATGTGCCCAAGGTCAGGACCAGAGCAAGTACATTCCTGCTCAGGCTTGCACAGAGCTGGGATTGGGAGCAGGAATAATTTCAAATGAGCACAAAGGAGCTTTGAGGATGATCCAAATGTTCTGAAACCAAAAATCATTGAATTGTACACTTACCATGGGTAAATTGTATATGAAATTTATATGCCAATAAAACTGTTTTATGAAACTATATACAAAAACAAAAACTTTCTAGGATAAAAGAAAGTTGAAGTCTACAGCTCTAATGAGCACACCATGTCCTTGGCAAAAATCAATGTTGTTCAGTCTTAAACTTGTCTTGGCAAGAGTTTTATTTTCATGATAAAAATTTTATAAGCAAGATGATCTTATTCATGCAGGAAAAGAAAGCCAGACAAACAGATTATTTACAAAGAAAGAACAATCACACTGAACGCAAGCTTCCCCTGTGCAAAAGTAAATGTCACAATAATCAAAGGAAGGAATTTTTGCAGAATTCTTAACAGAATGAGTTGAGCTCTCAAAATGCCAAGTTAAGAGGCAGCTCTTGTCAAGGCAATAGAAACACAAGCAAGTGTGCTTACTTGACGCATAAAAGACTTTGAGAGTTCAGCTGATGCCTCCGAATAGTAAACTACCTGCATGTTAGATAAAGTTTGATTTGTAAACGGTATTTTCCCACGATACTTCAGAGCAATACATCTATTGCAAAGGTTGGAGCCTCAAGTTCAATTGTCTTCAGTGACAGTCGAGTAACATAAATGAAGGGAGAAGGCCAGGTGCATTACCGGAGTCATCAAATCTGGGTTTGAATGCTGTTCTTGGTACTTAGCTTCTGCATCAGAGAAACTATAGGGAGTGGTGAGGCCTGCAGCAAACTCCAGAGGATCCCAGCGGATTGACACTTTTTAAGAATGGGAACTCATGTTGCAGGGTCTTTTAATTTTTCAAGACAAATTAGCTATCTAGATTTTTATATTAAAAAATCTTCAGTTTACTCATCTGAAAATAAAGCGTTTATCAAGAATCAGTGGCTTTCATGCTGCTTTACGATATAGAAGTCTTTCTTCAAATTAAATTCTCCATAGAATGCAAAAATATGAAATAGACAGAAATAGATTATCCCTCAGAATCCTGTACAATTTGATGGAATCCTGAATAAGAGTTGGCCACATAATGAATGGTCTTTTATCTAACTGGTTAGTACATTTAATTTATGCCAATTAATCTCATTATATTAGCTCAATTTAACATGTACTAAGTGACCGTATGGACCAGACACTGTGCCTACGTCACGATCTGTGTCTTGATGGATGTATGATCCCATAGTTGATGGTCAAAGGAGGAGGTGGGGGAAGATTTCAGCCAGGGTGACATTTTTCACTGTGCCTTAAAGGATGGGTTGAATTTTTCCAAGCAGATATAGGACGGGTAGTGAGTATTGAGAACAGATGTTCAGCTTGAAGAAACACACACAGGTGTGAAAGTGCACAGTACATCCAGGGAAAATGAGACAGCTGGTGCCCAAAAGGAAAAAGCACCCAGTAATTAAGCATTTGCCTGGTTTCTGGTGGGAAACTGAGTTACACATCAGTCACTTCTTACAGCATTCAGCACAGAGGAAGAGACAAACAGGGTTCAAAGTGGCATGGATGCAAATGTTGGCTTATAAGGATAAATCATTTGGTCAATTATACATTTTTACTATTAGAATCACAAGGATAATCTGTTACTTTAATAAACCAAATCCTCACAAATATTATAAATACCTAAAACACAAATATGTGCAGATTTTTACATAAAATGTTAATATCATGGGTTTGATTCTCATAAACATCTCTAGTCTTAATTCTAAATCTTTCCAGGATTAGTCTGGACTAACTCATTTTAAAAAATTAAATTATCCCAAATAATTTTGAAGCTACCCTTCCAAGCAATCTTTGCAGTTGCCTCCTCAGTTTGAAAAAAAAAATCCCTAACAACAAGAATGATTGGCTAGAATGCAGACTGAATTCTTCCTCAAAATACAGGTAGGACAGAGCCCTATTTATAGCTTTAACACGGGCAATAAAACTTACAGAAGCAGGTAATCAAACATGTACATCTCTGTGGTTGAGTCATACCATGACATAATTTGTCAGATTTGAGCCTATAACCCCTATTTGGGGTTATTATGCCACTTGAGAGAATTTTGGATTAATTTCACTCGGTATTATATTTTTAAGATATACCATTTTAATATGTATTGAATACGATATTTTGACATTTAGCTCGAGAGACCTTAGAACCAAAGATAAGCCTGCATTCTTTTCATATTCTTCCTACCTGGTAGGGCCTCAAAATTTACTTTCATACTAAAAAGATAACTACTTGGATTAGCTATCATTTTAGCCTTTCTCACTACAACTTCTAAGGTTGGTCTACTGATTGTGCCTAGCATACATTGGTGTTCAATAAATAGTAGATCCAAGGAAAATTGTTAAGCATAACATTAAAAAGGATCTCATGTAACTTAAAAATACCTACAGTTCAATAAGATAAAAATAAAGAAGGGAGAAAATAGGAATAAATGGGAAAAAAGGATAGGAGAAATAAAATAAGGCCACAGGTTAGGTTAGTTTACAAAATATGAATCACAACATCCCATGTTCTTTTTTTTTTTTTTTTCATTTCAGCTTATTATGGGGGTACAAAAGTTCTGGTTAAATATGTTTGCCCATGGCCCTCCCTGTGTTCTTTTAAGATGTTTAAGTTCACAAATTTGAGTCTGGATTCCCTAGTGGCCAAGGTGAAGAAGAAAGTAGAATCGCACTTTCCATAAAATAGCATCAAACAAGTAACTCAGAAGAATGACAAATATCCACAGGTCTGAGTCTTTCGAGAAATTTATTTCATGGGTCCTTATAAAGAAGACAATTGATGATGCAGTTATAAAGAATGATCTACCTTAAAGTTCCATAATCCATGATATTTGAAGCAGACAAATGAAGTGCTGAAAAGGCCAAAGGCAAAGAGTTCTTGAAGGTGACACTCCTCAGGGAGCCATATGGTGGCTTGCAAGTTAGGTCCTCCAAGATACCTGTATAAAAATGCAAGAAGGGCCAGGCGCGGTGGCTCACACCTGTAATCCTAGCACTTGGGAGGCCAAGGCGGGCGGATCGTTTGAGCTCAGGAGTTCGAGACCAGCCTGAGCAAGAGCGAGATCCCGTCTCTACTAAAAAAATAGAAAGAAATTATCTGGCCAACTAAAAATATATAGAAAAAAAATTAGCCAGGCATGGTGGCGCATGCCTGTAGTCCCAGCTACTCGGGAGGCTGAGGCAGTAGGATTGCTTGAGCCCAGGAGTTTGAGGTTGCTGTGAGCTAGGAGGACGCCACGGCACTCACTCTAGCCCGGGCAACAGAGTGAGACTCTGTCTCAAAATAAAACAAAAAAAAAACAAAAAAAAAATGCAAGAAGTCTGTTTTCTATAAGATCCCTGAAGATAGGCCAAGAATATGAACAAACATCAGCAATTCCGTTTACCTCTGTAACCACTTGGAAAAGAAGGGAATGACCAAGAGGTAGAACAGGCTAATCCCTAAGGGTCTTCCTAGCTCTGAAAAAGTGTGATTTTTTTAATGAAAAATGTTATTCTTGGCCGGGTGCAGTGGCTCATGCCTGTAATCCTAGCACTCTGGGAGGACCAGGCGGGTGGATCGCTCGAGGTCAGGAGCTCGAGACCAGCCTGAGCAAGACCGAGACCCCGTCTCTACTAAAAATGGAAAGAAATTATCTGGCCAACTAAAAATATATATAGAAAAAATTAGCCAGGCATGGTGGCACTTGCCTGTAGTCCCAGCTACTCGGGAGGCTGAGGCAGAAGGATTGCTTGAGCCCAGGAGTTTGAGGTTGCTGTGAGCTAGGCTGACGCCACGGCACTACTCTAGCCCGGGCAACAGAGCGAGACTCTGTCTCAAAAAAAAAAAGAAAAAGAAAAGAAAAATGTTATTCTTAATTAAACTTTTATTTAGCCCCTACTCTGCGCTGTTTTTCTGGATAAAAAAGATTTCTAACCGCCCCCCGCCATACACACACGTACACACAGGACCTTTTGAGTGCTATTCTGTAGAGTGGAATTGCTGCTATTTGCCTGTTATTACAGCAGGAAAGAATCCAGTATTTGCACACCAATTGATCTGCGAATGTCAACAGAGCAGAGAGCCTCTGAGCTCCTAAATTGTTGATCTGTGAACTCAGACGAAAGTTGGAAACTCTCATCAAATATTCAAAACCCTTTTTGACAGCTTCTGTCAGAAATTTTCAAACTAATATGTGTATGGGTGCATGTGCTAAAACACTCTGCTGTTTTAAACTGTCATCGTCTTTAAACTCCCAGGAACATTTCCCACCACTAAAAACCCTTCACTGAAGACACAATTAGAATGTTGGGCTTCTGAAACCCTGGGAACAAAATCAGGCAGAGCAGACAGAGCCCCCAGCAACTAGATGAGAATGACACAAATAAGGCTAACAAAAAGGTATCAATCTTAGGGGGAAGCTTTAAAAGTATGAGTCGACTCTTCAAAGTATTTTAGAATGTGATTATGCTTTGTACTGCCCAGATGCCACAAATATGTAACTTAATACATGTATCATACATATGTGTACATATATTATCCCATCATACTTTAGAAGGAAGTATCTGTTAACCTGGCTTAGAACAGTTTGCAATCCTATTCTTTTCACTTCAGAAAAAACAATTATGTAACAAAATAAAAAGCATTTTTTCAGGTCATTTTGCAGCAGCAGGATCCTGATATTTTTGGAGTGCTTTTAGGTATGTTGTCTTGGTGACACAAATACTATGCACAGTGCTGCTGTTAATGACATGACTTTCAACTCTTGGTAAATTTCCAGACAAAACAAAGCACCCCATTCCTTCAATAAACCTGCTAGTTACATTTCTAAGAAAACCAGTGCATATTAAAACTGTGAAAAAATTAATCTGAATGTAAAATATTGTTACCTGCTATGTCAGATAATTACAAAGTGCTTTTTCACCTGCATAAATGTCTAATCATATATTAAAATGTCATATTATGGGTTGAATTATGATTTCCCAAAATTCATATTTTGAAGTCCTAACTAACTCCCAGTGCCTCAGTATGTGATCGTTTTGGAGAATAGGGTCTTGCAGATGTGGTGAGTTAAGATGGGATCATGTTGGAGTAGAGTGGGCCCCTAACCCAATATAACTGGTATGCTTATAAAAAGTGAAGCTTTAGTTACACACACACACACACACACACATACACACACACACACACACACACACACACACACACGCACACATGCACACACATATACACACACATGGAGAACACCATGTGAAGATGAAGGCAGAGACTGGGGTGATGATTTACAAGCCAAAGAATGCCAAAGATTTCCAACACACCACCAACAGGTCGTAGAGAGGTATAGAATAGTTTCTCTCTCACAGCCCTCAGAAGATACCAACCCTGCCAGCACCTTGATCTCAGGTTCTAGCCACAGAACTGTGAGACAACACGTTTCTGATGTTTTAGCCACACAGTGTGGGGTTCTTTGTTACAACAGCCCTTGGAGACTAATACAACACTGGCTGGAGTGAGACTCCTCAAAGGGTACCTTTTTATATTATTTTAATTGTTCCAGCCCAGTGAATGTAGTGTCCATTAAATACATTTGTATACACTCCCATGCTAATGAGATACTGTTGTATGGGGACCCAGGGGAAAGGTAGGGAGAAAGCCATTAGAATCCAATCCACACTCTGGGAGGCCGAGGCGGGAGGATCACTAGAGGTCAGGAGTTCGAGACCAGCCTGAGCAAGAGCGAGACCCCGTCTCTACTAAAAATAGAAAGAAATTATCTGACCAACTAAAAAATATATAGAAAAAATTAGCCGGGCATGGTGGCGCATGCCTGTAGTCCCAGCTACTCGGGAGGCTGAGGCAGGAGGATCGCTTAAGCCCAGGAGTTTGAGGTTGCTGTGAGCTAGGCTGACGCCACAGCACTCACTCTAGCCTGGGCAACAAAGCGAGACTCTGTCTCAAAAAAACACACACAAAAAAAATCCAATCCATACAACTCCTGTGGGCGGGGGGAGCAGAAATTTTCTGGCACATGTGAAACCATCCTCATGAAAATAAAATATTAAGCTTTAAGAATAATAAAATGCAGACTTTGAATAGAAACACCAAGCACCAACCAGCGTGCTCTTTAGCCCCTTTCCTTGCCGTTGCTCACTGCTTAAAAGTCACATAGTCCCGTCACAAGGTCCTAACTCTCCTTCATTGTTTCTATAGATAACTTCCTTATTGTTAAGAAAACTCAAGTTTTCCATTTGAGGCTTTTTCCAAATCCCTGGATTCCAATGGGCCCACTGATGCCAGCCAGTCTGAAGACCCCCTCCGAGGAATTGACTCAGCGCAAGAAAGCAGTTTCTACATCCTTGTGACTTCATCTCCCAGGCCTTAACCAGTCAACGACTCCAGCTCCTCAGCCCCCTGTCTGCCAAAATTCCTTCAAAAACCTCAGCCCCAAAATCCTCAGGGAGGCAGATTGGAGGTTTCCTCCCACCTCCTTGCTCAGCTGCCTTACGATTAATAAACTCTCTCCTGCAACTCCCGCTATTTCGGTGTATTGCTCTGTTATTACACAACAGACAGTCGAACCTGGTGGTCCTATAACATGTGCTGAGTACCTGAAGGACATCCCTGCATTGCAACCCTGCTGCATCTCTTCAGTCCTGTTCTGTGACAGCCTGGAGGGCACCGTGGCAGCTTTGCAGTGAGCCAGAGCAGCCAGCCAGTCATCCTCCAAGACGTGGCAGTCTGTGATCTGGAGATAGAAAAAACAAAAAGACAAAAAAACATGGACCTTAAGGAGCTCCCTTTGACAAGCCCTCCAGGAAAGGGCCTGCTTGAGGGCGTCCTCTCATTACTGAGCACCAACCTGCAACATGTGGCAGGCATTCAAGTCCCGGTGGCATTAGCCATGTAGATACGTGCCTGCCCTAAGGCAACTCAGAGTCTGACTGTGGAAGGCTGACATCCATCAAATGGCCAGGTGATCAGTGAGCCTGATAAATGCTGCAGAAATGCAGCATGCTGGGAGATTGTATGAGGTCTACGTTAGGGAGCTAGGGGAGGCTTCCTCCAGGAAGAGACATTTAGGCTGCGGAGCACAGGAGGATGGGAATTCACGTGGCAAAGGGAAGCATGGCACCTGGGAGATTGTTCCAGCAAAGGGAACAGTGTGTGAGAAGGCGCGGAGGCAGGAGGGTGCTTGGCACAGGGTGGGGGAGGGAGAGTGAATAAAGGCCCCTGTGACAGACAGTGAGGAAGGAGCGACCCAAGACGAGGCAGCGAGGTGGGCAGAGGTCAGATTGCACACGGCCTGGCAGGCCACCATGAGGGTTTGGACTCAAAGGTATGAGGCAAGGATCAGACTTGAGTTTTTAAAAAGATCACTCTGGCTACCCCACAGAGCTGTGACAGAGCACCACGGTACTTAACCACCGTGTCATGTACTCAACGGCCAACCAGAGCAGATTGTCTTTAACACCCCCCTCCTTGGTAGGGCAATGAGCTGTGTTTACTCACAACATTGGTAGCACCAAAAGTGTGAGAGTTTCCACACCAACAACCAAATCTTTGATTCTTTGAAACCAACCAGGAGTCCTACAGTTCACTTCCATTCTGACTTAGCTCCAGCCTCCACAAGTCCAAGGGTGAACCCACAGACGGCCTCACTGCAGACACCAGCTGCAAGTACCACGTCCCCAGGTTACCCACACTTCTGTCCGACTTGGCTACAAATAGAGGGTTCCCACAAGCACCCCCCCCAAGTTTAATAATTTGCTAAAATGACTCACAGGACTCGGGAAAGCACTTTACTTACTATCACCAGTTAATTATAAAAGATACAACTCAGAAACAGCCAAATGGAAGCACAGGGGGTATGGTATGGTGCAGGGGGCGTGGAGCTTCCATGCCCTCTCCCGGGACCACCCCCCACAACCCAGAGCTCTCTGAACCCCGTTGTTCAGGGGTTTTCATAGAGTTATCATCACGTAGGCATATTATTAACTCATCTCCAGCCCCTCTCACCTCTCTGGAGTTTGGACGATAAAACTGAAAGTTTCAGGCTTCCAATCAAAGTTTGATCTTTCTGACATGAACCCTATGACGAAGCTACCCAGGGGCCCCCCAAGAGTCGTCTCATTAGAACAAAAGATACTCCTATCACTCACAAAATTCCAAGGGACTTAGGAGCTCTGTGTCAGGAATGGGGAACAAAGACCAAATATATATCTCTTATTATGCCACAAGAACAAATTATTTTCAGTAATAATCATTATTTTCTTGAACTGTTTAGTTTTAAAACCATACCTTTTAAGAGAATACTTTCAATTTTAAAGGCATTATTTAAATTTAGTAAATCACTTCATGTATGAATCAAAATGTGTACCTACCAAAGATATTAAACCTCAAAGTTTCACTGTAATAAATTTTAAAAATATAAAGTCTCTGTAGTCACATAGAATAATGAAATAAAATAGTTCAAGTTCTGTTTCTTCTTATTTATAATCACTGCACCATCACTGTTTATTTTGGAGCTGTTGTTTAAATGCTTGAATGTGTAGTTCCAGGAGAATTGGAGACACGAACCGCAACCAAAGTGATCTTCTCTAATCCTGAAATCATCAGGAACTTAACTCTCTATATGAACATATCACTTATGTCAGTGGCCCACTATTTTAACTGGGAGCTCTCTGAGTTAATTTCCACATAGAATACTTTATGTATTAAAGGGTCAGTATTAAAAATGAGCTGATGTGAAGCTTGTATATTAATTATTAAAACTCAACCGCTACTGCAGTAATTGTATAGGACTTAGACCATCAAAAGATTATTTTCAGGGATTAGTACTTTTATTGCTGAAACTGTTTAGAATTGCCAGTGCACCGTGATAATAAAAAACAGACTGACTTTTAATAGGTTTTATTATTGCTTTTGAATTATTTATAGGCAGTGCACTCCCTGGCTGCACCCTGGGCAGACCTCTCCCCCAATCCAGCCCTTGGGACACCAGTGGTGTGGAGAATGAATTGAAGGAGCAAGCAAGGTATGTTGAGGAGGCCTGTTAGGACAGTGGTCCCCAGCCTTTTTGGCACCAGGGACTGTTTTTATGAAAGACAATTTTTTCACGGACCGGGCTTGGGGGTTGGGGGATGGTTTTGGGATGATTCAAGAGCATTACATTTATTGTGCACTTTATTTCTATTATCATTACATTGTAATATATAATGAAATAATCATACAACTCACCATAGTTGGGGACCCCTGTGTTAGGAGGCAAACCCATGGGAGAGAAAATGGAGGCCTAACCAGGGAAAATAAGTTCCAGTAAATTTAGGTAGTATGACTTGGTGACTGATTGAATACGCAGGTGGGGACAGGAATGAGGCTATGTTAGCCCCAAGCTTTCTAAATGGGGCATCAGGTAGATAGTGGACTTGCTGGTATGTAGATGGGGACTGAAGCCAGAGGAATGGATGCAATTGCCTTGGGAGAGAGGGTTGTATAATGGTTCTCAACCTTAATGAACTCTAACATTGAAACGAGGTTGGCAAATATTATCTCCACTTTGCAACCAGCAAACCAAGGCACTGAATGGTTAAATCATTTTCCCAAAGTGAGTTAGTAGAGCCAGGATTATTTTTTGCCTTAATTATGTGCATGCAGTAACTTAATCTAACTGCATTTTAAGAAGGAATCATCCTTTCTAAAACCTCTGGAGATCTTAAAAAGTAACACAAGGGCTTATCACTCTGCCATGCCAAGAAAAAATTGCCTACAGACGTCAATCAGTCTCTGACAACTGGAGTTCAGACCTGAAGAGCAAGTGATGTGAAGGAGTGACGGAGACAATTTTTTTTCTCTAGAAATAAATGATTTTTTAATTTAAACATGGCTTCCAGGAAATCCAGGAAGGCTGCCAGAGATGTAGAAGAAAGCCCAGAAAACACAGCGTCTCAAAACAAAGAGGGGAGGGTACTGCAAGGACAAAAGAGAGGCTGCCTGTGCTGGTATCAGTCGTTGTGTCCCCAGGCAGGTGTCTTCCCTCCCCAGTTAGACCATGAGATCCTTGAGAATAGGACTGGATTCTGTGCCTTCTGCCATTCCCAGTGCCTGACCTCAGGATCTCTCACATGATACACATTCAGTAATTGCAAGGTGATGAAAAATCCTATGACGTAGAATGAACACCAGGCTAGGAATCAATTACCTGGACCTTGACTCAGCTCTAGGAAAAACTAAATGCACAGCCTTAATGAAATCATTTCACTAATCTGCGATTGGTCCCAAAGGCTTCTTTCAGTTCCAAAATTTTACAGAAAGGATGACCAATTCTTGAATAATTAACATTTTGCCCTTCATTCATGAGAATGAATCACAGATTCAAAAATTAAGAGCTGGAAGAAGCCATGCCTGTTCTTTCAGCCCCTCATTTCAAAGAAGCCCAGGCTGAGAAAGAGCCTACACTTCGGTGAAGGGGAGTCAGGATCTGACGCACATCGTCCCCCTCCCAGGCCACTGCTCGGCCCCATAGGGCCTTTGTGTTTCTTCATGCACAGAACTAAAACAAAGATGTTCTGAAGGTTTTTCTTCTCCCCAGTCTTCTTTCTTTAAAAGTATCACACGATTCCTTCCTGGGAATTCCACAATCCTGTTCTAACATGCTGGAAATTATCTATGAAGACTACATGATTCTTTGAATATACATGTGTACACACACACACATACATATACACAAACACATAGGAAACGGTAACTGAAGCCTAACTCAGAAACCCTACTTATTTATTTCCCATCAATCTCTCAGTGTTGATAGTGCAGCTGTAAGAAAGAGATACTAGGAAAACTTCAGGCGCTGTTGATAAGACTAAACCATACTAGCCACATACACTTCTTCTATGGCAGTTAGTAACTCTGCATTCAGGACAAGTAAAACAAGTCATTGGAGAATTTGGTAGAGCAATGTCTTCTACTCTGGCTTAATGAAATACTCCGTGCTGCTTAATTTTGCCATAAAGAATAGCTTGAGAAAACTTGTCTTTGCAGACATTTCTATATAATATAAAATACAGTAGAAATTAAAAATAAGTTTGATCAATTCCAACTCAACTGTAATGACTTTAGTTAAGATATAGTTTAGCAGGTCCCATCAATTCTTTCTCTTAAATTAAGATGTATTACTAACATCACCACTTCCCTCACACACTGTGTATATTCATATTCACTCTTTTTCTCCCTCTCTCATCTTTTCTCTCTCTAGTTCTCTCTTGCTTTCTCTCCCTCTCTCTCTCTCAACCTGGGATCTACTGCTCTCCCCATGACAAGGCATTTATTAAATTATATCTACTTCATTAAAGACATTTCCTTTTTATTTTAAATGTTGCTGCTTATAATAAATGTCTTATTCCCTACACATTCAAGGAAACCCACCACTTACCTTATGTTTTCCAAGGCACTACAAAATTGTCACTGAGTTTAAGAAGACCATCTCTAGTGCTATTGAAACTTCAGAGAAGGTCCACGTCCCTTGCAAGTTACCAGGCCCTTTTTCCTTTGTTTCTCCATCATGGGGACCCTGAGCTGCCTCTACACTTCCCCTGAAGTCACAGAAGTCTTTCTGCTCCAACACAGTAATTCAGCTACTTGTCAAAGAATCTCAAATTCCACCCCTTGAGTTCCTATACCAGACCCATTGTGTGAGGTTGTTTAACAGTTTCTCTTCTTCAGATAATCTCTTCTAGTCCTCAGAATCGAGAGACCTTAAGATGGGAAATAAAAAGATGAAACTCCAAAAGCTACACCTAACCATATAGTGAAGATCCTGTGGCATATTCCCCAGTAGGTATGGTAGACTCAGATGTGTCACCTACTACTGTGGATTGTCATCTCTTGGAGGCCAAGACATTGCCCTGGCACCTGCTGAGTGCCTGAAAGTTGTCAGATAACATCTCCACTCTCCATTCTGGAGGCTGCAGATAGTGGAGAGTTCACAGGGTAGAGTCTGAACATCTGGATAAGAGTCTTGGTTCTGCTTAGTGCTGTGTGACCTTTCAGAAGTTGCTTAACTCCTCTGAGCCTTGGCAAATATGGACCCCAGAGAGCTGGAGGATAAAGAGTAGATTAAGATAACAGACCCAAGTTCTAGTGTACATTCTGCCACTAACCAGCTCATTGCATCACTGCTGCCTCAGATTCCTTAGTTAAAAAATGAGGACAACAGGAACACTCATACACTGCTGGTGGGACTGCAAACTAGTGCAACCTCTGTGGAAAGCAATATAGATATACCTTAAACAGATACAAGTAGACCTACCATTTGATCCAGAAGTCCCATTATTGGGCATCTACCCAAAAGAACAAAAGACTTTCTATAATAAAGACATCTGCACTCAAATGTTTAGAGCAGCACAATTCACAATTGCAAAGATGTGGAAACAACCCAAGTGCCCATCAACACATGAGTGGATTAGTAAAATGTGGTATACGTATCCCATGGAGTACTACTCCGCTATAAGAAACAATGGTGATATAGCACCTCTTGCATTTTCCTGGATAGAGTTGGAACCCATTCTACTAAGTGAAGTATCCCAAGAATGGAAAAATAAGCACCACATGTACTCACCATCAAATTGGTTTCACTGATTATCACCTAAGGGCACATTTAGAAATGACATTAATGGGGTGTCGGGCAGATGTGGGTGGGGGAGGGGATAGGTGTATGCACATAATGAGTGCAATGCGCACCGTCTAGTGGATGGACACGCTTGAAGATCTGATTGCGGGGGGCAAGGGCAATATACATAATGTAAACTTTTGTACCCCCATAATATGCTGAAATAAAAATAAAAAGGGGCAAAAAAGAGCTTCATAAAAAAAATGAGGACAATAGTGTCACTGTTAGGAGGAAAGGAGAGAAGGGGTGTAGAAAGTCCCATGAACTACACAGTCTTCTGCAAATTGATTTGAGTGACACCTTCCTTCATTCAGCCCCTTGCCTTTATCTATTTGCCTATAAGGTCCCGTTTGAAAGTTCACACCTTTCTAGAGCCCTTTCTCCCCAGCACTGAAAGCACCATTTACAGTCCTTATTTTCAGCCACGTAATTTCAGACAGGCCAGGCACTCTGCACACTGGCTCCCCCTCTGCATTAGAGTCACAGCGGGGAAAACCCACAGCTGGGCAGGACACCAGTCCCCTCCCCTTCCCTGCACATCATGTTCCCACTCCCTGGGTACACGTGATTGCCTCTGAAACACTCAAAAGTCAGGAACTCCTAGAGCACAAAGAGTTGGAGCACAATTTTCACAAGTTGCCCACCTAAGTTGGCCATCCTTCTTTCTTCTCCATGGAAATTTCCTTGCTTGCAATCCAGTGTTTTTAAAGCCTGCCTTTCCTCTCTCCACACCAGCATACCATTTCCCCCCTCTTGCTTTTAAAATAAGAATCCTGACACTCACTGAGTTAATAAAGTGTTCTCATGTAGGTGAAATCACAAATACTTCATTGCAGGTTTACAACCACCTAAGGAATTGATGGGGGAAGGTATTTTCATTCCCATTTTAGAATTTCAAAAATAAAACATGAGGCCCAGACAAGAGTGTGGCTTGCCCCAAGGTCACACAGACAGCAGGTGGCAAAGCCTGGCGCTGCACGCCAGCCTGCTGACTCAGTCAGTCCTTCCCACTGCCCCTTGTGGGTTAGTAAGAAAAACAAGAGGCACAGCCAGGAGAGCACACTGGGGCCACCTGGTATGAACAGGCCACTTGAATCCAAAGGTAAACCAGAAATGAAAGAAAGGAAAAGGCAATTGACTCCGAGAACACTGAGCAGCATTCCAGGACCATCCAGTCTTCCAGAGTCACGTTAAGGGAACCCTGAATATACTTGATGGCCCTTAAGATACCTGGATATTCTATGACCCTTCTTCTTCCGTCTGTGCTTGGGTTCTATACATTTCCCCACACTTCAAAAATAAGGGACTTCTAGTGAAAAATATACAAAGCTTCTTCATTTTACATTTAAAGCTTGAATGGGGTAGGGTGGAAATATAAAAGTACTAATGAGAATATTTTGGAACAAACAAAACATAATTTTCTCCCCTTTATTTGTTCACCTCAACAGTCATCTGAGACAGAGCCAACGTGACTCTCAGATTCCACAGTCAACTGCCAGCATGATTGGGTTTCAGAAATTCTGCCACAGTGGTTTGGTGCAGTGAAAAGAATGCTGGCTCTGCAGCCCATCCTTGATCTGCCACCTAATAGTTATGTGGCCCTGGGCCTCCTTTACCCTGCCTGGGAACATAGGAATAATACATCTTTTCAAGAGTTCATAGATAGCAAGTGTCACATATTAATGGCCCATGTGCCATAACTGGCCTATAGACATAATTTCCTTATCTCACAAAATTGTGAAAAGTATTTTTTTAATTCCTTTAGAAGAAGTCTGCCTTCTCTTATCTGGCACACACATACTCCTCTCTCTGGTCTTATACTGACCTGCATAAGGGGTTTGCATTCCCTGCTCAGGCCCATAGCCATTTAATTTCAACCTCTTCTTCAGGAACACCACAAAGCTGTGAAAGCTCCTAGCAGATAGCAAGCACTCAGTGAATACTCTGGTTATCTGAGCATTCTTTGCAACCTGCTAAGTGACATTCTGCAATGTGAGTTTCAACTTCCAGTCTCTGCTTGTTCCTCATCTCCTTTCCCCGTCCCATGCTGGCATGCCCAGGGCATAGACCTTGGGCCTCTCCTCTTCCCTAATTACACTCACTCTCTTTGGTGGCCCCATCTAATCTCATGACTTTAAATACGATCTACTTACTGATGACTCCTAAATGTGCAGATCTGGAACAGATGTCTCCCAGGAACTCTGAACTTATTTACCTAACTGCCTCCTTGACTATCACCACTTGACTAAAGTGGGGCAATCATCCTTCCCAGTTTGTCCAGAACCTTCCTGGCTTGCACAAGACAATCCTGGATTGTGCCTATGGTCTGAGCAGCATCTGATCTGATTTAGCATGTGTCCTGTATTTTTCATTTTATAGAAAGCATTGTCATTATGATTTTAGTTATGCTAAGTTGGACTGAGTTAGTAAGACCTCTGGTTTGTACTCCATACGTCCTTCCTCACATGGTCTTGTCTAGTATTAATATGTAAGATGCACAGGCAATAAACAGAGTTTTCACTTTGCCATGTGGATACATTAGAAATAACTTATCGCTCTTTTTCCAACCATTTCCTGATGAATTATAACTAATGCCTCCTTCTCACCTACAGCATGCAGGATACTTGCTTGTTTTAATAAAAAATGTCCTGGAAACAAGAGATAGCTAACTCTTTCTAGTGAGAAGCAGTAGTAGGAAATCTATTGGCAGCTACTGCTGCAGCTAGCCACTTAGTGTACCAGCCAGTTTTGCTATGCATTGCCACCACGGCCTTCAAGATGCACAAAGATGCAGGCAGCTGGTCAGTAAGGTACATAGGAAGTACAAATTATAGGTTAGTTGTGCGTGAAAAATATGCAGGAAATAGAGATTTAGCAGTTCAACAAGTAGATTAGTCTGAATGTTCTTGTGACAGAGTGCTATGGCTTGAATCTGTCCTTTAAAAGGTTGTGTGTTGAAAACTTAATCCCTCTGACCTCATGAATGGATTAATGAGGACTCTGACTTTATGAATGAACTAATGTTGCTATCATGGGAGTGGGTTTGTTATCATAGGAGTGGCTTTGTTATAATAGCCATCTCTCTCTGGCTTTCTTGCTCTTGCCCTCTTGCCATGTGATGCTGTCTGCCATGTTATGACACAGCAAGAAGGTCTTTACCAGATACCAGAACCATGTTTTGGACTCTCCAGCCTCTAGAACTGTAAGTTAATTAACACATTGACTGCCACACTAGAAAAAAAATTTTTTCCATGGGGCCATGGTGTTTTATTATGAAAATAGAATAAAACCTTCAAAAACAAAACAATTCTTTGTGATTTAATGAAAAATTTATTTTTTATTGTTTTCTGTGAGTTATATGCAACTGAATTTTCAATATTAATTGTAACAATAAGAACATCAGAGTTGAGTTTTCATTCTGAAGGCTCCTGGGTATATATGTTAAATAAATTTGTATCTTTTTCTCCAATTAAAAAAAAAAACAACAAGTAAAATTTTCATGAACCAACTGCAGGGTTTTGCCCAGGGGACCACTGATCACATAACACATATGCTACAGCATGACAGTGTGAGTTGCCTGTGCACCACACAGCTCCCAAGGTAAAGAGATGTGTGAGAGTTACATATGCTTCACGAGTATCCTGGCTCAAAACTAGCATGAGTTAAATACAACTCACGTGGCAGTTAATGTGTTAAACTTCTTTTCTTTATAAATTACCTAGTCTGTGATATTCTGTTATAGCAACAGAAAATAGACTAAGCAAAAGAGATCTTGTCATTTACTGCATGTTATAAATCTATACTTATTTACTTTATTGTTGATAACATACTTTTCATTTTTGCAATAAATCCTTTCAGCCACAATGAGTTAAAAAAAATGAAAGCACATGTTTAATGAAAAATTAAGCACTCAATTTATCGGTCTAAAAAATATTTGACACTTAAAGTGTAACTTTTACAAAATGTTGACACTTACCATCCACCATGGGGCTATAGTGATTATAAGTGACCACATGAAAACCAGAAAACACAAATCTGCTGAAGAAACATCAGCACTTAATTCAAGGTTAATTTAATAGTTATTGCAAGAAGACCACACCTGGAGATGATTCAGTACATGCAACTACAAAAGGTACCTTTAAATATCATCTGGGAGGCATGAATTTTCATATTACTGCTTTTAAAAATTAATTTAATTCATTTTTTAGTCCAAGGTTTCCTGTACATGTAAGAAAACCAAAGTGATAATATTTAAATGATGCCAGTTTTATTTTAACATGAAAACGTACTAAAAATGAACAATTATTTAAGCAAATTTCAGTAAGGGTTACCTTTTTTCATCCAATTCATGAAATCAAAGTAAAGCTTTTGGAAGATTATTCTGCTTAAACTGAAACATCTTACATTATTGTGAATCCCACCGTAAATTAATTGAAAAGGTCAGCATTGAAGATGAAATTCCTGGAATACTACTTCCACGAGACTCTCTCACTCATTCCCGGAGGACTTTGCTCAGATGTCTTTTATCAATGAAATCTGAAGCAATATTCAAAGAAGTAATGGCTAAGAATAATCCAAAACTGATGAAAGAAAACAACTCAAGAAAATAATTCAAGAATTACAGTGAACTCAAACAAGATAAAATACAAAGAAAACTAGCCCTAGGCACATCACAATGTGATAAATAAACAAGACAGAGACAAGCTTAAAGTCAACCAGAGGAAAAAGTAAGATCACCTTCAAAAGGAGACAAGAATTAGATTGACAGTTGACTCCCAACAAAAACAATGAAATCTAGAAAACAATAGAATGACATCTTTAAATTGATCAAAGAAAGTATTAGTCAAGTCAGCAAAAAATGTTGTTGAAATAAGAATGTTTTATACAAAAAATTAACAATCAACCCTGAGGGAATTGGTCATGAGCAGACTGCACCAAAAGAAATATTAAAGGAAGTTCTTCATACAGAAGGAAAATGATCCTAGGTAAAACATGGAAATGAAGCAGGGAATGAACACGAGATAGGTTTGAAAAACAACCTTGATATTAGCTTGATAATAGCTCCTGATATTGGAGCTGTTTGAGGGTGTGAAGGAGTCAACTTTGTGTTCTGTTTGTGTCCCTGGTTCAGTGCCTGACACATGGTAGATTTCCAACAAATGTTTGTGGTATGGATGCATGATATGGTCTTTTTCTTTCTTTATGCCCAACCTCATTGCAAAAAGCATTTGAATCTACATTTCAAAAGATAAAAAGGAAGACAACTAGGAAAAAGGGGAGAAACATGGGTAGTGATAAGTTAAGCCCCACATACATGTCACAATGTCCTGAATATTTGCTAAAAATGGGTTTAAAATTTAGATCAAAGTTTTCCCATAGCTAATTAAGAGAGAGTAGTAGAAGGTGGTGGAAGCTGCACTCACTAATTCTTAACTTTCAGTACAGAGCACTTATGAACCTTTTTTCTAATCAGAATTCAGATTTAAGTTGTATTCAAAATAAAATAAAGAGTAAATAGGACATAACCAAGTATTGCCCAGGGGAGAATAAATTGCAGAAGCTCCAAATTATAGAGAAACTAAGACTGTATCCTAAAAGGATGTCTTAAAGGCATGGTGATCATTAATCTTTACCCAGCTATGTACCGTGCCCCGAATAATAACCTGTACAGTTCCTGGATTTAACCACCGGGAGCAGCAAGCGTGACAGCGCTCATGCAGGTGAGTCCAGCCCTGCTCTCCCACGTCAGCACCAGGAAACCACAGATTCCTCCGCTCCAACCCTAGAGCTGTTTGTTTAACTCTTTGAGTGCCCCTAATGGATTGTGAAACTAAACAACTTGGCTCCTCTCCTCAAAGCAAATACAAGAGTGGCTGGGTCTTCCCCGAGAGAGCCAGGTACAGACACTGCGTGGGGAGAGAAGCTCGTGTGGCCTGGAAAGAGCTCTTGATTACACTCGACATACAGGTTTGTAAATAGAGACTGAAAGTCACAAGAGAAGCACTATCGCACCCTTAAGTCTTTTCTAAACAACCAACCAGAAAGACAAGTCCAGGAACTGGCTGTGGGCTGCCCCGTTGACGCAGAACCCAGAGAGCCAGGATGTAAAGTAAGGTGCAACGCTGCGGCTGTGTCAGCAGTAAGACACTGTGAGGACTGTGGCATTGCTGTCAGCACATCGTGTGTGTGTGTGTGTGTGTGTGTGTGTGTGTGTGTGAGCGCGTGCAGTGAGAAAGAATTCCTGTTCAGTCTCCTTCAGTGGGGTGTGGTTTCCTAAGACTGCATACATACAAACTCTGCAGCTCTTCCTCTCCTCTGCCTACCTCATCCCAACCTCAGCCTGGTTGGTTGCACGACAGAGGAAGGATTTGTTTAGCTACTGAAGAGCAAACACGGATCCTGGCTGAGCTTCGGGGCAGAGAAGTCATTGCCTGACCGCTGCTACTCACCTTTGGCGCTAGTGCTGGGGAACCCAAGGCCACTGGCACACTCAGGTGGTGCACAGGTATCAGCTCTCGCGCAGCATGACCAAAAGGATAGGGAAGCTCTCTTTATGTCTTTTTACAACTGAGATTGAGGTCCAAGATACGACTCTTACAGGAAGAGACCCTCTCTGTGGAGTGTGGAGGTTTAAGAGCAATAAGGTCTGGAGCCAGACTCCCTGGGATGCAAATCCTTGCTTTGCCACTTACTAACTATGGGATCTGGGAAAGGTAATCTCCATATTGCCCTTTCCTGATCTGCAAATGGGGTCAAAGTGGCACTTTCTTCAGAGAGTTGTTGTAAGGATTTAATTAGTTAATATACACGAAGGACTTAGAATGGTGTCTGGCACAAAATCAGACTTATTTACGGTTCTCTAAGTAAGGCAATTGAGGCAAAGTAAATAATGAGTGAGAGACAACTTCAGAAAAAAACTAGCATATTGGAAATAACAACAGACCTGGCCTCAGGGGTGGCATCTCCTGGCTCTCCTACAAACCAGCCAATGTCGTGGGTCAATCATTTAAAGTCTTTAGGCCTTATTTTCTGCAACGTGGCCAGCAATACCAACCTCTTCACAGGATTGCTACGAAAGCCCTTAAGATATTGGAGGTACCAACACTTTGTAAATAAATGTTCTGCAAGTGTTGGCTATAAGCCCTCTGTATTTATTTTCTTTTTTAACAGTATTGTGGACACATAAACCACATGGCATAGAACTCACCCATTTAAAGTGTACAATTCAGAGGTTTTCAAGTATTTTCACAGACTTGTGCAACCATCACCATCATCAATTTTAGAACATTTTTATTACCCTCCCAAAGAAACTTCATGTCCTTTAACAGTAACCCTCATTCCTCACATTCCCTCAGAATTAGGCAACCACTAATTTTCATTCTGTCTATATAAATTTGCCTATTCTGGACATTTTATATAAATGGAATCATACAATGCATGATCTTTTGGGATGAGGTTCTTTGACTTAGCATAATGTTTTCAAGGTCTATCCATGTTATGTCAGTACTTTATTCCTGTATATTGCAGAAAAATATTCCATTGTATGGATTTGAAACATTTTATTACCTACTCATCAGTTGATGGATATTTGAGTTGTTTCTTTTTCACTGTTATGAATAATGTTCCTATGAACAACCATGCACAAGTTTTTGTGTGGGCATATATTTTTAATTCTCTTGAGAGTATACCTAGAAGTAGAACTGCTGGGTTGGACATATGGTTAAATGTATGTTTAACTTTTAAGAAACTGCCAAAACATTTTCCAAAGAACCTGTACTGCAGTGAATGAGGGTTTCAATTTCTGCACATTCCCAACAACACTTAAGTGTTTTTTATTGTAGCCATCCTAGTGAGTGTGAAGTGGTATCTAGTTATGTTTTGATTTACATTACCTTGATGGCTAATGATATTGTGAGCATCTTTTCATGTTCTTATTGGCCACTTGTATATTTTCTTTGGAGAAAGGTCTATTCATGTTCTTTGCTCATTTTTAATTGGATTATTTGTCTTTAAAGTTTTTTATTTAATTTTTAAAATTTTATGGATACATAATATTACATATTTATGAGATACATTTGATATTTTGATACAAGCATACAATGGGCAATGATCAAATCTATTTTTTCATGGTTCAATCTTGGTGGGTTGTATGTATATGAGAATTTATCCATTTCTTCTAGCTTTTCCAATTTATTGGCATATAGTTGCTCATTATAGTCTCTAATGATTATTTGAATCTCTGTGGTATCCATGGTAATGTCTCCTTTTTTGTCCCTGATTTTATTTATTTGGGTCTTTTCTCTTTTTTTCTTGGTTAGTCTAGCTAGCAGTTTATGTATTTTTTTATCTTTTCATAACACTAATTTTTTGTTTCATTGATCTTTTGTATTTTAAGGCTCTATTTTATTTAGTTCTGCTTTGATCTTTATTATTTGTTTCCTTCCACTAATTTTGGATTTCATTTGTTCTTGATTTTCTAGTTCCTCGAGGTACATTGTTAGATTGTTTATTTGAAATCTTCCTATTTTTTTTGATGTAGGTGTTTATTGCTATAAATGTCCTTCTTAGCACTGCTATTGCTCTATCCTATAGGTTTTTATATGTTGTGTTCCCATTTCCATTTGTTTCAAGAATTTTTTAAATTTCCTTCTTAGTTTCTACATAGATCCATTGATAATTCAGGAGCATGTTGTTTAATTTCCATGTATTTTTATAGTTACCAAAGTTTCTTTTATTACATTATTGATTTCTAGCCTTATTCCACTGTGGTCAGAAAAGATACTTGATAAGAAGTTTTGATTATTTTCAATTTGTTAAGACTTGTTTTGTGACCTATCATATGGTCTATCCTGGAGAATGTTCCATGTGCTGATGAGAAGAATGTGTATTCTGCAGCAGTTGGAGGAAATGTTCTGTAAATTTCAGTTAGGTCCACTTTAGTCTAGAGTATAGTTTATTTCAGATGTTTCTTTGTTGATTTTGATTTTCTGTCTGGATAATTTGTCCATTGCTGAATGCGGGATATTAAAGTCCCCCACCATTATTGTATAGCAGTTTATCTCTCCCTTTAGATCTAATAATATTAGTTTTATGTGTTTGGGTGCTTCAATGTTAGTTGCATAGCTATTTATAATTGTTATATCCTCTTGCCAGATTGACCACTTTATCATTATATAATGACCTCTTTGTATTTTTTTTTTTACAGTTTCTGACCTGAAATCTGTTTTATCTGATAGAAGTATAGATACTCTTGATCTTTTATGGTTTCCATTTGCATGGAATTTCTTTTTTCATACCTTCACCTTCAGTCTGTGTGTCTTTATAGGTTAAGTGAGTTTCTTGTAGGCAACATATATTTGGGCCGACCATTTGTGTTTTTTTGTTTGTTTTTGTTTTGTTTTTTAATCCATTCAGCGATTCCAGAGAAGTAGCTGACGAAATTGGAGAATTTGATCTATTTACATTCAATATTATTATTGACAGGTAAAGACTTACTACTGCCATTTTGTTATTTGTTTTATGGTTGATTTGTATGCTCTTTCTTCCTGTTTTCCTTTCTTACTGTCTTCCATTGTGGACAAGTGATTTTTTTCTGGTAGTACATTTTAATTTCTTGCTTTTTATTTTTAGTGAATCTATTATAGATTTTTGCTTTGTGGTTACCATGAAGCTTACAAAAAACATCTTATAGTTATAACAAATTATTTTAAACTGATGACATCATAAGTTTGCTCATAAAGAAAAGAAAACAAACAACGAGCAAAAATAACTACACTTTAACTTCATCTCCCCTCCCACTTTTTGACTTTTTGTTTTTTCTATTTATATCTTTTTACATTGTCTATCTCAATAAATTATTGTAGTCATTATTATTTTTTATATATTCATCTTTTAGACTTTATACTAAAGATATAAGTGATTTACAAACCACAATGACAGTTTTAGAGTATTCTGAATTTGTGGATTTACCTTCAGATGATTTCTTCTTGTACATTAGTGTCCTTTTGTTTGAGGTTGAAGAACATCCTTTAGCATTTCTTGTAAGACAGGTCTGATGGTGATGAATTCCTTGGTTTTTATTTGTCTGGGAAGGTCATTATTTCTCCTATGTGTTTGAAGGATAGTTTTGCTGGCTACAGTATGCTTGGTTGCAAGTTTTTTTTTTTATTCATCACTTTGAATCTGTCATCCCACTCCCTTGTGGGCTGTAAGGTTTCTGCTGAGAAGTCTACTGTGCTGCCAGATGTACCAGGGCTCCTTTATATATTATATTATTTGCTTCTTTTTTGTTTTGGGGGGTTTCTTGTTCTGTTTTTGTTTTGGGTTTTGTCGTCGTTGTCTTGTTTTGTTTTATTTAGTTTTGGAGACAAGGTCTCTCTTTGTTGCCTGGGCTAGAGTGTGTGGCATCATCATAGCTCACTGCAACTTTGAATGCCTGGGCTCAAGTGATCCTCATGCCTCAGCCTCCCAAGCAGCTAGGACTACAGATGCATGCCACAATGTCTTGCTAGTTTTTCTATTTTTTGTAGAGATAGGGTCTTGCTCTTGCTCAAGCTTATCTTGCACTCCTGAGCTCAAATGATCCTCCTGCCTTGGCCTTCCAAAGTGCTATAATAACAGGCATAAGCCACTGCACCCAGCTGTATTACTTGCTTCTTTTCTTATCTTGCTTTTAGTATCCTTTCTTTGTCCTTGACATCTGAGAGTTTGATTATTATATTCCTGGAAGGTAGTCCTATTTGAGTTGAATCTATTTGGTATCCTTTGACGTTCTTATATCTGGATATTCGTATCTTTCTCTAGGTTTGTAAAGTTCTCTATTATTTGTTTGAATAAATTTTCTACTCCAGTCTCTTTCTCTACCTCTTCCTTAAGGTGAATAACTCTTAGGTTTGCCATTTTGAGGCTTCTTCTGGGTCCTGTAAGCATACTTCAGTCTTTTTTTCTTTTCTTTTTTTTTCTGACTGCATATTTATCCAAGAGAAGGCTAACACGAGTCATAAGAGTTGTCTTAAATACATGAAGAACAGCCACTTAAGGAGAAGGACTAGTATAGAATTGCTTTGTGTGATTATAGGAGACAAACAACTACCATGGATATAGTTACAGGGAGGAGATTTCATATCTACATAGGAAAGAAATTTCTGAGCACTGGCTGGATTTGTTCAATCATATTGGGAAGAACCTGAATGGAAGGAAGTTTTGAGAAGGGTTTGTAGTAAGAGTGACAGTAGGTAATAAAGTAATTCCCATCAGACCACAGATCTTCAAGAGCAAGTAGGGTCAGGTCAAAAACAGGATTTAGGATAATACAGTGGGAAGACAAGAGATGAATTTTAAAAAAGAAAAAGATTCATCATCTTCATCTCTTTCTGTGGGCCTGATAAAATTCAGAGTCAATTGTGAAGCAACTGCAGCTACAAATATTAAAGGATAAAAAAAGCAGTCATTTCTATGTATTTATCCCCACCTTGCCTTTATCTTTCTATCTGACCCTTACTTTCCTTTTGCTCTGATATCATTAACTTATAAAATAAA
Organism: Varecia variegata; assembly: GCA_028533085.1. NCBI lineage: Eukaryota > Metazoa > Chordata > Mammalia > Primates > Lemuridae > Varecia > Varecia variegata. The sequence goes on along the minus strand of CM052443.1, from coordinate 62,765,308 downwards.
ACTTATCATATTTCACATATTTTTACAAATACCTCAAATTCTTTTAGAAAAAGTCAGGAGTAAATAACTAGATAGTAATAAAACATAATACAAGTGTTTTTAAATATATACAAAACTACTTTCTTATGTACTTTGGTGGACAAAAATGAAGATTCTATGGTAACATTATGCAAACTGCTTTCTCCATATTTATCCACTTCTGGAAACAGGAAAACACAGATTTCTTCTTTCCAATATCCCCTGTTCAGATCACTCCCCAGAGTCAGAGTCCACTCTTATTCGTGGTTACTTCAATTCCATTTCAGATGAAGAAAATTCTGGGGTGGCTCAACAATGACCAACACATTCCCCTGGGCTGCCCTGTAACCATGCAACAGCTCAAAACATTTGGCCTCATCTGCAGGATTCAAAGACAGGAGTCCCTCTTGCTATAAATAACACTGTGCTTGGTGTCTCAAACACTGCCACATTGTGTCTCAGACACAAGGGTTTGCTTCCAGCCATTCAATCTTGTTAACCCAGGGAGTTAATTATTAGCTTCAAATTTCACTGTGAGAATGTCGCAGAAACAAGATTCTTTGACAAGTAGCAGGTGAAATTCAGACCAATCCATTGAACATTGGCACCACCTCAAATGTGTTTTGTTTATGGCCATAAACCTCCTTTTGACTGGATCATCAGAACTGGTAGTTTCCCACATGCATACCATCACTGTCGTTCAACAACAAAAATTATACTGTAAATCAAAGGAAATCTGTTATTCAATTGACAAAATTCCAATTTATGTATAATTTCATTAAAACATCTTTAATAAGGCTATTTAATTCAAAATCAATTATCTAATAAAGAATTACATAATCAGAATTAGTGTAAACACTTAGGCAAATACATCTATGCCTTGGTTTCAATTCATCAATTACATTAGTGTTAGCAGAGTGGTCAGACAGACTAGTGGAATAGAGTATAAAAATCTAGAAAAAAATACATATTTGTAAGTATTTAGATGACTTGCCATGTGGGGAGAAACAGATTCTCTAACTTATCAAATGTCAGATAGATTAAATATTTAAGTATAGAAAAGCAATCTGTAAACATTGCAAAAGAAAATATAGATACATAGTTAAACAACCTCAAAAATATGAAATATGTCTTTTAAAAAAACACACACAGTTAGAAACCATAAAATTATTTCATTATATGAAAATTTAACATTGGTACTTTAAAACAACACTGACACCACAGAACAAAATTAAAAGGCAAATGACAAATTGGGACAACATTTGTAAAATACATAATAGGGTGTTGACATATTTCAACTTCACAATCAAGGCAATATGTGTCAATTATCTAGATTCTAAATGTTTATAAAGGGAGTTTCTGAAAACCAGTTTTGCAACACTTAGTCATTCACCTACTTTGAGAGAATCAAAGAGTTGATGCTGAAGAGGCTAGAAGTTGGACTAAAAGAGAATTTCTTTAGAAAGAGTTGTTGAAGTACTGTGGGTAACAACCATCAGGGTGGTAGTACTCAGTCCTCCTCTCAAGCCTCGTGAGAGATAACTTAAAAAGACTACTCACAGAGCTTGGTGTGTGTTTTCTGGAATGTGCAGACGAGGACAAACTAGTGTCTGACTCAGCCTTGAATTGAAAAATGTTCCAAATGAGAGAGATGAGCTGAAGCAAATGTGCAAGTAAAACAGAGATTTGAGGTTGGAAAATAACTCCACTTTCTCAAAGAACACATCAAAGTGCATGATCTGAAGAAGAGATGTGGAGCCCATGAAGGAATATCACCAAAAAATCATTTTAAAAGGGATCAAGGAGGTAATATCACGGCATCTACTCTGGGTAACTCAAAGCTAATCTCCCACTGAAGACAATGGAAAAAGTTAGGTAATATTTATTTTTTAAAGTCACCTTAAAGGTGATGAAAAGCTAACTAAATGGTGAGAAACTACCCAGTTGAATCCTGGAAAATCTGGAATCCAGTGTGGTGACTCTAGCATTTGAAAGTCTCCTTTCTAGGGTATGCAAAGGCTGCTGAGAGGCTCAGCAGTGATGTCCTCAGACTCTTAGGGATGCAGGAAATCAAAAGACAGAATCCAGACTCTGCAAGGATGAGGACCTGAGGCAACCACTCATGGGTTTGAGCTGAACTCTAGGAGTAAGAGTGAATTAAAAGTAAACCAGTCCTCACAGGACATGGACTCTTTCAGGTGGTTAAGAAAATCTCAGGCACTAAAACTGAATAAAATTGTTAGTTCGAAAAACACTGGCTAGGTGCATGTAAAACCATTTTAGGCCTCAATTTTTCCCACAATAATTTTTCAAAAATGATATTCCATATATAATCAAAGATAACCAGGTTCAGAAAAGGATATGATAACATGAACAAAAACCTGGTACAAATAAGAGACAACAGAAGGACACCCAAGTATGGTTACTGTGTTCCAGAAAACAAAATTTAAGTTTTAAAGTCTTGGAATATATCTAGAAACTTTAAAAAGTAACATAGCAGATTTAATAAAGAAACAAACAGAAATTCCAGAACTGAAATATAAAAAGAAAAAAATTAAGAACTCACTAAATATAGTTGGTTTTAATATTCAAATGGAGAACTGGTTTAACATTCCAAAATCAATCAGTATAATTCATCATATTCGCAGAATAAAGGAGAAAAGTGACATCATTTCACTAGATGTATAAAAAGAATTTGAAAAAATGCAATATCAAGTCATGATAAAACTCTCAGCAAACTAAGAGTAAAAGAGGACTTTCTTAATATAATAAATGCCACACATAAAACATCTACAGCCAATATCACAGCAACTATATCCCCCTAACATCTGAGGGAAAGGCAAGAATGTCTGCTCTCACCATTTCCATTCAACATTGTCCCAAAGATTCTAGCCATTGCATGAAAGCAACAAGAAAAAAAAGGTAAAACTATCAGAAAGGAAGATGTAAAACTGTATAGTCAGGTAATTTTATTTATATCCTCAGAAATCTAGAAAACAATTATTAAATATAAGAAGCGAATTTAGCAAGATAACAGGATACAATGTTATAGAAAATAATTTGAACATTTTATACTAACAGCAAATATTAGAAAAATAAAATTTACAAAATATAGGCCGGGCGAAGTGGCTCACGCCTGTAATCCTAGCACTCTGGGAGGCCGAGGCGGGCGGATTGTTTGAGCTCAGGAGTTCGAGACCAGCCTGAGCAAGAG
>CM052443.1:62742417-62761576 GCA_028533085.1 Varecia variegata | reverse complement strand
ACCTTCCCCCCTCTGGCCTGTAACACCAGGAGATGACATTCCTTTGCCTTAATCATCCCAGGGCCAGGTACCGGGCAACTAGACACCACCTGTAAAACTGAAGAGTCCCCCCTGCAAAATTATTCGAACTAGTCAATCCTAAACTGTTCACCCTGCCTTGCCTTGCCCTGCCTTTCCCAGTAAACCCAGTAAAGGCTCTCGAGCGGTCAGAACCTTCTCCTCTCCTCTGTCTCCCCCATGTGGCCCTGTGTGGTGTGCTCTGCCTCTGTCTCTAGGGTATGTGACTATAACAGGCTTTGTTTTCCTGAAGCTCTCCTCTCTCTCTGTCTCTACCTGTGGCCACACCTGACTGCCCATCATACAAAAAAATGCAAAATATAGGGTTGACTCAGATGGTAGCTGCCCTATTACTCTTCCCAGCTTTTTTTTCTTCCTTCTTCTTGTTTCTGGAACTATGACATGATGATTAGAGCTCATCATGAACTGACCTTGACAATAGGACCCTGGACCTACGGATGGCACAACAAAAACAGAAAAGGAACTGGCTCCTTGATGACATCACTAGATAGTTAAATCAGCCCTGAGCAACTTACCTCTGAATTTCATGTTATGTGAGAGAAAACTCCAACTCTTTCTAGTTAAAAGCTACAGTTATTTTAGTTGTCTGTAACCAGTAGCCAAACGTAAGCTCTCACTGATAGTGGCTCTTTGCTTTCCTCATGCTATTCAGCCTCTCAGAACGCCCTTCCTCCCTCTACCTTCCAGTTCCTCCACTTTCCAAAATACCACTCATTCTTCAAAACTGGGCACAAATGCCACTTCCTCCTTCCACAGCCACTCAATGCTTTGCTTTCCGCCTGTGTAATAGCAGTACTGAAGCCCAAAAATGGGCTCTGCCGTCTACGAGCCATGACACCGTAAGCACGTCTTTAACCTCTCCAAGACTGATTTCCATCATGTGCAACATGGGGATGGAGAAAGTTCTGATTCATATTATGATTGGAAGAAATAAATGAGATAAAATCTGTGAAACAGTATAATATGTGGCATATAGTAAGTACTCAATAAATGATTCTAATGATGATTATTATTATCATTATACTTGTGTCTCAGTTAGTTGGCTATAGATCTGTCTCACTAATAGCATAAACGTACTTTGAGGGTGGGGCCAATGACTCATTGTCCTTGTCATCCCCACAGCACCTCATTTATAGTTAGATGAATGGATGAACCCACAAAGGGCAGCATTGTACTAACCAGCACGATAATGGCCAGGAAAGTGTAATGCATTTGCCCAAAGACTTCTTTTAGACAATGGAAAAGTTAGAGAGCAAACTTGACAGCACACCATATGAACATTTTCTCAATTATGGCCCATTCATTTCAAATATGGTTTTGTCTGCTTACAGAGGCTTTTGTCACTTGCAAGTTGGTGGAAGTGGTGACACACTCGTGCAAGCTGAGCAAGCTCCTTGTGCAACAGAAGAGAAAATATGCAGCTCCATATCGCATCAGGCAGTAGTAGCCACTGTGAGAAATCAGCACCTTTTTTGTGCTTCTGGAATGAAACAAAAGGCAGCATGCAATTAAAAGGCTAGCTCAACAAGGAAAGGTCACACATCTCCAAAACAAAAGAAATAGAAAAGCACTGCATTTGCACACAGCACATATACCACACAGAGACCAGGCATCTCTTTTCTTTCCTTCCACCTACCTCAGCCCATCTCATCCACAACACAGAGTCCACATCCCAATGTTTGGAAATCAAAATGAAAAACATCAACAGAGAAACCCAGCTGAAGATTTTTAAAGCCCTGTGGTTCACTACTCTGTGGTTTCTCATTGCTATTAGTTAACCGCAGCTCAAGGTCTTCTACTTCAGTCTCTGGTGTGGTTCTTTCCACAAATACTACTAGTGTCTGGCAGGTAGGTGCACTGACCATAGTTCTGTAGTTCCCTGTTGGACTGCATCCCGCAGCCACAGCCCAGTCCAAATAGGGGAGGCAACTGTTGGTGCTGGAAAGGACCCTGGAACTGCTCAAAGCGTCTTTGTCTCCAGCCTTCTTGCTCCTTCCATGGTTGACTCCATTTTCTTGACACATTGGGTTACTATTAAGGTGGAAATAAAATCGACTTTCCAGATCAGACATTTATGACGAAGTTTTTCTGACTTCCTCATTTTAGAGAAGGCTTATAACATCACATAGAACTGGGTCTCCACCAGGAACATCCCGTCCTAAACCACAGATTCCCTGAAAACTTGGCATCCCAATGTCAGCATGGAGACCTTCCGGCTTTCAGAGTCACTGACAGAGAATGATCACATTTCAGGTCTTATGCGTCGTGTTGTTGCTCACTCTATAATCTCATACATTGCATAAATAAGGCAAACGTTATAAACTCATGCTCTTGTGCAATTCTGGAATAAATCTGATCCAGGATCCTGAATGTTGATGTAGCAAAAATGTGATTAAGTCTTTTCTAGAGCTTTTCCTTGTGTGCCTCATTCAAATAAACATCAACTCAACCATCAAAAATAATTTAAGAAGCAATTAAAATATTTACTAGAGTCCTTCTAAAAATACCAAAGGGGACCTAGCTCCAATAAAACATCTTAAACTCCTGCTTCCCTGTCTCTCTCCCTTTCAGACTTCCTCAAACCCTTCAGTAGCCCCCTGGGCTGTGCTGGCTGCTGTCTCTCAGCTGCCCCAAATGTTCTCCCATCCGGTCCACTCCCATCCCCCTGCATTTCTGTTTATTTCCTTCTACTAGTTTTATTCCTTTCTAGTATAAAATCTCAGTGGCCTATTTGGCTTCCTCTAATTCCCCAGCATTTTTACACAGTATTATAATTATCAACATAAATTTGTAGGATTCAAGAATCTCCAAAGGCTGTTGATAGTCCTGTATTTAAATTTGTTGTTCCTGTTACATGAAGTATTTGTATCCTAATTCTATGTCCAATATAAGCCCCATGCAGAACATGCTGTTTAAAAGAGTGGGGAAAGGACACTGTATTATTAAATACCTAAACCATTTAAAAATATATTTGTAAATCAGAAAAGTGAACTTTAAGTTCCATTGAGTTCTAATAGGTCAATGGGCATTTATCAACACACACACAACACACAAAAGAAAAACACTTGCTCTTTGATGAGCTTGCCTCTCATTTATGTGCTACCTCCAGCCTTTGAGGATTCAGCTTTACATTCGTAGCTTTGCATTTTACTTATGGTTATGGATTTCACAATAGTCAACATTTTTACTTTGTGAATGCTGCATTTTTTATCTTGGTGCTTAATGATACTAACTTTGCATATTAGAATAAAAAAGCAAGGGTATCTAAGTAAGAGAACAGGAACACCTGAAAAAGGCATGGCTGTTTGCCAAGGTTCCCACCTGCACTGAATCACTTGTTAATATACATAATTGCCAAGGATCCATTTAAAAGATGTTTTCACTCCAATTGCCACTACACTGCTGAAGTGATGACTGGTGGAGAAAAACTCTGCAATCCTCACCTGGCTTTAGGAAAAAGCACAGATCAGGGGCTTAGCCTCTCCCACCCAACACATTCCATGCCCATGTATTACCAAACGACTTTCCTACTCAAACAAGGCTTTTCCCTTTCTGAAACACTGAGATTCAAGATCAAATAACAATGAGACAAGGGTGTTGATTATTCACGCAGCGCACGGCCTGGGTACCTCATTTTCACTCTCCATATTTTGAGACACATTCTTGCAAAAGAATTTTTCAACAGATCCTAGAAGAAGAAAAGAAATTTAGCACTTAAGACAGGAAGAAACCAAACAGTGACATATCCCTCTAGTCTAATGAGCAAATATCACTGCTATCCCAAGGAGGCTGTAAGTAACCACATTCAATTCAGAGAAAGGAAAACCTATCCAGAGAAGTTGTGACAAGTCTGTGGATTTCAAACTTTCCATCATTAAGAAAATCAATTTGCTAACAAAGACTCCAGAAAAGATCATGGCCTTTCAGCAGACAGAGCTCATCTTAGTTTGATTATATGTTCCTATTACAGAGCAATGAACTAGCAGGCACCAATTACAATCCCCTGAACAAATAGTCCCTTCCACTTAATAGCTATTCCTTTATCACTTTTGACAGTCTAAGAATAAAAGGATATCAGGTGATAAACACAGGAAAGCTACTGGATGGATTCCCTCACCTCATCTGACAATTGTAAGGAGGCTTTTGGTCACAATTTTCAGGCATCATTTTTAAACACTCAGAATCTTTGGGCAAGAACCACATGGTCTGTGATTACATCAAGCCTAGAAGACCCCTCTACACCAACCATTGGAGAAACTGGAAGCTCATGATGCTTAAAAGCCTTAACCTTGACCATTCTTTTCCTTTGAGGAATTACTGACATCAAAGTATCAAATCGCTGCCCACTTCCCCCCACCTCCCTCACCCCTTGTCAAAAAATGTTTTGTTTACAATAACTTGGCCTAAAACATTATATACCAATATTAATGTTAGAGAAAGTTGGATCAATGACATACAAGAATTCTTTGTAGTCTTATTGTAAATTTTCTGTAAATATAAAATTATTTCAAAATAAAAAGTTAAAAAAGCAAGTTAGATGACAATAGTGATAAAGATTGCTGACTATAGCAGGAACAAGTACAGCTAATTGCTCTATGTTGGCTGAAGCAATGAAGAGAACAATTTCATTGTGAAATGCAAACTGATACTTTATTATACCCATTTCTTACAAAAATGCCTTTACTATTGAAAAGCCGCGAGAATGGGTGTTGGCCGATGTGTCCAGGATTCTAGTGAGAAACAGGTCTTAAGCTCCAGAAGTTAATGAATACATCCATTCCTATGTTAGACCTCTTAGAGGTTTGAAGTCTGGAATGAAATGTGTTTGCTGAGCAGAACTGTTGGAATTCTTTGCCTCTGGGATCCAAGTGCAGGAGGAATAACATCCACAAGGGAAAATGGGACAGAGAGGAACTGCCAAGGCCAGGTGTTTGTCCATCAGATGAGCTCCCACGCTTCCAGCAGGCAGCCGTGGTGCCAGGTCCCTGCTCTGCCTGCCCTCATGTGCCTTAACCAGCATCACACCCCACATCAAATCTGAGTAGGGCAATGCAGAAACCCATCCCTGCAAGGAAAGATTAGAAAAGTGAAGAATGGCCTCACATCCTTGTCTGAAGTGTAACTACCTCCAGTTATGTAAAATCAGAGAAAAGAAAATTTAAGTCCTGTGGACATTTACCCTATGAATATCATTTCTCCAGCCTCACTATGCAGAAAGACAAATGAACTTTTATGCAGAAAATTAGTATTTCAATGAGATTTAGAGAGAAAAATTTATTCCTGGAGTAGGCAGAATTCAGATCCTCTCCATGATTTGGATCAAACGAAGCAGCACCTAGCACAGTGTCTGGTACACAGCATGTGTCCACTAAATGGCAGTGTCCTTCCTCTAAGTAGCCTCACGAATGCAGAGTCATATATTAAAATCTAAATATGTGCTTCTTTGTGGTGATAACTGAGACAAGGAGAATCATAGATATCTTTAAAAAGCAAAGGTAAAGAACACAAATTAGGCAATAAATGGCTGAAGACAAACCAGAAGGGACTGAGGGAGATGGCGTTTGCATAAACAGATGAAAAAGACTAAAGTCTGATGACAGAAAAGATATTTTATATTAGGTCTGTTCAGGCACAGCCAATAAAGACCCTCCAAGCGTCAAAAAGAGTCAGCCTATGAAGTTCTAGGGCATACGGGCCTGGGTGGGCTGCAAATGGAAGTGATTACCAATTCTTCAGACTTTGCAATAAACTTTGTTGCAGAATAATTTGGTTGTACAGGGAAGCTCTAAAGGTAATACAGACAGGTCCTGTATCCGCCCCACTCCATGTTGCCTGTTACCATCTTACATTACCAGAGTATATTTGTCACTACTAAGAAACCAACGTTGGAAAAATTACTATTAAATAAACTCCATGTTTTATGTAGATTTTAATAGTTTTTCCACTAATATTCTTTTTCTATTCCAGGGTCCTATCCAAGGTAGAATATAGCATTACATTTAGTCATCTTGTCTCCCCAGGTTCCTCTCATCTGGGACAGTGTCTCAGACTTTCCTCGTTTTTTCATGACCTTGACACTTTTGAGGAGTAATGATAAGGTATTTTGCAAACTGTTCCTCAATTTTGGCTTGTCCAATGGTTAGACCCAGTCATAGTTAGACTGGGGTCGGGGGGGAGGAGAACACTACAGAGGTGCAGTCCCCTCCATGTGGGCAGAAGCTGTTAACCTGACTTGGCATGGAGGATGTCAGCCTTGACCACCTACCTGGGGTAGTGGCTTCCAGGTTTCTCCACCTGAAAGTAACTCTTTTTCCACTTTTCTACTCTAATATGTCACTGACTATGTCCACACTCAAATCGGGGGGCACGGGGACTAAGTTCCACCTCCTTATTATATAAATTAAAAATTATTACAAAATTATTTAGGATTCTTCTGTAAGGAAGATTCATCTCTTTGTCCGCACTTATTTATTCACTCATTCATTTATTCCAGAGTGGCTCATGGATATTTATTTTATACTTTCCGTTATAATCTACATTATTTATTTTGTTGCTCAAATTGCTCCAGCTTTGATCAGCTCTTTCAGGATTACACCTGTGTCCCTTTGACCTGCCCCATTCTTCTGTTTTTTGAGCAATTCTTTACTTTCTGGTACTATAGGATGTTCCAGGCTCATTTTGTATATTCCTGTCCCAGCCCTAGAATGGCCGTTTCTCCAAGGAGGCCTGGATTCTTTTATGAGAAAGCAGAGTCAGAAAAGAAGACCCACGCACTGGGTGTTGCCCCCTCACTCTCTGCACTCAGAGATCCCACTGAACTATCTATGATAGGCTCAGCCTTCCTCTGGAGCATGCTCTTGGTCTGCCAGCATCTGCTTTCTGAATTAGGGCTGTCCTGTGTCAGAGGCAACCTCTGTGCCTCTGGCTTCATGTTTCTACGTGCTGGGACTTCAGTGTGAGTAATTTCCCTGCCCTCTCTCACACTCATCACTCACCTCAAAGGAGGTAGCGTGAATTATCTCTTTAGGGATTTCGAAAGAGGAAACTAAGTCTGCCCAATCCCTTCAAAGCTCTCTCTTTCCAATGTGCCCAACAAAAGAGCAGGGACAGTAGTCAGCTGTCTGAGAGTCAGGAGGGTCTGGGGTGTCTAACAAGCCGACAATCTCATTTAGGGTGGAGGATGAGGAGGTCAGCCGTGGCCATGCTGCAAAGCCCATCCCTCATTCACTCATTTGGGTTTGTTCCTTAGTTCACACAGGCTTATTTACCTCCTACACTTGCCAGGCACTGTTCTAGGCACAAGTGACACAGCAGTGGAAACATAGGCAAACAAAAAACAGATTTCCTGCCTTCATGGAGCCAACATATTAGCAGGGGAATAAAGACAATAAACAAAAATAAATATGTGAAGGTCAGGTGGCTACAAGTGACACGCAGAGGCAGAGCATACCTGCAGAGAGCACAGGGGAGTTCAGAGGGTGGTAAGGGCTGGGTCTGTAGGCCACGAGCTATGAGCGATTCGGGAAGTCACTGATAACTTTGAGTGGAGGAATAATATATTTCTCTTCCTTTCTCTCTTTTAGGGATCACTCTGACTGCACGTTTAAAATAGCCTGTTGATGGGAGTAGTGGGCAGTGAGAAGGCAAAAGGCAAGGGAGAACGCAGACAACCAGCTGGCGGCTCTTGCAAGAATCTAAACCACAGATGGTGGTGGCTTGCACCAGGGCGGTGGCAGTAGACGTGGCACAGGAAAGAGAAGAAGCCTCTGATTACTCCAAGGTGTTTGGGCTGAGTGACTGGTGGGTGGAGTTGGACTTGACTGAGATGAGAAAACTGTGGGAGGAGCAGGTTGGAGTGGAAAGGATCAGCAGTTCCATTCCAGACATGTTAAGTTAGTAACAGCAAGGAAATGGTTAATGTCACATCTCGAAAGACCTGGTCTCCCCAAGAACTGCTTTCTTAGAAACAGCAGCGTTAAGATAACAAGGGAGGTATCTGTATCTGGGTTGGGGGGCTGTGGGTTGGCATGCAAGTCTTGGAACTGCAAATAACTAGAATGACAGAAAACGTTGACAGGGAAAGGAGGTTTGACTTCTCTGTGTCAAGGTGACCCCAGGCACCTCGGCTCCCATCCATGGCGGCCTTGCACATCTCAAGAGGGAGACAGGGCAAGAGGGGCTGGTGTGTGGGTCGCTACCAGGCCCCTTCATAAGATGAAGATGCTGTGCCTGCCAAACCCCCTGCTTTGAATCTTGCTCCAAAGCCATCTAAACATAACATTAAAACCTATTTGTGTCTCGTAAGTCTGATGCCAATTTGAAGCCATAATCACATCTGTGCTGCTACGTAATAAAGCTGATATTTTAATCTCTGCTTGTCTGAATTCTTTAATTTCATAACTAGGGAGGAAGAGAGAGGTACTATTATGATTATTGGCTTCCTAAATTTCTGACATCTGGGTGAGAGATTCCTTCAGGCTGTGATTGGTGCAAATCAGTCTTCATAGTAACTCAGAAGGCAAAAAGTTAACTGCAGACATGAAAATCCAACACCATCAGATCAATTAAATCTTTACCCAACACTTGGAATGACAAAATTTCTCTAGTGCTGCTTCTTTAACGATGAGCACATGGTTCCCTAAACAGAAAGAAAGAGCTCTTCTTCCGTGACGGTGGTCACTGGAAATGCTGAACCAAATGGCCCATGGCAGAGGCCAATGCACAGCAAGCAGACCCGGGCCCACCCTATCTCTGGCAGGCTGTGCTCTCACGAGGGGTGAACAGTCAAGGCCACAGGAGTGGCCCAACCGCTTCATGATGCGTCTCCTCCGTTACTGCATCCACACAGCCCATGGGAGCCACAGAAAGACTGATCTGCAGAGAGGTCTTTGCCGAGGTTCTGATGGGCCTGTTGGTCCATCATTACACAGAGCTGCTAGGGTTGAACCTGACACTTCCTTCATCCTCAAGTGGTGGCAAGAGGAAGAGAAGTGAGAACATATTATGAAAAGTGATGCTGGTGGCATTTAATCATGGTTCTGTAAGAAAGAAGTTTTGAAGTCAAGTTGTAAAACTTGCTCTTGAGACCACAGACGTTAGGAGTGCTCATCCAAAAGTGATGCTAACATTGGAGCAGTTGGAGAGTCATGGATCTAGGCACCCTTTCTGCACCCCTCCTTATCAGCTCCTCCTGGATTTTACATTTTAATTGGGTCTGGCACATGCAACTGTTCCTTTTTTGTTTCCGGCAGCCTGACAGATTAGACCACTTGGCTTATTAACGACTTGGCCACCTACCAACAGCACAAGCACTGGGATAAATCTCAGTGGAGGTTGTCTCCTCTCCATTGGCCGAGCCTGGTCTTGAAATGCTTTGAGATCTACTGCAAGGAAGGCACAGGGAAACGATTTAATTGCTCAAGACAGCAGTGATTTGCACTCGCTTATCAAAGAGAATCATCTTTTGAAAATTCACACGTACATCTCCTCAATGCCATCGCAACCACACCTGGCTCACAAAATCCCCTCTCTCATCTGAGAGATGTGCCTAGAACAAAATGACTTCTTGGATTATTTTATGTACTACAGTTAAGTGACCACAGTTCATCATCCCTTTTATATAGCTACATCAGGAGTCCCCATATAATGTTTCCTTTGCTAAACTACCCAATGACATATTGATATAATTTGGAAATAAGGAGCCACCTGACAACTATGACTATACAACCATTATGCTCAAAGGAAACAGACAACTAACACACAATTTAGGTAAAGACTGCTCAAAAGACTTCACCCCTTTCTCTCTACTGCCTAAAAAATGCAACGTCGACAGTACTGTCCCTTTTATTTTGCATAGGAAATCTCTTTCCTTATGCATAATTCAATGTCTTTCATTTCCACTTTCTGCATGTCCTCACACTGGCCTGGTGGATGGACCACCAAGCCAGCTGCCCAGGATGGCAGACCCCTGGGAGCATTTTGTTAAACCACTGGACTGACTAATGCAGTGCCACATGGCAATAAGGAAGTCAGTTACTCAGAGGACAAACAACCTCAGGTTTCCTCCTACCACTCAACACAGGCCATTTGCCTTAGCCCGGCAGTGTTTCAGGAAGGCTGACAATGAGCCTGGAAAACAAAACCCAGTTCTGCTCTCAGGGAGCCACAGCACAGAGCACACTGCAGCCTCCTGAGCAAGCGGGCATGGAGGGAAAACAGCCCAAAAGGCTGTGAAAAGGCAGAAGGAGTAGCTTTCTGTACTCATGCAATTTAAAAAGTTACAATTAGGGGAAAGGGAAAAACCTAGAGAAAACATTTTACTGTAGAAATAAAATCTTAAATATTTAGACAATGAGAGGAGCAAAGGGACTGCCACAAAAGCCATTCTGCATACCAAGAGTCGTACATGATGCGACAATGTGACTGCTAAGCAATGAATGCTTTCATCCCAGATTACTTTTGTCACTAATTACCATTTCACCAATATTTCCAAGACCTTCCACAAGAGAAGTAAGATACGATGCTTTTCCAAAGTCTGGCAGGGGTTTAGGTCAGGAAACAAACTAGGTTTCACATTTGGAAGGTGGAGGCTGAGAAGGTATCATTTGCCCCACATAATTTGAAGGTGTCTAGACAGACCTAATAAAAAACAAAAGCACCTAACCTTTAACAACCTATTAAGACAATATCAGGGATTTTTTTTCCTGCTAGAAAACTGCTGTAGAGAGCTACACATTTTTAGCCAAAGGGTGTGTGTCAAGATGCTCACACTGCCGCAGCCTGTTTGCAGCAGGGGTTGCTAATTAACACGGCCAACCTGCGTGTTGAAACAGCACCGTCCACCAGAGGCCAGAAAGAGACTGTCACGCAGAGGACTGTTGAGGCCCATTCGGATTCCAGGCGAATCGAATACAGACTTAGGAAGAAACAAAGCACAAGAATATCAGTGAGTGAGACCAAAATTGTCAGTGACATGCCAGCACAATGCATTTCTGAATCCTCTTACACAGATTTCCTTCCATATACTTATTCATAAAATCTTCACAGTAATCCTTCAAAGCAGGTGGGACAAATACTACACCCATTTTACAAATGACCAAACTAAATCTCAGAGAGTGTTGGTTGAATGTCAACCAAAGACATTCAGTGAACCAGTGGCAGGGCCATGACGCCTACCCAAGTCTTTAACTTCATTTTCTGAATTCCAGCACTGGTTAGAGTATCCCAGAAGAAATAAAAAACAAAGGTGAGGCAATCTTTGGAAGAGTTTGCTTTAGGAGGTACATCTGCAGAAGGTCCCCTTGAGGGCAAGCAACATGAACGATAAGTGAGGGTTCTTGCCATCTTGGAAGCAAAGCAAAGAGATGGGGAGAGGTTGAGTACTGATGTCACTGTGCTGTGCTAGATGGAACCTGAAAAAATTTTCAAATAAGCAAACTATATTTTTTCTGTTGCCCCACTGGTTTGAGTAGTGATTCTCTCACTTGCAATCTAAATAATCCTGATAGATCCAATGCCGTTGAGCAGCTCACAACTCTCAACGCAATCCACATGCACTACTCTATGCCTGTTCATGGTCTTTTCACCAACTGATACTCCTTTTCTCACCTGTTGAACTCCTATCTATCCTTCAACACCCGCTCACTTACTATCTGCTAAATAAAGCCTTTCCTGATTCCACCGATACAATCACTTCTTTTTCTTTTGCTCCCCAAACATGGTATTTGCATTCTCTTACAGAACTTCATCCTCTGGAATAACTATCTCTCCTTCACCCCGTACACTATCTTACACACCGTAGACCTTCAATGCATAAGTAGTTTTACCACACTGTATAAACTAGAATATTAACTGATTTCTCAGAATATTGTCAATGTTGACACTTAATTTAAAAGGTTAATATTACATGACAAGACAAAAGAATAGTCACACCTTGGTTTCATAGCTCCACGTGTATTAGACGAACATGCAGTATCAGACATGTCCCATTAATCCCCATAGCCAGTCGTTCTGGATATCATTTTGGGGGTAGCAGAACATAAAAAAATTACAAATCCTGCACATTTCATATTAAGCACATAGAGTTTATTTTGCAGATGTACTCTGTTAACTTCACTGATGGAAGGCATGTTCCTCAGCTTCCCAAATCTTATAAGAATATCATAAGTATACTTTAATCTGTGTCATCTACTCAGCTGTTTCTCAGAATACCTTTGGAATGTTATATTTTACTAATGTTTATAACACATCATGTAACCTAGTTCCAAAACATAAGGAAAGAGAATCAATGCAAATAAGAATTTTTTTTTTTTTTTGCACAAAGATCCAGCAAGGTGTTTCATATTCCTAATCTGGGTTTATTCTCTGAAACAAAAATGAATTAATCATTTTCTATCTACACAGCACTCAAATTGGAGAGGCAGATTCTATTTTCTAATGCTTGATTATTAAAATGTATTTCAGATGAAAGGCATAAAAATGCTTATTTCCATGCAAACTACTAGACAGCAAAATGAATGGAACTCTCACGCTCATGGAAAATGCCAGCACCTGAGAGAGCAATATATTCAATCAGAAGAATGCTGTAGCTTTTACCTTCCAGAATAACTGTTTTGTAAGATTATTTTTAATTAGCCAATGGATTTTGGTCTGCCAAAATAAAACTAATATTGGCATAGTATCTTACAGTTTATACTTTACTCTGATAATTATCCCCATTTTATGTTTATGGAAAATGAAGCCTAGAAGTGATACAGTGAGGGCACGATGAAGCCAAAAGCCTGTGTGTCACCCCCAATGGCCATGTGATATATTACACAAGTGCCAACAAATTTGCTGCTCATGAGATCTTTTTGCCCAGCTCTGATTTCATACCATAGCTGCCTTGAGGTTCTCAAAAGCTGTTGTCTTACGGAGCTGCCTCTTCAGCACAGCCTCACCCTGGGGGATGGGAGACCCCCTCACCTTCCTCAGCTTCATGGCTCTGGCTCCCATCTCTCCATTCTTGTGCCCTCCCATCTGGGGTGGCCCCTCCAATCTGGGCTGGCCCCTCCAGACCTGCCTTTCGCTTGGAGATGTGATGACTGACTCTGAGTGGGACAGTCCAGGCCTCTGGAAAGGCAAAGAAGAGTTACCCTCTTCTTTGACCCTGATCTTGTCCAACACACACAAACAGTAGAAATATGTCTCCAGTACACTGGACCTTTGCTCCAGTACATGCGATAGGTCATTACTCCAAAAGAGGCTATCGCCAGCATCCCGGAGTGGGAAGGATCCCTTCAAACCAGGTTTGAAAAAGTCTCTGGAAATGGGGTGACTTGAGGGTGGAAGCTTTTCCTTTTTCTCCTGAATTGTGTCCGTAGTCACCATTTGGGGTGTCTGCACTGACCCGCTGTCCAGCGCAGGTGGTGGCAATTGGTCACCCCAAGTGCTGCCACACACACCACGTGCGTCTGCAGTGGGTTCATGGAAGATCCAGAGCCTGAACGTATGTGACAGGCAACATTCTCCCAGGGGGCCTCTAACACATTCAGTGAGCGGGGCAACTTGAGAGGCCAAATGACTTTCAGGCTGTGCTATACCCAATTGCCTCTGAGTTATCGCAGGGAGGCTGCATTCAATAGAACTCTGCACCGGACTGTTCTGACCACCACTTGGTACTTCCCTGGCAAGG
Source organism: Varecia variegata (assembly GCA_028533085.1). Taxonomy (NCBI): domain Eukaryota; kingdom Metazoa; phylum Chordata; class Mammalia; order Primates; family Lemuridae; genus Varecia; species Varecia variegata. The sequence continues at coordinate 62,747,826 of CM052443.1, read as the reverse complement.
GTCTCCCTTTCACTCTTTGTGATGGCTCATGTCCACTCACTTTTATGGGCAATATCAGTTTGAAGAGACCCCAAGTGAACCCCACATTGTCTGATTCCTTGCTCCTTCCTTCGTGGCTGTCACAGGAGGTGTGCATTGGCCCTCAAGCAGTCTGGATGTGGTCCTCACCTCTGGGGCTGTCAACCTTACACCCAGCTGTGACATCCTTAGGGGCCCCCACAGGCTCTGCTCCTCTGAATGCCTCCGTGACCTTGGCCTCCAGGGGTATCTCTGCAGGGGAGGAAACACCACTTTCCAGCACAGTGGGTTTTGACATTAGCGTGCTGTCACTTGTGGGAGATACAGAAATTTCTAAAAATTCTCTGCACTTCCTGCCTGGAACACCCCTTCTCAGTGTTCCCTTCCCTCCCCCAGGTTGTCCTAGAGGTTCCTCCTTTGAGCTGACAGTAGAGTCCAGAAGTAACCATTCCTGGACAGGCTCTGTCCAGTCTCCTCTGAAGTCCCCCTTTCTTCACATGCATGTCTGAGTTGTGGCTGAACCCCCAGTCTCTCAGGAAACATCTCATCCTCACTGGGGTTCTGAATACGTCTATTTCCTCCTCATCCTACTTTTTCTGAGCAGAATCTTCCTGCTTAAGATTCTCAGCAGAGGACATGGCAGCTCTCCCCTGTCTCTCTCATTACTTACCACAGGTTCTTGCCACTCACAAGACTGATTTCCAGGAAAATCTTTCCTCAGGAAGGAATTGGAAAATTCTGAAGACAAGGCCATTTCTGACAAGTTATTTTGGGAGCTTAAAGAGAAGTGATGAGCATCCATTTGGGCACTGGAGTGGATCTCCGAGCAGAGGATTAGATGGTCTCAGGTGATCATTTCTCTTACTTCCTAGAGCTTTTGAACTTTGGCAAAGGTTACACCGAGGGAGTCTCAGAGAAATATTGGGACTCTTCAACCCATGCTCTTCAGGAGAGTTGGGCAAGAAATTCTGGGCCCAATTTATACCATGTCTCAGCTCTGTGTCTCAGGGACCAAGGCACCAGCCAACATATGGAGATTGGGTTCAGCTGGGTGGCTCTTCCTCTGGGCTCTCTGGTCCCAACATTGCTCCACTTCTCCAGGAGCCACTTTGGACACTTCGTGGATCAGAAGTTTCCTTCCACTTGCTGAATGAGGTAGTGACACATGAGGGTTTCCCAGCCAAAAGGTCTGATGTCCTGTGGGGCTCACTGTGGTGTCTTGGGAAGCTGTTGACACTGGCTGGCTGCCGTTACTGGAAGAATCACCGTGGAGAATCCCCATGCTTTCATAGTAAGTCACATGCTTGGCCTGAAGTGCTTTAGGTCACGGGTTTGAGAAGTGTCTGTCTCATTCTGTAGACAGTGTCCAGTCAGTGTGGAGGGCAAGGGATTCAACTGCAAATAAAAAGAAATAAACATTTTCTAAAACACCTCATCAATGATTCTTCTGGCTATGATGTGGCCCTACTATATCAACATTCATTATCGACATTTTCATGAGTATTTGAGGGCAGTTTAATAACAACAACAGCAAGGCAAGTAAGGTCCCGAGAGAAACAAAGAAAAACTTCACCATTAGTATTTTATCACATTCAGTCATGTTACAGGTCTTAGTCATTGAATAAGAAAGGTTAATTTTATCTTTTGCAGGTAATATATGCCAATTAAGTAAATATAAGGTAGATGACTTTTAAATAAGGATAACCTGGTTTATTTCAAGATTTTTCCACTTCTTTTCTTTATTTTACCAAGTGTATAAGTTACTTTGATTTCTATAAATGGCCTAGGAATTTTATTATACAAGCACAAAAGGAAGAAAGCTTAAGAAGGGAAAGAAGGAGAAAGAGGAAAAGACAAGAAAAGGTATTTGGACCCACTTAGTGCAACCATCTCATGCCAATTTATCCTTCCTGCATCTCCTGCCAACCCAGGCCAGGACAGGGAGGAATAGGATGATGAAGATGGACAGAAAGAATCCAGAAAGCAGAACGTGACCTCAGGGTCACCTGCCCCTCTAATGTAGTACTTACCAAAACTGGACCCCTGGCAAATCTGCACTTAAAAAATAATAATAATAATAATGCACCAGATCCTTTTATCCCTGACATAGGCCACATTTTGTAAAGCAAAGCTCCTATTTCTTCCTTCCTCCTCCCCCTAATTCACCCACATCTCCCCTGAGGCACCTCCAGCAATTGAAAATTACTGATATAAAAAATACCCTTCCATGCATAGAAGTCTTCAGTATATCCTTGCCATACATGGTAAGCTGCTGGAAAGTTCTGAATGAATTACATAATGAATGCACACACAACTCATGCTAACAACGAGATTTATAGCCTGTATGTGAGGCCATTTTCCACATGTTCTCTCCTTTGATCTTCATATTGACCCTAAGAGGGTTTTAGATGCCACAAGTGAGGTTCCAAGGGTGCGAGGGATTTTTCCAGACACAGAATTACACCTGCTTCTGTAAGGTCTTCTGGTCCAAATCCCAGGCTCTTTCTCCTACTTCATTGTGAATCACAGGTACAGAAATTTGACTTCCAGTCCCACCTGAGGGGCTCCATGGTTAAGAACTCCCCATTAAGGGGGCAGGACCAGCTTTTCTTTCATGAGAAACAGGACATTTTGAAGGGGGTCTTATGATGTTAAAAAACAATTGCTGTGATTTTATTACCAAGAATTGTATGAAACAGACATCTCTGAACTTTTCACCATCTCTATCCCAGGCCTGACGTGAGCCTGAGCAGGATTGAGAGCATCTGTCCCAGACATCACCTGATGTTGTTAAATGCCCATTTGGCCTCATCAAAATGGCCCCAATTTCAAAAGGGTTACTTAAAACATTGGGTATCCACTCCATGCTCTGGTCTAGAACCAAGGCTCTTAGCCAACATTTATTGGGGACCTCCCATGTAGTATGTATGGGAGGAAAAATGCATAGAACTTAAATGCTTAGGGTCTAGAGCAGGGAAAAAAAATGTATGGCTGGTGTGTTGAACATGTCAGCTGATTCTGATTTGGCTACACAACAATCAATATGCTGGACTTGGCTAATTTTTTTCCTACAAAAATATCTAAGCATGTCAAGTACTCATAATTTTGTATTAGCTTTTCTGACTTCCTAAAAATGGTAGACTGCATGACCCTAGAGTGTGTGACTTCATAAACCCCTACCCAACATGACTTCCTTTGAAGTATCTCTGATTCCCATCAGTGGGTTTCTCCTTCCCCATGCAGCAAACCACCCCTGATTCTCAGACTTTTCTTATGTGGCAGAATCAGGCTCTGTTCCAGCTCCTTCCCAATCACATACTTGGAGGTTTCCTGTAGAAACCCAGTCCATCTACAGGAACAACTGGGGGAAGGGGAGTATTAATAAACATTCTTCCCATTAGATGAGCAAAAATAGCGCAGTGTGACATGTGTGAGTAAGAGCTCAGGATGCTGGAGATGCCCACTGGAGGGGCATCTCCACAGACTTCTGGAGAGGTGACACCTCAACTGAGAGTTGAAGGCTGTACCAAGGTTAGCCTAGCCAAGAAAAGCAAGGAAAGAAGGATTCAGGCAGAATAAACAGTGTATGTGAAGCTTCCAGATAACAGAGAATTTAGCTAGAAGAAACTGGTCTAGGCCAAGATCTGCAGACCCCTAGGGGTGGGGTGAGTCACAGTTGCTGAAAGCAGTTGATGCATCCTTATGTGAGCTAAGAATTGCCTGAATAATAAGCAAATAACACTGCAATTCATAAAATACACATTCACATACAAATGACTTCTGAACTCAGAGAAGCCTTTTGAGATTTCTATTTTCTTAACCATCATACTAAAAGTATAATGACAAAAAGTATAATGACTGTCATATCATTTTTGGAGAAAAATTTTCAGGTTGAAACAAAGACCTTATATTCAAAAAGTCATATTTCATTTTGGCCTGGAGTTGGCCTCTACTCTCCCCCTTCGCACCCCCTGTTCAGTGTTCTCAGGCTGCATTTGATTCTATGGCCAATAGGAAATCAACCACATAAACAAATGCCTTCCTAGGTGTTGCTAAATCACAAGAAATTATAATGCTATATACATAATGCTGATACTAAATAATACTAAATGGACACTTCTTCTTAAACAAGTGTTTCTGAAATTTGACAAACCATTTCTAAAGACACCACCTCTTCCCTGGAAGTAACAGATATTTGCATCATGGAATTTTCCAGGGGAAAGGGATCCATACATCTCAGAAGGCAAAGGACTGGTTATAAATCACAAAGAAATACTTTCCGGCCCACTGGCTTTCACACTGCATTCTACAGAGTTCCAAGGTTGCAAGGAGGATCGGGGACCATGACAGAGGGGGCTTGGGAGAGACCTGCAGGACTGCAGAACTTGAAACCCTTCACACACTTCAACTAAAGAAGTTCCATTACATTTTAAATGGTGAGATTTCCTTCATGGAAAGGATTCTGCTGCCAAGACAAGAGGAACATTTGAAATCCTCTATATAGCATTCTCGTTTTGCAGATGAGGAGACTGAGGCTTAGAATGGTTAAGTGACTCATTTAAGGTCAGCCTGGCTGAGAACAGCAGGGCCATGACTAGGGCCCCGTGTCTACTGCACTACAGTCGTGGGACATTCTGAGACTGGTAGCACACCTGCAGCCCCTCCGGTAGGATCATCACCCATCTGTGGCCATTCCAGCTCATGTGCACACTTCTTCTGCCAACCAAACACCACTTAGTGTCTGTACCACTGCTTGGAAACTAATCACACATGTATTGCTTTTTTATTCATGGTTATATTGATCACTGTAATTATTATTGCTTTGAATTATCTAACTTTTCACAAAAATAAATATGTTGAAACAGCTCATGTTTACAGAAAATTTGCAAGTACAGTACAAATAGGGGGACCAACCATCCCCATCTGCCTGTGACTGAGGGATTTTCCCCAACACTCAATTATAAGTGCTAAAATTGGGACTACACCAGGCAAACAAGGCTGGTTAGTAACCCTAACTACAAAGTTCCCTCTGAGAGTAAGTTGACAACCTGATACTCCATTATCCCTGGATACTTTAGATTTTCAACAAACAAGGACATTATCCTTTATAACTTACTATACAAAGCCAGGAAGGTAACATTGATATATTAATGCCATCATTCCATCATTCCTTGGACCTCGTTCCATGTTCACTGACTGTTTCAGTAATGTCCTTTCTAGCAAAAGGATTTCATTCCAATCCACATGTTGCATTTAGTTGTCATGTCTCTTTGATCTCCTTCAATCTGGACAGATTCTCACTCTTCCCTTGACTTCCACGATGTTATCTAACTTTTAAGATAGCCACGTCTAGTCTCTTGGATTAGGGTCCAAGTTTCTTGAAGACACATA
>CM052443.1:62703914-62741917 GCA_028533085.1 Varecia variegata | reverse complement strand
AAAATAGCAAAACACAACAACCTGCAATTCCATCTCAGGCAAGCCTATAATGGAAGTAGCTGATAGATAAAACTCTCCTAGTTTTCCCAGCCCCTAATTTGAGGCCAGAGCTTCAAAGTTCCCTCCCTAAGCCAAGACCCAGGTGAAAGAACAGTCCCCTTTAAATGAGGAAGTCTCCCAGCCTCAGCACTTCATTATTATACAAGTGCTTTCTCTCTCCTCAACACACTCTCGCTGACTGTCTAAAGAGTAGTAACACAACTACAATCAAATTTTCACTGTTCACTTTTCGCTTAAGAAAAAAAGATTCTATTTTCCCTTTGTCCACTACTTCAACATTCTGGATGCCTCAGCAGGTGGTATAGCACGCAGAAAAGGTATGGATTCTGCTGAGCGCTGTGGCACGCGCCAGTAGTCCCTGCTACTCCGGAGGCTGAGGATAGAGGATCGCTTGAACCCAGGAGTTTGAGACCAGCCTGGGTAACATAGCAAGATCCCAATCAGTCAATAGATAGATAAATAAATAAATAGAAAATGTATGGATTCTGGAGTCAGGCAAACAATCCTGGGTTTAAATACCATGTCCAGTTCTAGCTAAGAGTGTGTCTTTAGGCAAGTAACTCAACCTCTGCTTCTTCATTCATAAAAAAAGAAACAGAAGTTCATAAAACAAATGTGATTGTTCCCGTGGAACTGAAGTCCAGGAGGAGAGGGCAGAAATGAAACAGCTCACCAACAAATGAGTGCATGAATTTGGTTAAATTGATGGGGCAGAGAGAGGTGGAGCATGAATAAAAGTTCCATTAGGGCAAAAGAAAATCAAGTTAAATTCAAAGTACTGAGTGTGACCTTGGAAACCAGACCCTGGCGAGGTTAACTCTGGTCTCTATCCCTGGGCAAGTTTCTGAAATTCTCTGTGCCTCCCTTTTCTCTTCTACAACATGGACATGATAACAGTTTCCCGCTGGGTGACTGTGAAAAGTAGTGCAACATGCTTCCCTAGCACCCCCTCTTCTCTGTGGGTGCCACCCAGCACACAACCAGCTTTCTGAGATGTCTAGATTTCCATTTAGCCTCTGGCCAGCTTGGACAGCAAACTGCCTGGAAGAAAGCACCCTGAATTAGAGGTCACCCAGGGTCCTCGAAGTCCATCAGGCCATTCCACAATGAAAAGCCAATAGACTCACAGAGTAGGACATGACTAGCTGAAACATGCTGACCAAGCTACCGGAAGCACCTTTTAAGGTATGCCCAGGCCTAAGATTGACAAGCAGAGAAACCAGCACCTCCAGTCCGTGTGTCTCTCATAAAGGAAGTTAATGAGAATAGTTCTTCCAGCTTCTGAGCACCACGCTCACCCCAGATGCTTCTGAGAGCACAGCCTTCGCATTTCCCACGGGCGGCCTGAGAACCTGACCTCCCGTCTGGATTCCGGTGAGGGAGCAGCCCTGGGAGAGGAAGACAGAACTGGACAGTTAAGAAAGAGACAGAATATCCACGGCCTGGAAACCACCGCAGTGTGACCAGTTACATAAGCCACATACCTGAGTGTCCCCCTTCCCCACAGGAGGACTGTGCAAAGGCAAATTGCTAAGCAGGTAGACATCCGGATTCTTTCAGCCAAGGGTCAGTCTGTCTGTCCAAAGCATTTGAATCTGAAAGTGAAATGTTAAGGAAAAGTACTATAAAGACATGTCACACACATTCCCCTCCCCTCCAAAACAAATAAAAACAAAAACACTTAAAGCTTGTTTTTAATAATGGTCACAAGTATTCAAACTAATAAGCGATGATGATGATGATGATGATAATAATGAAAGTTGCTTCTTAGCCCGACGTCCTGGAGGAGACTGCCCCCTTGCAGGTCTGGGGGTGGGTGCCTGGGCAGAGAAGTGGCCTCTCACACAGCGCAGGATGCAAACGCGGTGCGGCCGGGTCGCCATGGAAACCGCGAGGTGGCGGGGCAGACCCAGGGCGGACCGGGCGGACCCGGTGGCCGGGGTCTGGCTGCCTGGAGGCGCCCGAGACGTGGCTGGGGGCTGCGCGAACCCGGAGCTAAGAGAGTGACTTCCGAGTTCCCTTGACCCGCAAGAGCTCGGCCCCTTCCTGGGGTCTAGCAAAGGGAAACAGAAAGTCGCGTCTCACTCCAGAATATTCAAATTTCGCCAGATGATCGGAATCATGCTGCTTAGAAACCAGCTAAAATTTTGCTAATCAGAATCTCCCAGGAGAAGACCCGGAATCTGGATTTAACCAGGGGACATTTATAGTGTCGGGAGGTTGGTAGATACTGGGTTCGCCTATTCTTTTGTCTCAACGCTCCCCGCCCCACCCCACCCCCATGGTAAAAGAATCCGCATTCCGGATTTCCTCCCCAGCGGCTCTCAAGGGGGTCCTTGGAGCTGGGAATGCCGCAGCCTATTCCCTCCCTCGAAATGCTACGGCCAGGTGTAAGCGGAATGGAAGCGTCGCTGCTCTTTGTGGGTTTCCCACTGGAGGGCAGCCTCGTCCTTCGCTCCCACTCATTCCGCAAGGCAGTAGCCCACGGTGTGGATTCTAGCTGATTCCAGCTGCAGCCTGGTTAATACAAGCACTTCTAGAAAGCGGAGCTTGGGTGCAGAGAACGATGGCTCTTTAGGAGGAACGGGGCAGTAGCTGAGCCCAGGACTTTAAATGCAAGAAGCTCTTAGCCCCAGTTCCTGGTTTACGCTTAGGTTCAGAACAAAGAATCCACGCTCCTTGAGGTTAATACAAGTGCACTGGAGGACAGATTTCTCAGCCCCCTGAGCCTCATCCTTTACTGGGTAACTAGGCGGGACTTCAGGATTGATGCAGACCACCCCTAGCTCTGGCCAGATGGTAGGGAGCCATAAGCCTCATCTCGCCACCTTTGGGAGGCAGGATGGTGGTGAGATGGGACTCTCTCATTCACCAATCGGGATTCCCATAGTATGGGCCTTTCTGACTGTAAAATCAGGACCTGTACTATTTGCATAGCCTCTCTTAGAGGTTTAGAGGAGGCTCAGCTCTGCAGAATGGGATAATCTATGAGTTTCTAGTGCCTTATGCATTTACCATGCCTTCTTTTGATAACCTGTTTATAGGTTTGACTTCTGTGTTATGGTGTACATGGCATATAAAAAGTAAGAGCAGATTGTTCTCTATTAGCCTAAAATGTACTTCCTCCAATTCAAACTTCTGAATCATGAATTATTGCTAGAAGGGGCTGAGGGGGGCTGAGATGATTAGGACCAAGTGAACAGACCACAATATGTCCCTTAGTATTAATATAATACATGTTTTACGTAAGAAAGGGGCCCACGGTCAAGTAAGTGTGTAAAATACTTAATTAAATCTATTTCTTTACTGCAGGACTTTTTTCAGAAACTTTAGCAAGCAAGTATGTAATGTGACTCTTCAAGTCAAAGCTACAATATGCAGTATTTCTCACTTTTATTTCCTATGAAACCTTTTTTTCTACAGTGACTTACAGAGCAACTATTCTGCAGAATATGCTTTGGAAAACAGTAAACTGGAGTAACAATGGCCTCCCCATGAAGTTTCTGTAAGCAGGACTGGTATAGAGCTGTTGGACATTTCTGGTTTTTCAATGTGGCAAAATAGATTTGCACTGCTTTCTTCTGGAGGAGGATGAGAGTGATCTTTTGAAACAGAGAAGATAAAGCATTAACTTGGCAGGGAGGACACATTTATGTTTATGTTTCAGAGACTTGGCATTCTTTAGTTATTTAATCCTCACAACCACTCTCTCAGAAATTGATTATCCCCATTTTATAGACAAAGAAACTGACACTCATGAATTTCTCAAATACCAAGCTCTCACATAGCCAGGAAGTGATAGGGCTGATGTTTGGAGCCAGATCTTCTTTAGCACAGCACGCAGAGGAACCCAAGCCCAGTATCAGGACAGCTAGCAGGGGGAGAAGAATTGATTTTATTTTTATGGTGACCTGAGTAATGAGTGATGAAGAGTGGGAGGATAGCATAGTCCACATTCAAATTGCCAGCAGAAGAAAGCCCGCAGTGTTGGCATTTGATGGGGGGCAGGAGATAATTCTTCAAAAGATATATGGTCAGGAAAAAATGGGAAATTTGTTTTGCTAGAAGCTCAGTTGCAAATACAGGTATACTTCAAAGAGATTATGGGTTCAGTTCCAGATTATTACAATATTGCAAATTACAATAAAGCAAGTCACACACATTTTTCGTTGCCCAATGCATATAAAAGTTATGTTTATACTATGCTATGTTTATACTATAGTGTAGTCCATTAAGTGTGCAATAGCATTATGTCTGAAAAAACATACATAACCTCAATTAAAAAATACTTTATTGCCAAAAATTGCTAACAATCATCTGAGCCTTCAGCAAGTTATAGTATTTTTGCTGTTGGAGGGTCCTGCCTCAATGTTGAAGGCTGCTGACTGATCAGGATGGTGGTTGCTGATGGTTGGGGTGGCTGTGGCAATTTCTTAAAATAAGACAACAATGAAGTTTGCTGCATCTATTGACTTTCCCTTTCACGAAACCTTTCTCTGTTTGATAGTATTGTACCCACAGTAGAACTTCTTTCAAAATTGGAGTCAATCCTCTCAAATCCTGCCACTGCTTTATCAACTACTTTTATGTAATGTTCTAAATCCTTTCTTGTCATTTCAACAATGTTCACAGCACCTTCACCAGGAGCAGATTCCATCTCAAGAATGCACTTTCTTTTCTCATTCTTAAGAAGCAACTCCTCATCCGTTCAAGTTTTATCATGAGATTGCAGCAATTCAGTCACATATTCGGGCTCCACTTCTAATTCTGATTCTCTTGTTATTTCCTTCCTGACTCCACTAAAGTCTTGAACCTCTCAAAGTCATCCATGAGAGTTGAAATCAACTTCTTCCAAACTCCTGTTAAAATTGCTATTTTGACATCCTCCCATGAATCAAGAATGTTCTTAATGGCATCTAGACTGGTGAATTCTGTCCAGAAAGTTTTCAATTTACTTTGCCCAGATCCAACAGAGGGATCACTGCATATGGCAGCTATAGCCTTATGAAATATTTTTTTTAAATAATAAGACTTGAAAATCAAAATTACTCCTTGATCCATGGGCAGCAAAATGGATATTGTGTTAACATGCATGAGAACAACATTAATCTCTTTGTACGTCTCCATCAGAGCTCTTCGGTGACCAGGTGCATTGTCAGTGAGCAGTAGTATTGAAAGAAATCTTTTTTTTTTTTTTTTCCCTGAGCAGTAAGATCTCAATAGTGGGCTTAAAATATTCAGTAAACCATGCTAAAAATAGATGTGCTGTCATCCAGGCTTTGTTGTTCCATTTATAAAGCACAGGCACAGTAGATTTAGCATAATTCTTAAGGGTCCTAGGATTTTCAGAATGGTAAATGAGCACTGGCTTCAACTTAAAGTCACCAGCTGCATTAGCCCCTGGCAAGAGATTCAGCCTGTCCTTTGAAGCTCTGATAGCAGGCATTGAATTCTCCTCCCTAGCTGTGAAAGTCCTAGGTGGCATCTGCTTCCAATAGAAGGCTGTTTTGTCTACATTGAATATTTATTGTTTAGTGTAATCACCTCCATCAATGACCTTAGCTAGATCTTCTGGATCACTTGCTGAAGCTCTGCGTCAGCACTTGCTGCTGCTCCTTGCATTTTCATGTTTTGGAGACGGCTTCTTTCCTTAAACCTCATGAACCAACCTCTGCTACCTTCAAACTTTTCTTCTGCAGCTTTCTTACCTCTCTCAGCTTTTATAGAATTGAATAGAGTTCAAGCCTTGCTCTGGATTAGGTTTTGGCTTCAGGGAATGTTGTGTCTGATTTGATCTTCTGTCGAGACCACTAAAACCTCCCTCATACCAGCAATAAGGTTGTTTTGCTTTCTTACCATTTGTGTGTTCCCTGGAGTAGCAGTTTATTTTCCTTCAAGATCTTTTCCTTTGTATTTACAACTTGGCTAACTGGGGCAAGAGGTCTAGATTTCCGCCCATCTTTCCACATGCCTTCCTTACTAAGCTGAATCCTTTCTAGCTTTCAGTTTAAAGTGAGAGATGTGCAACTATTACTTTCTCTTGAACACTTACAGGCCATTGTAGGGTTATTAACTGGACTGATTTCAATATTGTTGGGCCTAAGGGAAGACAAAAGGGAGGCCTGAGGAGAGGGAGAGAGATGATGGAATGGCTGGGTGGTGGAGCAGTCAGAACACACACACATTTATGGATTAAGTTCACCGTCTTATATGGGTGCAGTCCACGGTGCCCCAAAACAATTACAATAGTAACATTGAAGATCACTGATCACCATAGCAGATATGAAATGAAAATAATGCAAAAATTTGAAATATTGTGAGAATTACCATAATGTGACCAGAGACATGAAGTGAGTACATCCTGTTAGAAAAATGGCATGGATAGACTTGCTTGACAGAGGGTTGCTACAAACCTTCAATTTGTGAATAACACATTGTCTATGAAGTATGGTACAGTGAAGCACAATTAAATGAGATTTGTGGAGTTCTGCCCTGGAAGAATACAGGCTCTTCCCTTCAGGCTAGAATTAGCTTGTCTGCAAAAAGATTTAGCCAAGGCTAGTTGATCTACTGCTGGGGAAAGAGCAAGGGCAGCTCATGTGGACTCCCACGAAGGGAACAATTTGCACCCAGCTTAAATTTGATCTGGACATGACAAGCCAAACTTTTGGAAATTTAATCCTCTGGCAGGACCTCTAGTTTGGAGGCCAAAGACCTGAGAGACATGCTGCTTAAAGAAGCCAAAAATCAACAGTTGAAAAGAGAAACTGGCTTTTCATGTGGTTGGGCCAAAGCAACAGACCCTGCCAGGGGGCCTCAGGGTTGGCCAACAGCTGGTTGGGGACAGGATTCTGAGACTGTGCATCAGAAGAATCGGATGCTTGTAGCCAACTAGGATGCATAAAAGAGTAGAAGGGAGAAAAGTCATGCAGCCAGGGAAAATAGGGCCTTCCCAAAATGAGAGGCCCACGCTGTCATGGGGAAAGTTAGAAGTAGGCAGATGGTAGCAGCAGAAAGCCTAGGATAAAGACAGATGGGTGTATTTTTATTGTGAGAAATCATATAGCAGAACACTCTGAGAGACCCTCTGCTTAGTCCCTTTGCCCCACATTGAAGAATTAGCATTATTCCAATTATGAAAGAGTAGAAATCCAAAGTTAGCATTGGTTATTTCTGGGTAGTAGGGTTATGGGTGATTTTTATTTCTTTGTAACTTTCTTCTTCCAGCTTACTGCTATAGATTTGGATTATTTTCATAATCAATTGTTTTAATTGGAAAGAGTTTCTTTTGTAACGAAAGACCCAAATGAAGTGAATTTTAGAGAATAAGCAATAGAAATGTCTGCTTTTTGGTTGTTTTATAAAGACAGAACACAGGGAGGCAAAGAACATTCTGCTTCAGGAAGACTTAGCACAGCCCCAAGAAATTATCCCAAGGAAGAGGGAAAAAGTTTTAGGGCTATTGGGACCCTCCTAAAAGTGTCAATAGGGAGAAATAGTTGAAGACAGCATTGACTACACTTTCCACGGTGTTCAATATCACTTCTCCACCTCATGGGAACCAAGTCATACACCCAAGATACAGCAGCTAAATTTATCCCCCTAAATTCCCCCCTTTGCTGCATCTCCCTTTCTAAAGCCTTCCCTATAGTCCCTTCTACTCAAGGCCACTTATTCTTCCCAAGGATGTGTTTTGCCAAGCTCCTTGTTCAAGGCAGGCAGACCTTTATGCAATATCTTCCCTAGACCCCATAGGTGACTGAACCTCTGGGTCCCAGCATCCGCCTTCCGGGAACAGTCCTGACCACGTGCTCAGCAGCATTGTGCCCACTGGAATGCCCACTCTTGTTGCCCTGGCTCAGGCCTTCCTCTCCCGCTTCCAGTGGCTCTGCTGCCTTCACTCCACCCGCCCTCTGCTGCTCAGTGCAAGGGCCAGAAGCAGGTAAGGTGTGCAGCGGTGGCCCAGGGCATGGATCTGAAAAATGGAGGGCCCAGGAGCTACTCTCTCCCCTACATACACTCCACTGCCCACCTGTCCCTCACTCTGTGGACAGAAGGCCTATGTGGCCATGGCAGCTTCCCCAGTGCCACGGATCCGCCCCCCCCCCCCCCCTGTGCCGGGTCCACCCTGCTCTTCACCACTCTGTGAGCAGCAGGGCTCTCTGCCTGCTCAGTCCATTGCAGCCACACAGGTCCCCTGTTTGTTCTTCCAACATGCATCACGCCCCTCCTCAGCCCTGGACGCCAGCCCCCATGTGCCCACCCAGCTAACTCCTGCACTCCTTGAGATGCTTGCTTGAATGGCCCCTTTTCAGGGCGGCCTTCCCCAACCACATGCCCCAGGACTTGTCTTCCCCATCCTTACTGCAGTTTCTCTTTCGCGTTTATCACTGTCTAATACTTTTCTTATGTTAGCTTCCCCTATGTACTTCTTACTCAGTTATTGTCTGTCTCCTCCCACTAGGATTTAAGCTCTGCGATAGCTAGGACTTCTGTCTGGCTGTTCACTGCTATACACTTTGCACCCTCCTGGGCACAAAGTAGGTACTCATTAAATGTCGGCTGGTGACTGCAGAATGAATGGATGCCCATAGGGGCAAAAGGATTTGGAGTGCCTGTCCTGAGAATGAAAGCATGTCCAGGTTCAAACACCTGACTTACAAATGACTTTCGGAATAAACTTTTTTGAACATTGGATACCGCCTGTCATTAAAGAGTTTTATTCCAGTCTAAGGGGTGTCAGATATTTTCCGACACTTGCTTGTTAATCCTTGAAACCACATGAAAGCAGCGGGCCCCAGGCCTTCTTCTTTCAGCAGCTGAGAGGCTGAGGCTTGCCCAGCTTCTGATCTTTGATCCTCACGTTTTGTTTGTACTTCGTACTCAGCTTCACACAGCGACACTGATTGCCCAGGAACTCCCTGTCTCAGGACATGTGTGCTTTGAGTCTGTCTCACAGGGAGCCAGCTCTGCAGACGAAAGACGTGCCTGTCAGTAAAAGCAGGAACCCTGCAGCAGGACCCCGTGCCAGCTGACCTCAAAGCATCCTGAGCTCCACAAGGCATCTTTCTTGTGCTCCAATGGGCCTTCCACCGGAGCTCTGCAAGAATAAACATGGTAGCAAATGCTCCAGAGCAGGCTCAATGCACAGACTCTTTGTGTTACCATTTCTCTTAACTTTTGATTCATTCTCTGCAGAGATTCAGCCTTTCTCTGGCTATGAACCTAAACGTAAGAGAGAGAAGTTTCTTGGGCTTCTAAAAAGTCATAATGCTTTCTGAAAACGGAATCTTAGCACAAAGAAATTCTCTCCGTACTTCTTCCATCTCGAGTCTCTATTTTGCAGACAAAATAGCTATTGCTTTGTGTCTGGGTAGATGGTGGAAAAAAGACAGGACACTCAGGAGAAGTGCAAAGGCCCATCCCTGTCATCTTCAAAATCTCTTTCTCTTATGGTATCCTTAAATATTTGTCCTCTGTACTCCCCAAAACATTTTCTCTGCAGCTGAAACTATCTATGCCACTGATGTTAGTAATGTTAATGGCTGTAATCTAAGCCACTACACTGCAGAGGTCAGCCCCAAATTCACACCTGAGTTTTGGTCCACCTAATTATCCCACAGGTACTTCAGGTTCACGGTATCCAAGGCCAACTCATTATCTTTTCACCAAAATACAATATTTTAAAAATAAAAACTAAAATAAGTAATAATAAAAATTCTGGTCCTCCTGGAACCAAGCCTGGCTAATGACATGGTCTTTTCCCGCTCACCCAGACTAGGCATTTCAAAGTCACACTTGACTCCTCACTCTGACTCTAAGCAAATTGTCAGTCACTGAGTCACCATCTGACCCTACTCCAAGCTTCCAAATCTTCTCAGGAACCATTGTGATGTCAGGACTGGGTCCTGTGTGGTATCTAATACATGAGTCCCTCAGAGGAGATCAATTTTTTTAACACTTCCTTCCTCTATTAAGCAAAATTATTTTCAATAACAATCATGAATATGGCAATCATTATATCTTTATCATATATAATGTGCAATATAATACACAACTATGTATTATACCTATTTATATATAATTGTATATTATATATTTACACAAAAATGGAATAGTGCTCAGAAAAACAAAGTAGTGAAAATTTTCTTCTATTAAACTAATTATTTATAATTTTATAACATAATGTATAATATATATAAAACCATTTGTTTTTAAAAATTATAAAAAGAAAAAACACAACTGTTTTTTCAGTAGTTTTTATATCTACGTAAATAGCTGAACTTTGATCCTTTGATTGCTGTCTGATAACATTTATAGAAATGATAATCCAATAGCTAGGTTTTGATAAAACTAAAATATCTGCAAAAGATATGGTTTAGGCAATTACTAATGTGAGGTTTGATTTTCTTATTTTAAGAAAAATAAGAAAAAAAATCTTCTTTTGCTTTAAGACAAGTAATTAACAATTAAGAACAATAAATTTCAATTTTAAAATGTTATTCCTATTCAGAAAAATATTTCACATATGAAATAAAATATGTACTTATGAAACAAAAATTACTTCACAGTTGGCAAATATTTTAAATTTTAAACACAATTGGATCACATTAAATGGTGAGATTAAATGAACTCAAATTCTGTTTTTTCGTCTTTACAATCACTATGTTATTGTCGCTTATTTCTAATCTACATGGTATGTCTCACCACAGGAGTTGGAGACTACTCAACTGCTCAAAGCAAGATCCAACGATTTTGAACTGCTATAAACTCACTCTTAAAATGAACATGTGTAGCTGAGGCTGTTGTGCCAAAGGCCAAGAGTTCTTGGGCAAGATTCTGAAAATCAATTTCTGCATGTAACATTCATTAAAAGATAAATAGCACAGGACAGAAAGAAGCTGCACAGAGAAAGGAATCAGGAGATCTTGCATTTGTCACTTGACTACATATTTGCAACATACTGCCTGCCCAAACAACTTTTCCAAGCATTTCTTCCCTACAAATACAGTTTCCACCTTAAAAAAATTTTTAATGTATTACATTTTCTGATGTATTAGTATTTTGGACATGTATCTATTATATGGGCAACAAGATGCTTTGTTAATTAATAAATAGAGAAGAAAACAGTTGCTTTTTTAAAGCAAATTCTGGTTCTTGTTATATCTTCTGAAACTTTCAAATCCAGTTTTGTTATTCATTGCCTCCAAGATGCTATTACTTCAATAGAACAGGATATCCTCAAAAAATGAAATGATTACCATGAGTCTAGAATGCCCTGGAGGTGCAAGACTACACACCTTAACCCCCAACATTTCTAAAGTAGTTACTATGTGTCCAGGACTCTGCTAAGGTATTTGCAAATACGAATTTATTCAAGTCTCACAACAGCTCTAAGTGCTATAATTAAACATCATTTTAAAGATGAGAAGATCAAGAATCCAGATTAAATGACCTACCCAAAGTCACACCTAGCAATGGCAAAACTGAGATTAGAGCCCAGGCCACCTAGATGGCTTCAGATACGACCATCATGCTACACTGACTTTCTGCTCCAGGTACATCAGCCACTTTTATGCTTGTATCAGTGTCTTCTAGGCATCATTTTTATACCCTGGCCTTTTGTCATTTTTATAGAAGCACTAAGTAATAATAAGAATGATGATGCACAAAGTTATCTTTTGTTAAAAAAGAAATTTTTTGTTCTTAATAGTTTTTATAAAAAACTATTAAAATATTAATATTAATAGTTACTTCATAATAAAATATTAATAGTTACTTCATAATAGTTTAACTATTAAACATAAAGATAAAATTTTATTAAAAAGACATATAAATGGAATTCTTTATTCTTTATCCATGGACAAATTACTTATTGCTGAAATGAAACTGTTCAGTATCACCTACTTTTCATTTTGTTAGAATTAAGTGCTCAAAAAACTTGCTGACAAATATCTCAACATGGAAAGACTTTTTGTTACAAGAAAGCACTCAACTCATGTACTCCCCATAAAATATGTTATAAAAATAATATAGTGAACCATAAACAAATATAATTTTTGTAATAAGTTTATTGAGATATAATTCACAACCATAATATTTATTCATTTTAAAGTGCACAATTCATTGATCTTTAGTCTAGTCACAGAGTCAAGCAACTGCCACCACCATATACAATAATTCCAGAAAATTTTTAGCACCCCCAAAAAATCTCTGTACCCATTAACAGTCCTTCCTTATTCTTCCCACCCCTAACCCCCTGTAAATCACTAATCTACTTTCTGCTTCTATAGACTTTCCTATCCTGGACATTTCATAAAAATGAAATTATACAATATATGACCTTATGCATCTTTCACTTAGCATAATGTTTTCAAAATTCATCCATGATGTAGCATGTTATCAGTATTTTATTCATTTTTATGGGGTGTATATACCACATTTGTTTACCCAATTTATGAGTAGATGGACATTTGAATTGTTTCCACTGTTGTGTTCTTATGAAAAGTGCTGCTATGAAAATCATGAACAGGTTTTCTGTTTTCTTGAGTATACATCTAACAGTGGAATTACTGGATCATATGGTATGTTTATTTTTAACTTTTTGAGAAACTGTCAGTTTTCCAAAGTAGCTGCACAATTTCACATTCCCACCAGCAATATATGAGGGTTCCAATTTCTCTACAACCTCACCAACACTTGTTATGATCTGTCTTTTTTTACTATAAGCATTCTGGTGGGTATGAAGTGGTATCTAATTGTGGTTTTGATTTGCATTTCTTTAATGACAAATCATGTTGAGCATCTTTTCACGTGCTTATTGGCCATTTGTATATTGTCTTCGGAGAAAGACATTGGTGATACTTTGCCCATTTTAAAAATTGGGGTATTTGTGTTTTTCATTACTGAATTGTAAGTATTCTTTATATATTATAAATACAAAGCCCTGATCAGATATATAACTTACAAATATTTTAACCCCTTCAGTGGGTTGTCATTTCATTTTCTTGATGGTGTCCTTTGAAGCACAAAAGTTTTTATCTATTACTATCTAATTTATCTAGTCTTTCTTTCGTCACTAGTGATTTTGCTTTGCTGTCAAAAACAAGAATCCATTTCCTAATCAAAGGTCACAAAGATGTTTCTCCTAAGAGTTTTGTAATTTTAGCACTTACATCAAGGCCTATGATCCATTTTGAATTAATTTTTGCTTATGGTATGAGGAATGGATCCAACTTCATTATTTTATACGTATATATCCGTTGTTGAAAAGACTATTCTTTCCCCTTTGTCTTGGCACCCTTGTTGAAAATCAATTGTCCACAAATGCATGGATTTCTTTCTTTCTTTCTTTTTCTTTCTTTCTTTCCTCCTTTCTTTCTTTCTCTTTCCTTCCTTCCTTCCTTCCTTTTTTCTTTCTCTCTCTTTCTTTCTCTTTCCTTACTTCTTTCCTTCCTTTTTTCTTTCTTTCTTCCTTTCTTTTTTTCTTTCTCCTTCCTTCCTTCCTTCCTTCCTTCCTTCCTTCCTTCCTTCCTTCCTTCCTTCCTTCCTTCCTTCCTTCCTTCCTTCTTTCTTTCTTTTGTTCATTTTCACAGAGTCTCTCTCTGCCACCAGCTAGAGTGCAGTGGCATCATCTTAGCTCACTGCAACCTCAAACTCCTGGGCTCCAGCAATCCTCCTGTCTCAGCCTCCCAAGTAGCTGGGACTACAGGTGCGCACCGAGACACTCAGCTAATTTTTCTATCTTTAGTAGAGACAGGGTCTTGCTCTTGCTCAGGCTGGTCTCGAACTCCTGGCCTTGAGCAATCCTCCTGCCTCGGCCTCCCAGAGTGCTAGAATTACAGGTGTGAGCCACCACACATGGCCATGCATTTATTTCTGAACTCACAATTCTACTCCATGGATCTATATATCTATCCATATGCTGGCACCACACTGTCTTGATTACTGTAGCTTTGCATTGAGTTTTGAAATTAGAGAGTGTGAGTCCTCCAACCTGTTCTTTTTCAAGATTGCTTTGGCTATTCTGGGTCTCTTGAATTTCCATAGAAATTTTTGAACTAGCCTGTCAATTTCTATAAAACAAGAAGCTGAGATTTTGATAGGGACTGCCTTGAATCTGAAAATCAGATCTGAAAATCTGAGTAATATTGCCATCTTAACAATACTAAAGCTTCTAATCCATGAACATGGGATGACTTTCTATTTATGTAGGTCTTCTTTAATTTTTTTCCAGTTAAGTTTTGTTATTTATAATGTACAAGTCTTGCACTTCTTTTGTTAAATTTATTGCTAAGTATTTTATTATTTCTGATGCTATTGTAAATGGAATTGTTTTCTTAATTTCATTGTTGGATTGTTCCATGGCAGTATGTAAAAATGTAATTGATTTTTATATAATAATCTTGTATCCTGCAACCTTAGTGAACTTGTTTAATAGCTCTAAAATTACTCTTGTGGATTCCTTTGGATTTTCTTTTTGAGAAACTGCCAGTTTTCCAAAGTAGCTGCACTACTTTGAATTTTCAAAACATTATTTCATGGGCAAATAGAGATAGTTTTATTTATTCCTTTCCAATCTAGATGCCTTTTATCTCTTTTTCTTCTTTAATTGCCCTGGACCCAACTTGCAGTGTACAATGTTGAATAGTGGTGGAAAGAGATGTCCTTGTCTTATTCCAGCACTAGGGGGCATGCTGCCGAGTGTGATAGCTCTGGGGATTTCACAGCAGTTATCAGATTGAGAATTTTTTTTTTTTATTCCTAGGTCATTGAGTGGTTTTCTCTTTTTTATTTTATTGTAAAAGAGTGTTGGATTTTGTCAAATGCATTCTCTACATCTATTGAAATGATCATGCAGTTTCTATCCTTTATTCTATTAATATGGTGTATTTCATTGATTTTCATGTTAACCTTTCATTTCTGGGATAAGTCCCACCTGATCATGGTGTATAGGTCTTTCCATATGTTGCTGGATATAGTTCACTTGTATATTTTTGAGGATTTTTTTCATCTATAGTCATAGAATATATTTGTCTGTACTTTTCCTTTCTTGTAATGTCTGGTTTTGGTATCAGGGTAATACTGACCTCAGAGTAATTGGAGAATTGTCTCCCTGACACCTCCTCTTTTCTGGCAAAATTTGTGAAGTATTGGTGCTTGTTTTTTAAAAGTTTGGTAGAATTCACCAGTGTGGTTATAGGAACCTGCACTTTTCATTGTGGGAAGATTTTTTATTACAAATTCAATCTTTCACGTGTTACAGATCTATTGCAATTTTCCATTTCTTCTTAAGTTAGTGTAGTTAGTGTGCTTCAAAAAATTTTTCCATTTGTGTAGGCTAGCTAAACTGTTGATATACACTTGTTCATAGTATTTTCTTACATTCTTTTTTATTTCTGTAAAATCTATAATGACATTCTCTTTTTCCTGGTTTTAGTAATTTGAGTACTCTCTTTTTATCTTGGTCAATCTAAGTAAAGATTTGTCAATTTTATTGGCATTTTTTAAAGAGCAAACTTTTTTGTTTTATAAATTTTATCTATTGTTTTTCTATTCTCTTAATCCCCAATGCAACAGTGTTGACCTTTAAGGGGTGATTAAGTCATAAGGGCTCTGCCCTCATGGATGGATTAATGTCATTTATCAAGAGAGTTGGTTCCTGATAAAAGGAGGAGTTTGGCCTCCTTTCTTTTTCTTTCTTTCTCTCTCTCTCTCTCTCTCTCTCACACACACACACACACACACACACACGTATGTGATGCTTTCTGACACGTTATGACACAGCAAGAAGGCTCTCACCAGATGTGGCCCCTCAGTCTAGGGCTTCCCCGCCTCCAGACCCATGAGACAATAACTTTCTCTTCTTTATGAATTCCCTATTCTCGGGTATTCTGTTACAGCAGCACAGATGGACTCAGGTGCCCTGCTCCACAAAGTCATTCAAAGATCCAAGTGGCTGGCGGCTCTTCTATCCTCAACTGTTGGCTTAAAGAAAGTTCATCACAGTGACAGGTGGAGGCTCACACCTAGCCCAAGACTTGGAAGCAATTTAGACCACTTCTCATTTAAATTTCATTGACCAGAATTCAGGGATACAGCATTCCTAACTACACGGGGGATGGGAAGAGCTAGGAAATGTAGTCTAAATCTGTGCCAGGATGAAGAAAAAATGGCTTCTGGTGATTAGCTGCCATCCTCTGCCACAAGAAATTTGCAAAACTGGAAGATTTGGAGTGAAATGTGTACACTGTATCTCCAGCCATGCTGAGACAGGCGAGGTGTGAGAACACCTGGTCTGTTAGGACAGACTTTCCCAGGAGGCAGCTTTCTAGCTGGAATGCCTTGTTCTCATTGATAGTGTTTGGTTCACATTACAGCTCATGTCCAGGGAAAAGCACATGTGGTGCATCCAGCGTCAAACAAGTGCCCAGAAAACTGACACTTCTTGTTATAAATGACCAAGTTGCCTTTGTGCAAAATTCATTCCTGACTGTATTTAGTGTGAATCAGTTGTTCACAGTTAAGCTGATCATTAATGCTCCGTATGCATAGATAATAAATGTCAAATTCAGGAGCATGGAGATAAAGGCAGCATTGAGATCATTCTAATCCTCTACCTACACCACATTAAACAAGAGATTAAGCATTATTAATAGTAAACAAATTGAGTGTGTAGCATAAAATATTTGATGCCAGAAGCTTCATTTAAAATAATCTTCTCTGTGATTTATACTTTCACACCAAAGCACATGAAATAATTAATTTTGGTGGATTTTAATCTGATTCTTGATGGCAAATAGGAGAGCTACAACTACAGGGTAATAGTCCTTCTCTCTTTCACCTTGTCAATCCTATAGGGAAACATGATAAAAGAGTTGTTAGAAGAAGGCATCTAGCTAATTAAGCAAAGCCTTACAGGTAGAGTGCCTGCAACAGTCCTAGTTAATGCCTGTTGCTATGACGTTATCATTAAAAACACTCTTTTCACTCTCAAAAGAGCCCTGGTTTGGATGATAAATTATATGAGAGCAGTACCTTCATGTGGCCACTACAGTTCAGGGTCTGGTTGACAACTTTGCAGACCCAGAAGCTCGGGGGTGTCAGGAAACTCAGGCTGATTGTGGGGGAGGGAGGCTGATTCTCACCAAGGAAATTCCAGGGTACTGATACTTAATCCAGAACACTAAGTCTTTAAACTTCTTATGAAGACTGTAGCTGTCTCTCAGAGTAGAAACTAACTTTGGTTTGTTAGTGTGTTCTCTCCCTCAAAGGGTAGACTCCTCGGAAAGCCAATGGTCATAACCATAATTTTGTGTATGAGAGGAATCAAGGCAATGGGTGTTAGCGGGAAAAGCTGCTGGCATTTGCAAGGCATGTTTCGATACTTGGTACTCAAAGAGAGCATATCCTTGTCCTGCTTAAAGTTTTCCTTTATAACCAGGAAAATGGCCTCAGTTCTGTTTCCAAAGAGATATTTGGGGTAGGCATCAGCTAAAGGTAGTGAATAGGCATGTGTGACTCCAACCAACCCTCTGCTCTTTACTAATATCAACTCCCAAGTTCCCTCATCCACTGGTGAGGACTGTCAGGGCTATTGTCAGTGGCAGACATCCTCTGATGCCCAAGGTTCAGCCAAGAGCACTCCTCTCCACTCCTTCCATGCTTGGAGATCCCAAATATTCTCCACCATCCCGCCCCCCGCCACCACACCTGTTCCCAGTAGACACCAGACACAGTGGCCAAGAAAAGGTTAAAACCAGCTTTATTAATGGATTGGAGAGCATAGCTGGGATCCGAGGCCTAAGTGAGGTTCCTTTCTTCCTCTCTGAAGTGACGACGGCATAGCGCACTGGGTGGAGCTCACCGAACTTGCCCACCCAGTCACAGACCAACGCGGGAACTTGGAGAGCAGAGTCCTGGCTGAGCCCACCATGGGCGGATCCTGCTGGGTCCGTTTACTGCATGGAGACTGGAAGCCCAAAAGCAGGTCCAAGAGAAAGAGAGAGAGAGAAGAAGCAGGAAGGACAAGTAAGCAGGGACCTTTAGCACACTGTCTCCGCCCAGTAGAGAAGGATGGCCCAAAGGGACTCAAACCCCATCAACCACAACCATCCCAGAAGTCACCCCAGAGGTGGGAGCCTCTCTCATGTACTTTCTATCCAGGCCTGGATGGCGGGTGGGAGGTTCTTTCTCTATTTGGCTGAGCAGAAAATGAGGGAATAAAGGAAAAGGGTTTCCCCTAAGAGGTGAGGTTGGGTCAGGAGCTCAAAGAACTTCTCAATGAATAAGTGGCAAGGGCCATTTCACGTGGGCCTTTCGGGTCAGTGGGCACTAACCCAAACAAAGGTGCTGGCTAGACCCATGGAAGATCATAAATCATCTCACACCTGAATTCCTCTTCTTGCCTGTTCCCTGGAGCCTGCACTTCTGAGGACTACTAAGAACTTGACAGACTTAAGAGGCCACCACAGCTGAGGACCAATTCTGTTTGACATCTATGGAATTGCTACTGTTAAGAGAGCAAACTTCTGTTTCACTCAAAGCAGCAACTTCTGGCGCTTAACTGTCAGGTGTGGAGGCGTTAGTTCTGTGCCTAACCTAAGCAGAGACCTGTCAAGGCTATGTTGTGTGGAGGGAAGGGCAGCAGTGGAATACTAAGATTCTCCCGGGGCCCATAGACAGATAGAAAGGATTTTTAATGGCAAGTGTCGTGGTGTTAAGAGTCTGATGCAGCTCTCTC
This sequence comes from Varecia variegata, assembly GCA_028533085.1. Lineage (NCBI taxonomy): Eukaryota > Metazoa > Chordata > Mammalia > Primates > Lemuridae > Varecia > Varecia variegata. The sequence goes on along the minus strand of CM052443.1, from coordinate 62,723,115 downwards.
TGGCACGGGAAGGACCCTTTTCTGGCCAGTGGTAATGACATGCTAATTTCTAGCACTCTGAAATCCTCCCTTCTTCCTGTCAGTCAGTCACCCCTTTTCTATTTTTTCTAAGCTTTTCTATTTCTCTAGTTATCTTAATACCATCAATTAGATCATAGATTTCTTTTATGTCTGAGCACATTTCCAGTGCTATTAATATCCTGCTTCAGGCCTGGGTGACCTCTACAAAGGGTTAATCTCATCCAGTACGTGGGATTTTTTCTGAACTATCACCGTTATATGTTGGCCCCGCTTCATGGTCCTAGAAGGTACCCTTCTGTAGTTTCCAACAGTCTGACTACACAACTTTACTTTAAACAAAACTGAATGATTGCAAAAATATTTTACCCCAGAGTATTTTTATTAGGGATTCCTGCCACCATATTAACATATAAAACAATCTGGATGCTGACATAGAAATGCAAATTTCACTATACAAAGGTAAGGCTCCAATCACAGTAACGTGGCCCCCATATCCCTAGTATTTCAATGAAATCAACTCATTGTGAATTCACCCCGAGTTGCGTTTATAAATATTGGACAAACCACGAAATATATTCCAAATACATAACATTTTACAATATGTTTCAAGCACAGACAGAAATACATACTTTACCTACAGTTTTCATGATCCAACTTGTATTAGCACTAAAGACAAGATTGTGTGTGTATATGTATTTGCCATATAAGTGTGTGTGTGTATATATATATAGCCACAAATGCACACTCAGTTGATTGCATGGAAAATTTAAAACTTTGAGGCTGTGGGTTTTACCCACCATGATATCTGAGAAGGAAAAGGAACAATAACATGTCACAAATCCCTCAGTTGGGGAAAAATAAGTACAATTTTGTAGGAAGGGCCTATCAGTTGTGTTTATACAAATACACACATATATACAGATTCATATATAAACACACATATACCAATAATATGGAATATACATATACTCACACACTTGCTTTGAACTCTGTATCTCACTGTATTATATACTGTCCATCTTTGGAAGCAGTCTTTTCCTCATTCGATTCAGGCAACGGGTGACTGTCATCTAACAAAACTTAAATGGATGTTTCTAAAAGGCTCTGATTCTATGCCGAGCAAATGGCATTTCAGGATCCCAGTGTAACTTTTGGTGGCTACTGTTTAAATTCAGCAGATCCTACTCTGTCAACTCTTTCACTTAAAAACATTTCTAGTCAACAATGAAATTTCTGCATAAAAGAAAAGAAATGTTAGCTGGAAATGTTAAAATAATATATTTACTACTCTTTAATATAAATATGCATGGTTGGATTACATGTGATATTTATCCTGTCATATTTTTCAAATATTTCACAATGGAAAATATATTACTTCCATAATTTGTAAAATGTTATCTAATATTATTTTAAAAGCGTGATGGCTAGATGATTTGTTGTGGTTAGACTTCAAAGAAAGTGATATGCTGCAAGATCATAAGGGAAGCAGTTTTGTGCAGACTGCAGGAGTACCCTTATGTCAGAAGGAATGACTTAGAAGTCACATGAAAGAAAAGAAAGGAAAAAATAAAAACTTCAATGTCAAAGCTTGCCATCTGCAAACTTCCAAAATAGATTGTTGAAGGCTCCAATGATAGAAAATATATTTCTATATCAGTATCAAATTTCAGGTATTAAACATTCTTTATTAAAAAGTAAAATAAATCAGTGAAAGCACATGAAAAATGAAACCCTGCAAACTTAATAGCAAACATATCGTTTGCTCAACTGACGGTTTCATGAACTGACTTTCAAAACTTATTTTTCAAAATTAACCATCTAATAAAGCACTCAGAGCTTCATTGAATAAGTGAGACTGGAATGCCCAATTTGGAAATTATAGTAATGATAGGGTTGGAGTGTCATTACAGTTAGAGACAGACTACAAACGGGCCCTGTATCTTTGTAAATGAAGGCAATGGAACAGTTTCAATCCTTGGAGAAATGCTATGCTCCATGCCTTCGGCTCTGGACTCATTTCCTTCTCCCTTGTATCACAGTATTGGTAAGTGCTCTGCACGGGAAGCATCAGACCCTTTCTGTCAGGGACTTAATGGTGTGAAGGAAGGTACTGGAGCATTTGTCCCCTCTACTGTCTGGGAAAGGGAGTCATGCCACTACTTCACCCGAGCTGAATTGGTATAGCAAATGGAGCCCCCTCCATTTTCTCAATGGAAGTGCCAATTATGAATGGGCTAAGATCTTAAGGAAACTAGGAAAGAAAAGGAGTACAATGACCACCACAAAGGATGATCATTGACATTAATCAAAAAGCCATTCATTCCCTCTCTCTCTCACACACACACACACTTGCATACAAACATATTTTTGAAATTTCTTCCACAGAATCACAACAAATGGCATAAGGGACCAAAAAATTTACCTTAAACTTTCTCCGCTTTTATTTAGATCCACTTAAACATGTTCACGTTAACACGGACCGTGAGTGCACTGCTCTTCATGTCGGCGAATGACACTCATCACCAGCACTTTCATACACAGACCGTTCGCCTGCACCACTTACCCGCCAGCCTCACCGGAACTCTTTTTGCTACTTCCCATTTGTCCAGTTCCTATCTGCTCCTGCTTTGGTTAATATGCAACACTAATCTGCAATTAACTAGCATATCTTTTACCTTTATTCCTTTAAAGTTTCACTTTCTTTTCAAAACGTTCTGCTTCCCCAGCCAAAATATATGGACAGAATACAAATGAATGTAACAAGTCCTCTTGTCCAAATAGTAATACTTTGAAACATGAACCACCTTGTGTCCACTTGATGCTCTCAGCTTCTACATCCTCCAGTTCCATCACCTGTTCCATTTAGGATCTTACTTACTACAGCGTCTTTCTACCCATTTTCTATCTCATATGCAGATAATAACAAATTATGGGATTGTTTGGCCAAAAATATCTTTAAAAACAAACCAGTGCTCAAACATTAAAAAATTCCCGATATACCCTTTGCACGTTAGTCTTACAATCTGTACATGTAAATAACTCCAGGAGGCTTCTTTTTTTGTTTGTTTTTTGCTAAAAATTTACCAAAATAGTTTGAACACATAAAAATATTTTTAAAAAAACAAAAACAAAAACCCAGCATAAATTTAGTTGTATAGGCATTGGTTAGAGGACATTGTTTTTACTAAGGATTATATTCAAAAACTTTCTCTTGGATTTTTACTAAAACTCTGATTCTGAACCTTATGACTTGTAATGGTGCCAACTATTAGAAACAGGAAAATCTAATTCAATCCAAGGTATTATGTATCATGATATAATAGATAAAGAGTATGTCTACACTATAATAAAAAATAAACTTGGTTTTGGTTATTTAAAGGCCATCATCCTGACCTGTAACTAAAATAACTGTATTTGATTGAAACTTATTTAAGTGCAGTGAATTATGGAAAGCTAACTTAAGGGTCTGAATAATTGGTTATGAGTAAGGAACATCTGTTGACAGCCCCATGACCATTCAGAACCAGGCTTTTACTGAAAAAAAAAAAAAAAAAAAAGAATCACTAGTATTGAATATAGCCCTTAGTCATATGCGAAATCAACTTCATGAGCAACCCAGCATGTAGAGGATGAGGTTGACTTTCCCAGCCACCCACTCCTTGAGGGGACAGTAGTATTCATAGTGAAACTGCTCAAACTCTGGTGTCTGGCGGATTTCACACAAGAAGGAGAGATCAATACCTGACTCCAAAAGGAGGAGGAGCAGGGGAAATACAAAGAGCAGCAGTCCCAGGCCCACCACAAGGAGCCGGGAAAAACTCTTGACCAGTGGGTTCACCCGAATATGGCCGGTCAGAATGTCATAGCTCCACGACAAAGCTCGGTGAGCCTCCTTCAGCTCCTCTTCCTCGGCAATCAAAAAGGCGTTTTCATCTGCTTCCAGGTCCTCAAACGAATCTGTGTCTTCTCTTTCCAGCTCAAGCCTGGATGGACAGTCAAAGAGCATGTCGATCTCATCATCATCTACAGGGGTGGGGAGCAGGCTGGCACTTGGGTTGTACGCTAGTTCAGAGATGGTTAAGGGCTCTTCTTTTATTTTATCTTCCTCTTCGCTTGGGGGATCTTCATACTCCCGGGCTTCCTTCACTGGAGAGCTGGAGATCAAGGGGGCAGAAATGTTGTCCTCTTTAGGCAAGGGAACACCTGTAAAGAGATGTTTTTTCCTTAATTTTAAAAATCGGATTTTTCTTCCCCCACAAAATATGTGTAGGTAGAAACAACACACATGAAAAAAACAACCGATGGAATTCAAGGAATCTTTGAAATTATTCTGTGGAATCCTGACTTTTAACAAAGTCCTGTTAAGTAACAGACTCTGTACCGTAAGTTCTAAGGTAAACATGCTAAACTCAAAGTAACCACCACTTCTCAAATGCTTGGCCATATTTATAACATTTAGGTATGCAACTCAGATTTGCAAACCTCCAACTTTGCTCATGTTTGCAAAAATAAAATGAAAATAAATGACTATTATATTATAATTATGAGCAGTGTCTTTTATTATAGAAGTCAACACTATCATCCATTGTATAATAGTATGATGGTAAAATTATGGAATCAGCACTACTCCAACTGTCAAAAGGTGAAAACAATCTGAATGTTTATCAATGGATGAATGGACAAACAAAATGTGGTCTATCTATACGAGTGGAATATTATTCATCCACAAAATTCAAAGGAGTACTGATCCGTGCTACAACACAGATGAACCTCAAAATCATATGTTAAGTGAAAGAAGCCAGACATAAAAGGTCATAATATATGATTCCATCTCTATGAAATATCCAGAATAGGCAAATCCTTAGAAACAGAAAGCAGATCAGTGGTTGCCAGGGACTGGGGGAGACGGGGAAATGAGCAGTAACTCTTAATGGGTACAAGTTTACTTTTGAGGTGATGAAACGTTTTGGAACTGGATAGAGGTGTTAGTTGCACAACTGTGTGAATGCCCTAAATGCCAATAAATTGTTCACTTCAAAACTGTTCGTTTTATGTTATATAACTTCACCTCAATAAAATTAAAAAATAAATACAAGCTATAAATTGTCTACTACCATATAATACTCCATGAAACCTGAAGGGAGGAAATACTCACGGTGTAGGGAAGGATGCAAAGTGTTATGGCTTTTTGGAATGCTTAACGTCTTTACACATGTAGGCGTCCCTGTCCCAGCCAAAGGCTTGCTATACTGGTCCTTTAGGAAAGCAACGATTGTAACGTATTGTACGTGAGCAGCAGCTGCTCTGCCGAGACCACCTTCATCCTCTTTTGCTATTTTCTTTGCTCCTGTGGTCACACAGATCTTCCATGCTCTTTGCTCTTGCCTAACAGCATATTCTCATACACATGGCCTTTCCTCCTTAAGTCTCCTAATACTCAACACATTCTCCCTCTCTTCCACTTCCCATATTTCTCTCTTATAACAACAAGATAAGAAAAATCCAAAGTTTCCAGACCGTAGTATTTTACTGATGACAACTCCATTCCTCCAGTTGCTCTGACCAAACACCTTGACTCTGCTCTATTCACACCCATACTGGACCTTCCGGCACCTTCTATGTCTCTACCTTCAAAGCACATCTGGAACCAGACTGCTTCTTACCACGTCCACTGCTACCACCCTGGTCCAAGCTGCCATCCCTTCTCATCTAGATTATTGCAACAGCATCTTATCTGGTCTCCCTTCCTGAGCCCGTGTAAGGGCTGCTGCCCACACAGCAGCTGGAGCACCTTTGAAAACAGAAGGTGGATCATGCCACTTCTTTGCTCAACATTCTCCAATGGCTTTTCATCCTCCTCAGAATGAAAGCCAAGTCCTGGTGGGGATGTCTGAGACCACACTCAATGTGCCCTCCACTCCCTCTCAACCACTCTGACCTTGTTCCCCAATGACACTCTCTCCTGAGCGCTCACTCCACTCCAGCCATACAGACCACCTACTATCCCTCAAACACACCAGTCAGGTTCCCACCACAGGGCCTTTGCACTGGCTGCTCCCTCAGCTTGGAGTAGTCTCCCCTTATACATGTTTACACCCTCTTCCTCTTTGAAGGCGTTTAGTCAAACATCACCTTCTTAGTGAGGCCTTTCCTAGCCATGCTATGGAAAATTTGAGTCCTCACCCTCAGCATCCCTATTCCCCTTACCTCATTTATTTTTCTTCTGAGACGTCCAGGATATAAGGAGGAAAAATAGAGCACTAGCAAAGGGTGAAGCTTCTGGGGAAGACATCATCACAGTAACTAATCCAGGGGTCACAAAGGCCAGGGCCTCCACAGGCCAGGCAGGTGCCTAGTGTGCAAGGATGTGAGCCAGGTGTGGGACAATAAGGAGTGGTGGTGACTGGGAAGAACTGACCACTTTGAGCTCCATCTAAAAGTTTTAAAATTCAAACTTTAAGAAAAATCTGTGCAGTCTACACAAAATGCTCCTGTGGGTCTTTTTAGGCCTACAGACTGCCAGGAAATATAATAAATGCTGCTGTAGTAAAAGTCAGCTGGAGTTTTCATATTTCAAGTCACTCAAGTGTTCTCGTGCTTTGATCTCAATGACAGAAGTATTCACTTACTTTTCTGGAAAGGAAGAAGTTGACAGGGAAATGAATGCTTTCTTCCCTTTGATAGTTTTTCTAGCTATGAGTGTTGGGTGTACTTTTCCCTCATCTCTGTAAGGGAACAGGGGTAGAGTAGAAGGGGACTGGGAAAGGTTGGACAAACCTGGGTTTAAATCTCAGCTCTGTCATTTACTTATAGTATGAGACTTAGTTATTAAGTAACTAAAAGTTAATATTCTTGGAGCTCACTTTGCTTACTTACAAAACAAAAGTAACACCTACTTTATCAGGCTTGGGTGAGGATGAAGTGAAATTATGGTCGTGTTAAGGGCTGTCTACAGCAAAAATAACTACAGAAATTAAATGTTACTATCAACAAAGAGCATCAGGCTATATTTGATCTATTATCAAACAATATCATTTTATCAACACACATAACAAGTCCATTATATAGAAAACAAAGGTAAATTTTATTATAGTTGTTTATCCATATTTTCTTAATTTTCCTTATATGTGATAAGGAAATTTATCTATATGATAGCTGCTTAAAGTTTCTTACACACATTTACTGGCGAATTCCAACAAGAATGTCCATAGGACCAGAAATACTGAATTAATAAGATTATCTACACTCCTTGTTAAATTTATTTTACTTTATCCATATCTGAGAATCTTCCTGAATATATTCACAAAGCTCAATTAAGGTTGCTAACTTTTTTGTTTTAGAAGTAAAATGACAATGATTTAGGTAAAGGAAATAGCTTTCAAATTTATATAATTATATAACCCAATTAAAATTAGATAACAGCTATACAGTTTCTGACAACACAGGAAACACTCAATAAATGTTAACTATTATTACTTTTTAGTACAGTAATATAATTACATGTTTTACACTATTGTCATCATTATTTAACTTGAAGAAATACCTTACAAAGTGAAACGGCAATAATGGAATAGCAATAGCTGATGGAAAAGACTAGTCATTGATGAGAAACAGGCAGAGGGCCTGCCATGTACAGTCAAGCAGGTTGCACACTGCCCACTCCCATCTGCGCTATTCACATAGATCCCAATATGACAGCATGCCCTAAAGATATGCCAAGCATCATAACACAACCTACTTGGCAGGCTACTGATAGATGCTGTTATTAGAAAAGCTGTTCTTCACCTCATTGCTTAAGGTAAAATATAAGACCTGTTTAGTGCACAGCAAAATTAGTGGCAGGTGAAAATGGAGTGAGCAGTGCTCACATTTACATGCAGAAGCCAGCCTAGTCTCTCTGTTCACTCTGAGCATATCTGTGACAGAATCCAAATGCTGCAGCTGGGGTTTCCAGCAGCTTGCATGTGTACAAAACAGCTAAAGAGCCTGGCTAATGGCCCTTGTCCAGTTTGCCCATGCTCAATGGTCTTTAGGAATAAAGCAATGCAATACAGGTGTCACCAGAACAAACACCCTAAAAGGAGGACACTGGTAACCCCTAACTATCTCACAAGGAAATGGAAAGGATCATAGTGTGGGGAAAAGAAAAATGTGAGAAAGCACTTTGGGGAGAATATGGTGATATCAGAACATAACAGATCATCTGCAATTCATATTTAATGACTCTCACCTCCTAAGAAAAGACTGTGGACTCTGGGTTCCTTGGGGTAACTCTAAACCCACTTGACAAAGTCTTTCCCATTTGGAATCTGCTATGGTTGTTGCTGTCATCTGGCTGAAACCACACTGGCTCGCTTTGCAGGAGATGTTCCTTCAGCCTTACCTCCTGCCTTACTACCTGAAGCTGGCCCTGTGAGCATGAGGCCGTTCTCTGCGCTGGAGGCTTTGGCAAACAGCATCATTGGGAACCACCACACTGGTTCTCTCTGAGACGCCCCGAAGCACCCTGTGCTGACACCCAGCTATCAAATCCCCAGAACAGTGGTACAAAGACAGCAGTACCACCATTCAGCTGGGAGGAGGATGCTCTAAAAATCATAAAGGCTTTTTTAGACATCACGGTGATTAAAGGAATGATTGTCACTTAGTGGGTGGGGGCCGGGGAGGCCAGACATGCTGAAGTGTGTAGGCTAGCCCCACAAAATGAAGAATTATTTTGTATCCCACACAACTTTCAAATGTCAACTGTCATATATTAACCATGTAGATGAAACACCTATTTATAATGATCGGAATCTAGAATCTACCTCTGTTTTACATTTAAACTTAAAGCATTTGAGATATGATTTTAACATAGTTTGAAATTTTCAAGAATGTAACCACTGGGTAAACGGAAGGAACATTTTTGCTAAGAGTCGTTGAGCAGTTCAGAATTTCGCATTGTCACCCTCAGGGATGTCTAAGGTGTCGAGTGGCCTGCGTGGCAGCACACACTCCCACCCTGCCAATGCTGGGTGGGAGTCCCTTGATGCCCGTCTCCCTGCTATTCCAAGCATCTCACTCCTTCATTCTGCCTCCTGGTGAGTCACGCTCGAGAAAAACCTCTAGAAATTCTTATTTTATTATAAATCACTTTCTTCTAATTTCTCCTTACATTGCAGTTAGAGCATGATTTTGACTTTAAAGTGAAGTGTGGGCAGACTGTATTTTCTATAAGTTGCATCTCAGGATGGTCGGGAGAGCATTATAATATTTTTGTTTTTACAGTGGGGCACTGGCTCTGAAAGAGCTGACAACCCCCGCTCGAGCACGTGTGAAATTGTCAGGTCTGTGCAGGTGTCACACATGTCACACATTTGACGGTTACTGACCAGAACCACCTTCTTGAGGTGGGCTAAACTCTGATTGGTCTACTTATGGGGACCAGCTTAGCAGTACGGCTCTGGGAGGTGTACTGTGCTCCTGAACTGAAGGTAAGAAAGAGGAAGGAGAAGGAAAAGTGGGGGAGGAAGATGGACCATGCCACCTCTCCACTTCTGCTACATCTGATGGCGTGGAAAGAGCAGTGGCCTGGGGTGCAGGACACCTGGATTCAGGTCCCCAGCTGAGCCATGCTATCTGAGCAACATTAGACGTGTCACTTCAGTTCTATGGTCTTGGACTTTATACCTGCAAAATGCAGCAGACCCCTTCCGGCTCCAGCATTTTATGGCTCCACCTCAGACTGTATCAAACTGTCCCGCTTAAAGTTGTATGTAGAAAGAAAAGAAAAGGAGATAAGGGCACTAAGACTTTAAGTAAATTTCTATATAAATGGATACTTTAAAGTTCATAATCATGCAATATGCAGAAAAGGAGATGAGAAAACTGAGGCTTAGGGAAGTTAAGGTTACCAAACTAAGAAATAACAGAGCTGAGGTTTGTACCCAAGCCTGTCAGACTCCAAAGCCCATGCTTTCTCCAGACTACGATGTTGCCTGAAAAGAAGGGGACCCCAGAGGCCCAGAGAGACAAACCCTCCTTCTTAGCTAAGCAGGAAGAGTCTTCTCTGCCATCAGCCCATTCCATTAGCTGAATACATCGTTATCTGCCCATCTGCCTGGAGCAGTCCCACTCTGTGCCTGTTGTGTTTGCAGCATTATTAAAATGCCCTTTTCGCTCTCAAAAGTTTCACCTAATAAATTTTATGATCAGTCAGTTACATGTCAGTTCTCCTGTAATTTTTATTATAAACAAGATAATAGGAGACTCACACACACACCCCCACTTGCCGTTGTGGAAATTAACACTTTAGGTCAGAAATTAGAAATAATATAAACTTTAAAATTTACTATATTCAATATGTGCTATCAGTCCCAAAATGTTTTCCTATTCACATTAAGCAGCAGGAAGACTTCCAAAATTTAGTAGGACAGTGTGCCATTAACCTCGCACATGATTCCTATATCTCCTCTTTCTTGGGGATAAAGTTTAATCCTTCGAGTGAAACTCCTGTCTTGTAGGTTTAAAGAAAAACTCCTAGGAATGACATTTACTTTTCCAGATGAGGGTTTTCTCTTTCAGGCGTGGACACTGCAGAATATCTAATTACTAGAAATGCTCCTGGTGCCTCTGAATATCCCTGGGAAGTGGCCCATTCACTCTATTTACAACCTGTGAAGAGCCATCCCACTGACACAGGAAAGTACACACGAATGGAAACTTAAACACAGACACGTGCACATGCAAACCCACATACAGAGCAAATCCTAATGTCCCCCATTGTTACCCCCCAGCTGAAACCTGGAATGCTGCCTCCCATGCAGGCAGTCTTCTCCGGACACCCAGGGCTGGGAGCACAGGCTGACATTCTTCCTTCTCTCCTTTCTGCATCTTCCTTCTTCCTTACAGACTAAACTCTCTTCTCCTTGTGGCCATTATCTGCTATCCTGGTGGTGCCTCTTCTCTCACTGATTGTCTTGACACCCATAGTCTTACCATCACCTTGGGTGACTTCAGTATCTAGAATTCATGAGGACAATTCATGCAATCCTTATCCTGGCATTTCTGCAGCCAGCTGCCCCTGCCAGCCCACTGAAATTGCTCACACAGGGTCTCCAATGTCTACCATATTGCTAAAACCAATGTGTGTGTGTTTCTGTCCTCCTACTGATCCCTTGACCTCTGAGACTCTACACTGTCTTGGTTTTCATGCAATAATTCTCAGTCACCTGTCTTCACAGTCTCTTCACCTCCACCTGTGGTGGCCTCAACTCCCTGCTCTTCTCACTCTGTACTCTCTGCCTGGAGTCCCAACCACACTCATGGCTCCAATACGCTTCTGTAGCATTGCTCAACCTGCTACTGCAGGTCACCAGCCTCCCTTAAGGTGCTGCCAGTCTTTGAAAAGAGTGTTCTATGGTCAGAGAAGTGTGTGAAACTGTGCACGCTCTATCAAATTTTTGGATATTATCACTAAGGTTAAGAGACCAAGCTCTGAAGTCACTTTTCCGGGTTTGAATCCTGACCTTGTACTAATCACCACAGACAAGTTATTTAATTGCTCTGTTCCAGTTTCCTCATTGGTAAAATGGGGACAATTCCAGGACATCGTGCATGGGGATGTTGTGTGAAGAGGGATACACGAATTCATGCATGTAAAGTGCCTGACATATGGTAAGCACTCAATATCACTATTGGGATATTAAAATATCTGAGAGGTCCTGAAGAGAAGAAATCAGTTTTATTTAACTCAATATTTCCCAAACTTATTCTACCAGAGAACTTAGACTACAACTTAGTTTGGGAAACACATGTTGCCGAATCTCTGGTCCATCTCAACTCAAAACCCTCCGATGAGCCCCAGATTTACCAGGCAACTATAGGAACATCAACCTCACCAAGTTCAAAACCAAACACATCATTTCCCACTCACATCTTTCCCGTGTCCTCCACTCACTAAATAGTAAATGGCACCACCTTCTCTTAAACCAGCAATCCACTGCTCACATCTGTCATCAACTTCTATGAACTCTGCCACCTTATTTGCTTTCAAGACTGTCCCTGCCTTTCTTACCACTTCTCAACTGGATGATAGCAACGGCATCTTAAAATGGCATCTGGTTTCCTTGACTTCAGCCTAGCTCCTTGTGAATTGTTTCCAGAAAAATCACTTTTAATTGCCTAATTAGTTACATCAATCCTCTTCTTAAAAGGTCTGTAAAGGCTTTCAGCCTAAATATTAAACTAAACTCTTTAGCTTAGTACAAAAAGCTCTCCTCTACCCCACACACTTCCTTCATGCCCTCTATTGAGAGAGGCCCACATGTCATGCTATGTTCGTGCCTCGGTGCCTTTGCACAGACTGCTGCCTCTTCCTGGAGTGTGCTCTGCACCCAGATGGCCCTTACTCATTCTGTAAGACCCCACGTATCACCTCTCTGGGAAGGCTGCCCTATCCCCCACTCCTCATCTGATACAGATGCTTCTTATCTGGTAGTTTTCATGGCTGACTCCTTGTTGTCCATTTTTCCCCACATGATTAGTCTAAGCCAATTGTGGTAATTCCAGTCTCTTGGTTACATTTGGTTTAGAAATGGGCATATGTGCCAACCCTGAAAATAAAAATTGAAGGGGGAGAGAGAGGGTGAGGCTGGGGAGAGGGACTTCTGACAAAGGTTTTTACTTCTAAATAATAGATCATCCTGGAATGGTACAGACTCCTTATCGCATGACACTGTTGTAACAGGAGGAGACAGCAGAAACTCTGGCAGCCATCCTACGATGCTGACGGCAAGTGCTCGAGGGGAAGCTTGGCCAACTGACAGGAGCCGCGCAGAGATGAAATGAAACTAGTTCTCAACCCTGGAATCCTCCCTGACTCTGGACTTGTCTTGGATAATAAATCACCTTATTATTTAAACCAGGGCTAATTAGGATTCTCCATTGTTTGCTGCTGATGACATCCTAACTGACACAGCTGTCATACCACCTTGAGCACCTCTTTATCATCACCATCAATCGTTGCACTGTGATGCAGATTTATTATGAGTCTTTCCTTCAGACTTTGATCTCCTGAAAGGCAGGGACTTGAGATATCTACTGGAGAATTGCAGAGATCACCACATAGGATGACAAATATATATAATAGCAAAACATTAGAATTCCCACCAAAGTCAGGAACATGACCAAAAACTCTCACCACACATCAGTATTATTTTGATGCCTCTAGATAATGCAATATTATAAAGACAAAAAGAGTAAGTGTAAACCTTGGAAAGAAAGCACAAAACTCTCACTATTTCCAGATGATACAATTATATACATAGAAAAGTGATTAAAATAAACCAGGGAAATTAATAAGTGTTCAGTAAGATGTTCACATGCAAGATCAACATATTAAAGCAGGTGGTTTACTACATGCCAGCGAAGACAATATAAAAATATGATAATGGAAAATCTCATTCAAAGTAGCTAAATGCACAAATTAAAATAGCCACATAATACCCAGGAATATCTATAACAAGAAGTCTCCAAAACTTGCATGAGGACAGTGTTAACTTATAACTGAGTAACATAAAAGAAAATCTCAATAAATGAAGAAGCATAATGGTGCTCCTGAATAGGAGGCCTTGATATTATATTTTGAAAATTCAGCTCTCCTCTCATTAAACTTTGATACTGTTTCAATACAAATTCCAACACGTTTTCTGAAATGGCAAATGGAGAAAGTGCACACGAATAATCAAAAAATTCTGGATAAAAAAAGCCATGACTCCACCCAGACAATGGAATATTATTTAGCACAAGAAAGAAATGAGCTATTAAGCCGTGAGAAGACATGGAGGAAACTTAGATGCATATTACTAAGTGAAAGAAGCCAGTCTGAAAAGGCTATACTGTATGATTCCAACTGTACATGACATTCTGGAAAAGGAAAAGGCAAAACTATAGAGACAGTAAAAAGATCCGTGGTTGCCAGGGATTGGAGGGAGGGAGGGATGAATAGGCAGAGCACGGAGGATTTTTAGGGCAGGGAAACTACTCCGGATGATACTATAGTGGACACGTGTCATATATAATTGTCCAAACCAATAGAATGTATAGCACCAAGGGGAACCCTAATGTAACCTATGAACTTTGGGTCATCATGATGTGTCAATGCAGTTTCATCAGCTGTAACAAACACACCACCCTGGTCCAGGATGTTGGCAATGGTGGGGGAGCGGCTGTGCTTGTCAGGGGCGGGCAGAGGAGATAAGGGAACTCTGTACCTTCCTCTTAATTTTACTACAAACCTAAAAACTGCTCTAAAAAAAATAAATTATATTTAAAAAAAGCAATGCAGGGGAACTTGACTTACCTGATATCAAAACTATACTAAAAAGTTAGTAATGGAGCAGAAATGATACGAGACACAACTCAGAAACATAACCTTGAATGTAATGGAAATTTGTTTAAGATAAATAGTTTTGCAAAAAATTGTTTATCAATTGGTGGGGGAGGTATATCCCTACATCATGTCATGCACACATATAAAAATTCCTAAGAAGTTAAAAGGTTAAACTAACATAAATATTAGATAGCACATGAAACTGCCATTTTTGTAGGCCAAAAGTAGTTGATTATCAGTGATTTCATATGGTCCAAGCTAATGTATTAATTATGAAGAAGAAAACACAGGAAACAATTTTATAATCTTGGCATGAGGAAAACTGCCATTAAAAAAGAAATAAAACCTAAAATACACAAAAATTAAGTAGTCTGCACATACAGAGGTTGTCTATATATAAAAAGTGCCCTTGTCATAAACTTAACATTCAAAAAAAAGGTGAAAGCCAAGAACCAATTAGGAGAAAAAAGTTAACATTTTTAAAAGACAAAGGATTAATATTCAGATTATAAAAGAATTCCTACAATCTATAAGGAAAGGATAAAAATGCAATAGAAATGTGCGAAGTAAACAAATAAGGCAATTCTCTAGAAGAAGAAATGAAAGTGGACAGCTATCATTTGAAAAGATGCTCTTCCTCACTGGTACAAAGGGATATGCATATTAAAACAATGAAATCTCATTTTTTCTTTCAATCATTGTGTGAAATTTTGAGAAATTGATCACATCAGAGTTGGTCATTAAGTGGGGGAAAAGACAGTCTCATACACCCCTTGGCAGTGAGTATTTGTCTTTTAGAGGACAATTTGCCCATTTCCATTAAAAGTTAAAATCTGTATATCCTTCAACCCCAAAATTACACTTTTAAGAATTTATTATACAGAAATGACTGTGTATATACTTTCATTGCAGCACCATCTGTTATAGCCCAAAATAATAAATATCAATTTCCAACAATAATTTGATAACTAAATAAATGAATCATTGCATCTTTATATTACATATTATTCAGCCATTTTTAAAGGGATGAATATTAATACATATTGATATAGAAAGTCCTTCAAGTCATATGATAAAATGAAAAAAGTAAATTATAAAATCATATACCTCAAACAACTCCCATTCATGAAAAAATCCTATATCCCATGTGGCAAAAGTCAGAGATTGGCTATTAGAAGCATTAGGGTAAAAGAAAGCACCTATGTATTTGTGCTTTTAAAACTCTTTTACAACAAGGACACATCATGTATGACTTATGTCATCATACAAAGACAATTAATTTCATCTCAGTTCACTCAGAACTCGGTTCCACACTTATGCATGAGATGTGGCCAATTCCAGACATTTCCCAGGATGTATTTTGTTTTAATCAATTGGTGAAAATCACGTAGACACATATAACTATGGCTTCTTTCATGCTGTAAGCTCTAACTGTTTAAATTCTTATTTCAATTTCTATTTCCCCCAAGGACCATAAAACGACATAAAATATGCTACTTCCAATGAAAAGGAAGATGGCAGAATGTCAGTTTGATCCCAGTTCTTTAGCTGATATTTTATTTCAGTGAAGCTCTGCTTTGCAGATAAAGGGAGCTTCTCCTCACTGCAGCAAGCAGAACTGAGATCTGACCCTTGCAACAATGAAAGGAGGGGGAGCCTGTTTTGGTCATCTAATCTGCCTTCCCCACAACCCTCTCTCATTATGAGCAATCTGGAGGAACACACCCCCACTGCCTCCCTCCTAACTGGCTGCCAACTAGGGAGTAATTCTCCTTTACGGCAACTTTGTATCATTTTCATTGAGCAAGGGAACCTGCCCTCCAGTTTCCCTTTGCACTTGCCTGCGCGCTCTCTTTCCTGCCTGTCTCTGCTCTTCTCCCTCCCTCTCTTTCCCTCTCTTCCCCTTCTTATCAAAAACCTCTGACACCAAGTTCACCCTTGGCTTCTCTCCAGAGTGACCATAGGTGAGCAGGAAGCTGGAAGCCTGCACACCTCTCCAGGCGCGGATGACAGCCCAGGGCATGGCACGTACCCGCATTCCGAGCTGTGACCTTGGAGCCGTGTCTCAGCAGACGGACAAACACGTTACTGCTGCAGTGGTTCACCATGTGCAACTGGAGACTTCGTCGAGTCTGGATCTTGACCAAGCATTTTGCCATACTGGTTATTCCAGTCCCCCTAGGTCTCCCCTGCCTGCCACGGCCCAGCCCGGGGCAGCCTTTCCCTAACCGTCCATTCTGTTTCAAAGGACCTGGGCAGGACCCACTGAATGAATCAAATGTCAGCTTCCTAATGCGCCAACAGAAATAACTCATGTGAGATCAGCATGGGCAGGGAGGAGGGAGGGGGACGCTATTTTTAAACTCTCCACTCACCCCTCTAACAAACAATGAAATATCATGCATCATCCCACCCCCGCCTCTTCTAAACCATCCAGACCAGAGGACCCCACCCAAATGTTTTGCAGTTCCCTAAGAATCAAATGCCCCCAAAAGATAAGACGACAACTGGGTAACTCAACAATAGAGGAAAAAAAACCCACTTAGATTTCTTTTAAAAAATATTTATTGAGACTTTATTATGTTCTAGAACAGTGCTGTTCAGTAAAAATATAATGTGAGCCACTTATTTCTTAAAAGGAAAAAGAAGTATTTAAAAAGTAAAAGAAATATATTATGAATACAATTAATTTTAATAATGTGTTTTATTTGAAGCCAAGATATCCAAAATAGTATCTCAACATGTAACTATATAAAATCATTAATAAAATAGTTTACATTCCTTTCCGGGACTAAGTCTGAAATGTGTGTTGCACACTATGTATAGCGCATCTCAGTTCTGACCAGCCACATTTCAAGCATTCAGTAGCCCTTTAGGGTTACTGGGCAGTTTAGCTCTTGACAAAGTGCTGAGCTCCTCACACACACTGTCATTATCTCCATCCTCACAACAACCCTACTATTTCCTTCATCTTACAGATAGGGAAACAGCAGCTTAGAGAGAGTCATTGGCCTGAGCAAAGTCACAAAGGTAGTAAGTGGCAAAGTCATGATTTGAACCTAGGCATCCAATTAGGACGGGTGACTAAAACACCAGCACCCCTGAATGACAGCTGTCAGTGTTTTCAATGCAAGAGCCAATCAACCATCACATTTTGACACCTAGCACTTTAAAAGTCTTGCACTTGTACATATATGAGGCCAAAAAAAATGTCCTTGCATCCCGGTATAAGTGCTCAGGGAACAAACCCTTTTACAACATGCTAAATTTGAAAATATTTCAAGTCATTAATAACTGTCCCCTCTCACTCTCTTACAGTTATATTTCTTTGCTGGTACATTTTCCTCACCCTGATTTTCAGAAGAAAAATTTTTCCTCACGCAATTTCATCATGCATGCATACATTTTTCTACTTTAAATAGCTACTGCCACTAAAAGATGATTTTCTAATAAAAAATATTTGTTTTATTTTCCAATGAAACAAAGGGTTATATTCAGAGCAGTCACCTGAAATTCGGCATTGTTATGCTTCACTCTGGGAATATAAATTTATTTATCATTTCTGGAAAGAAATTTAGCAAAATATATGGAGTTTTACAGGTGTGGTAGTCTTTGACCCAGAAACTCCACCTTAAGAATTTTTCCTGAGGAAATAATCAGAAATGATGACCAAAATTTTTGGATTAAAGATGTTCATTAGAGTATCATTTATTATAGTAAAAAAAAAGTCAATCTAAATTTCTAATGGAAAATGGTTAAACACAGGTGATGGAATATCGTACAGATATTACAAGTCGTGTTTAGAGGAATTTAGTGATGTGAGAAATGCTTGCAATATGCTTCTAAATGAAAAAAGCATATTTATATAAGCAGTGTGACCTCAACTATGTAAAAATGCACACAGAAAAAAGAATAAGACTGACGACCGACAGTAAATCTTGGAGAGAGGAAGGACACTGCCGGCCATGCACTGTGGCCTGAGGTGGGTAGACCACTTGCCCGGACCTTGCAGGGGCCCCACCCCCCTCTCCTGGGTCCACAGTCCCAGGTATGGCCCAGCAGCCCCCACTCTCACCAGGTTAGTCAATTTTCAAACCTAAAGCTTGAAAAGAAGTTACCCCTAAAATTCATAAAATCTTCAACCCTTTGCAATTCCCCTTATGATAGGATTCTGAGCAGAATCTCTGAAAATCACTGTTCCAGATGAATCTCTGCTTTGCAGTAACACAGATGAAGCGTTGCAAAGGCCAGTGAGGCCTCACTTGCAGGGCACAGGCCAGGGATTCACACTGGGGGGAACCCCCTTTGGCCTGTTCAGAGGGGATGGAGATAAATCTTTCTGCTGTCATCGTGTTAAAACAACGTATGACCCGACAGCTCACTTGCAACAAACAGACCTTCCAAGACCAAAACAGAAAGCAAGTACAAAACCTGCAACAAAACCACCTCCATACTTTCCTTCCATCCTTTTCCACCAGGACCTTTAACTCTCCTTTAATTCTCAAGCTTAAAATCTCACCATTGTCTCAAATGCCTCCTTCCTACCTTTTCTATTTAAATTATTATTTATTATTTTTATGATTATTAATTATTTTAACTACAGTCTGTCACAATATTTAACATTTCATACATTTTTTATTTTTCCCCTCTCTTAAATTTGCTCTTACTCTCTATGCTACTTTTCAAGAGATCTTAAGTAAATTCCTTTGCTCTCTTTCTTTTGTGGACCTTCTGCTTTTATTTGGAGAAAGAGCACCTAGCAGGACTAGCATTTTGTATTGTCCCAGCGATTTTTCTCGGCCCTGCTGG
>CM052443.1:62672205-62703814 GCA_028533085.1 Varecia variegata | reverse complement strand
TGCAATATGCTTCTAAATGAAAAAAGCATATTTATATAAGCAGTGACCTCAACTATGTAAAAATGCACATAGGAAAAAGAATAAGACTGACGACCGACAGTAAATCTTGGAGAGATGAAGGACACTGCCGGCCATGCACTGTGGCCTGAGGTGGGTAGACCACTTGCCCGGACCTCGCAGGGGCCCCACCCCCCTCTCCTGGGTCCACAGTCCCAGGTATGGCCCAGCAGCCCCCACTCTCACCAGGTTAGTCAATTTTCAAACCTGAAGCTTGAAAGGAAGTTACCCCTAAAATTCATAAAATCTTCAACCCTTTGCAATTCTCCTTATGATAGGATTCTGAGCAGAATCTCTGAAAATCACTGTTCCAGATGAATCTCTGCTTTGCAGTAACACAGATGAAGCGTTGCAAAGGCCAGTGAGGCCTCACTTGCAGGGCACAGGCCAGGGCTCCACACTGGGGGGAACCCCCTTTGGCCTGTTCAGAGGGGATGGAGATAAATCTTTCTGCTGTCATCGTGATAAAACAACGCATGACCCAACAGCTCACTTGCAACAAACAGACCTTCCAAAACCAAAACAGAAAGCAAGTACAAAACCTGCAACAAAACCACCCCCATACTTTCCTTCCATCCTTTTCCACCAGGACCTTTAACTCTCCTTTAATTCTCAAGCTTAAAATCTCACCATTGTCTCAAATGCCTCCTTCCTACCTTTTCTATTTAAATTATTATTTATTATTTTTATGATTATTATTTTAACTACAGTCTGTCACAATATTTAACATTTCATACATTTTTTATTTTTCCCCTCTCTTAAATTTGCTCTTACTCTCTATGCTAGTTTTCAAGAGATCTTAAGTAAATTCCTTTGCTCTCTTTCTTTTGTGGACCTTCTGCTTTTATTTGGAGAAAGAGCACCTAGCAGGACCAGCATTTTGTATTGTCCCAGCAATTTTTCTCGACCCTGCTGGACTCTGCCCACAGGTATGGCTGCCTTTCCAGAGGAGGAAGAAAAGTCAGCAGGGAAGCAGAGTTAACCCCAGAACTCTGCGCAATACTGCGCCAGGCGTGTTGTTCCTGTTCTGGGCGCCGGGCTCAACAGAGCAGTATCAGTAGCATGGCATTTGGACACCCTTGAATAGTTTCCCTGTTTCGACTCATTTGTTTGTTTGAAGAATTGGGAATGCATGTCTGGGCAGTGACAGGAGGTCAAAGAAAACAGAGGCTGTGCGAAGAGGAGAATCGATTTTCCATAATGAGATGTCAGAAGAAATCAGGCAGCAGCCAAAGAGGAGGGACAGCATTCAGTGATAAGAACGGTTCATGGGCCTGAATTCCCCATCCGCTTCTGCAGTGAACTTCCTGACACGGATTCGGGGCAAGGCAACACACTCGCCTCTCCTTGGTGGATGGCTGGAAGTTACTGGACAGCCTGGAGCCCTGACATCGGACGGTGAAGTGGAGACATTAACACCTCTCCAGATAGTCATGACAAGGGACTGAGATATGCACATCAAGTGCCTAACATGATGCTGGCTCCTAGGCGGTGACCGAGAACCTACTAAGTGGTTGTAGAAAGAAGGTTTAAAGCACAGACTCTAGGGCAGTCCTGGGGTTCTAATCCTGGCGGCACCGTTTATCATCTCTGAGCCTCAGTTTCCATGTCTGTAAGATGAGCGTTGTAGAGGCAGTGTGTAACTCCAAGGTTTGTTGGGAGGATTAACCAAGTTAATATGCATAGCATGTTCAGATCAGTGCTGGGCACAGTGATTACTCAATAAATGTCAGTGACTTTTTTTTTCAATGTGTGCTCTTTTTTTTTTTTTTTTTGGTCTCTTTTAACTACTTAAGAGGAAGACAGTGAGGATTTAAGTAGTTTGTATTCTCTTCCTTCTGTCAACCATCTGTCTCTGTAACATGTCGTTACTAGTTACTTCTCCCCAGATAGTAAAGAAGCAGTATTGCTGGTTGTTAAGAGTTTACCTGATCAGCCTGTTAACCTTGAGAAAGTCATGGAAGTGTGCTAAAATCTGTAAAGCGGTGACAATATTGGTGCTTACATGACTAGGTACTTGATAAGGAGTAGGCACTTTATAATGCTGGCTGTCATTATATCATCATCAATATCATGTACTTTATCAGCTGGTAACTAACGGATTTCACAAATGTAGTAGACTTGGCCATTGGTTATTATATTAGTTATAAAATAATTATGGCGATTCACTGAAATTTTAGCTAACTGCTAACCCCAAGTAGAGAGATAATAAAATATTATTATATTCATTAAATTTCTTTGTAATAAATTTAGTCTTTAAGTATTCATTATTAAAAGTCTTTGGGATCATCACATACCTCAGAGGACTGTTCTAATATTTTATTAATTTAATAATGAAATATAAAATATTTTAATAATATATTTGTGACAGGATGGATATATTCTTGGTAAGTAAGGAAAAACGGAGGCTGTTCCCAACACCACTGAGAGACAGGACCATACAGCCAGGTCACCAACCATCTGTATAATTCAATTTCCTCATTCAGAAAGTAAGGCAAGAGTATCTGTCCTATCCACTTCAAAGAAGTGGTCATGAGTAGCACATTAGGATAACTTACATATAAAAACTTCTGGAAACCTGTAAGATGCTTTGGCATACTGGAAACTCTTCTTATGATTTCCGTTATCAGATTGAGTGTTTCCTGCCTGTAAATTGAGAACACTTCTCTGCGGGGCCAGGAATCCCTACGCAGTGGTGGGAGAAAGGCCATAAAAGCCCTCCGGAGAATACGGCTGCAGTCAGAGCACAGTTCAAACGGCGCATCCAGGCTCGCTCCAACACCACTGCTCTCAGTGGCTCTAAGAACCTCCTCAGGGTTAGTTCCTCGTATTTTTCTGACTCTCCAACTCATTTATAAACAAGAAAGAGCTTGTCATTCCAAGAAGTTAGCTTCAGGAGAGCAAAGTCAAAACCCACGCTTGTGACTCAAAAGAGACGTTTATGTTGAGTCACCGATTCCATGTTCTAAGGAATGGCTACATGTGCCATGCAGGTGGAGATGTCCCCTCACCCCCCCAAAAAGAAATTGACTACGATATTTCTGCACAAAATGTTTAAAATTATCATACTCTGTTCCAATAGGGTCATGTTCAAAACTTTAAGAAATAAAGTCGAAGCAAAGAATATAAAAAGCCACTCGTTCTTTTTAAATAATATAAAAAGCCCAATGAATTATAAATATACAAAGTACTCATTCTGAGTTTTCAATGGACACAAATTAGAATTCTGAATTTTGTGTTTTACTCCATAACAAAGAACTTATAATCTTAGCGCTTTGGGTCAGGAACAGAAAAGCCAGCCAGAAAGATTCAATCATCTGCTACCAGGCCCTGTCCTGGGAGGGGCACACAGTTAGGCCAGACACGTAAACCGATGGTTAGAAAGAGGTGTTTTAAAAACCACAGTGCAAACACAAGCAGAGGAGAAAAGCTATTACTGCCGCATCAAGATCCAGGAAATGTCACAGAGGAGGAGACACTTCAGGAATCAGTACAGATTTACCTGCTGGAGCCAGAGAAAGAAAATAGAGCCGCCTGAACAAGGGCATGTGTAGAAAGGAACCAGCACAGACACACAGCACTGTAAGGAGAAGGAAGGTTTCTTCGGAGAATGGCAAGAGGGTCAAGGCAGGAAGAGAGGATGGAAATAAGGCAGGAGGCTGGAGGGGGAGCGGGGGCCGTGTGTGAGGAGCCACGAAACCCTGTGCAGCTGGACTCTCCTCACAGTCAGTGGGCAGGTTCCAGAAACTTCAGGCAAGGACTCCAGGCGGAGTTCAGAGGAGAGGTTACAGGGAGATCAATAAGGAAGATGCTGCTGTATTCCAAGACAGAGAAGAAAAGGGGATCTGAAATAAAGCCGTAGCAGCAGAGTAAAGAGCAGGGGACAAATGTCAGAGTTACTTCTGAGACAGCATGGATAAAACTCTGGTGTCTCAGTGAAGGTGGGTGACCAGGCAAGGGTGGCTTCCAGGTCTGGCTGGGACAATTGCATGTGCAGTGAGTCATTATGTCAGAGCAGGAGCAGGTTTGGGACTGGGTTTGGGGGAAGGAAGTGATTATGAGTGTATGTTATAAACATACATATAATATGTTATAAACATATTAAGCTTGATGTGTAAAGTATGAGCCATGTGTGCCAGGCAGGTGGAGCTGTCCCACCCGCAGCTGAAGCGCAGGTTGGCAGTGTGGGACTGAGCGGTCCCCATGGAGGTCGGTATAGCAGAGGGGAGGTCGGGCTCTGCCCACTCCATGGAAACACTCGGCCTGGGATCCTGACTTCCTTCTCTCCGCTTCTCCGCCTGCTCTTTCTCCAGACACCAAACAATAACACAAGTAATATTTTGAGATATTAAGTGATGGGCTTCTCCTTCCACCCCTACTTACGACATCCCTGCAGCCGTGTCATGATCTTCAGTCCCGAGAGCAAAACCAGCCCACCCAACAATGAAACAATGGTCACAAATACCTGACCACTAATTTGGCAAGTCATCACCCCATGAGACAAAGGTCTCCTCCCTCCCCTGCAGACCGGATAAAAGAATCCATATTCCAGCTGAGAAAAGGGAGAAGTGAAGGAGCCACAGCAGAGGAGAGGGCGAGGAAGGGGACCGCAGCCTCTAAGGATCAAGCGCCACATACTGGCAGCACCAAGGAAGCTCACGGACATCACTACTCACCAAGTAACCCAGAGATGGTCTAGCAAGGTAATTGTCCATCTCCTCTCCGATTTAGCTACTATAAGAAACACCCTCACACTCACAGCCCAAGGCACTCTGAACTCCTATGAATAAAAGTAGGGACCTGAATACCTGGTTACCCCCACTCTAGAGGTAGTAGTGACATGCAGGGAAACCTTCCGTACCCGTCCATAGATAGAACCAGATGAAAATCTCCCACAGAGATCAGACAGGGACTACAAATTCATGACTGTCATACATTCTTCAGACACACGAATGACGAATTCCCTCGGAATGGAATTTAAACCTTGCTGACCAAGGCTCCCTATAATTCAGATTCTTCCTTCCGTATAAACCAAGTGTTTTTCCTCTGTCCTGCTTGAACCTAGGGCACTTGAAAATGTTCCATGACGTGGATACGTCAAGGCACTCTATTGACAGTGAAGTTTTGTGAGATGCCAGTATAGTTTCTCAGCGGTTTCCTGGAATTAGAAATGCATGACAACGCTGTGCTTTCTGGCTCCAAGTCTGAAAGCCTCCTCTGGTCTGTCTGTAATACTCCCAAGCAAGAATCTACTTCCTTTGTCTCTACACAGGATGAATTTGCTTCCCATCACTTCCGCTTTATTATTTCACTCCCTCCGGGCTCAAGTCACCATTACAGATAAACCATTTTTCTCTGAGTAAAGGAAATTAAATTAGATTGTATAAATAAATGGAGCTCTAATTTTCTCTCCATATTGCTCAGCAGCTCTGCAGATGGTATTAAGAAACAGGGCATCTGTTTCTTCCCATGGAAAAATCCAGGCTCTTCTCCTTATGTTGCTGCTCTGTAATCAAGAAGCGAGAGGTAGCAGCACTCAATCCTCTACCTAACATGCTAGCCAAGGGCATCTCTCTCGCATGTTCTCGTTGTGACTCAAAAAGTAAAAAAGCAAACGGTCAATAAATGCAAAAAAAAAAAAAAATGTCCAACCACTCTAGGTTTTGCCTTTCAAATTAGCAAAGATTTTTAAAAAATTGTTATACCTAGTTCTTGCAAGGCTACAATGAGAGACATTCTCAAAAATAGTTTGGTGGAATGTAGGGGGAAGGGGTGAGAAAGATTTTCGTATATTTATGTGGTAGAATAATGTATGTCCATCAAAAATAATAATTGTGGGAGAATACTTAATGTCATGGGGAAATATTTATGTTCTATTGTGAAGTGAAAAAGCAGATTATAAAATAGCATCTCTAGTATATTTTTGTTAAAATTTTTAAAAAATTTTTGGTAAAAATATATAAATGGATTATACACCACAGTTTGAACATCAGGGATTGCAGGTGGTTTTAAATTTTTATTTGTGTTTTTCTATATTTTCTAAATTTTCTACAGTGACTATGGCATTGCTTTGGATTTCACATTAAAAATCAAAACAATTGGTCCTAGAGCCGGGGTGGGGCCAAGCCTGTATTTAGGGGCCAATTTGTCCACCTGTGGCTGAGGGTACCAGCAGGGACTGGCAAGACCACAGATCACAAGGTTGGGTCTATTTTTTTTTTTTTTTTTTGAAACAGAGTCTCACTCTGTTGCCTGGGCTAGAGTGCTGTGGCGTCAGCCTAGCTCACAGCAACCTCAAACTCCTGGGCTCAAGCAATCCTCCTGCCTCAGCCTCCTGAGTAGCTGAGACTACAGGCATGCACTACCATGCCCGGCTAATTTTTTCTGTATGTATTTTTAGTTGTCCATATAATTTCTTTCTATTTTTAGTAGAGACAGGGTCTCGCTCTTGCTCAGGCTGGTCTCGAACTTCTGAGCTCAAACGATCCACCCACCTCGGCCTCTCAGAGTGCTAGGATTACAGGCGTGAGCCACCGCGCCCGGCCTTGGCTCTATTTTTGAATATGGATACTCCTTTCTTTAATCATAAAATGTCCAGCTTATGTTCAGATTATCAAGTGTGCTATCCTAAAAACCCTATTTATTTCTTTTTCAGCTAAAGCATCTGCTCATTTTCAAATTTCTAATGAAGTGGAGACATGGTGGTTTAAAAAGTTCCCAACTGGACTCCTCTAAAGGAAGCGAGGGCTCTTTCAAGGGGGAAAACATTCGTTTTATCTTCCCTTTTAAGCTCACTGTTATTAATTTTCAATTTTTATGCTGGAAATTTGCAACTCACAAAAAGAAGGGAACAAAATTAAACCTTGCTTTTAGAGATCATTGTGCCACATGCCACATGAAACAGTATGTTTCATTTACCACATTTAAAAAGCAGATGGCTATTCCTTTTGCTTTCAAAGGCAATGAACAATGATCCAAAGGTGTGTATATAAGAACAGCAGCAATTTGGGAGAATAATGACTAAAGAACAGTCAAAGTGGGGAAGAAACTCAGAAATCATCACACCTTGTTTTTCAGAAGAAAAAATAAAATCTGGGTGTTCTCAGTGTCCAGCATGTGCCAGATAAGAAGTAAATGTTTATCAAGCAAATTAATGAATGAACAAAGCTTGACTTTGTTCCAATGCTCTTCCCACCACCACAGAATTCCCACTAATGTTGTGTCCTGTGTCCATTCAAGTGGAGTCCAGCACCTTTGTAAACTGGGGACTCAGGGGTCACCATAGGACGTTTCATGAGAGTGACACAGCACCTACCAGATAGCTTGGGAAAAGCCTAGACTGTGTTTGGGTGACTCATTCTGGCTTACCGGAGTGATAGACCAAAAGCACGTAAAATGGCATGTCACCACCGTAACTAGAGCAGATAGATCTCACATCTATTTTGGAATCTGGAGCTTTGGCATGAACACAGTTTCAAAAGCACGCCCAACCTTTTCTTCTTGGTAGACTCATCTGTAAGATCTAGAGTGGCTGTATCCAAATCTTCTGCGGGAAAAATTGTTTATGCATACTTAATGAATAATGGCATATTTATAAATTAGATACATGTATAGCTGTCTTTACATGTTATGTACATTATAAAACCTACAGAGTAGAACTTTTATAAAGAGGTAATAAAAAAATAAAATGTCAGAAGTCTGAATGGTTTCTTCCTCCACCCTGGGGGATCACTGTTGGCACCCACTGCACAGGTACCCCACTCTGGAAGCCATGGCTCTAGCGTCTTCAATTCACCATCCACAAAGCCCACCAAGAAGCTGCACCCCTCTGTATATGGCATTGGGCGTACACCCCAGTGGACACCCCCAATAGCCAGCCTTGAGCCAACTGATCAGAGCCTCTTTTCTGAACCCTGCCCTTCTGCCTTGGACCTACCATTATGGGCTGACCTAGAAGAATGGTACTGGCACACAAGGCCCAACATTTCCTTCCGTGTAAGAAAGCACTAGGTCTCAAGAGAAGAGAAGAGAGGGAGAGAGAGGCTGTGAGATTCTGCCTCAGTTTAAGCCTGGGTAGCAAAGAACATCTACTTAACACTCACTACCAACCCACTAACAAAAACGCGAGAAAATAGAACCCCATGCCAACTGGTGGAATGCGTTTAAAACTCAGAAAATCCTAGCGTCTGCTTTCTAGTAACAATGGGTTTGGTAATATTTTCACTTTTCCTCTCCTGCGGTTTCTTAGGGAAGCAGTGGGAGTGTTTACTTGTCTAAGTGCCAAGCAAAATGTCTTCCCCAATGCAGGTCACGCTGAGGCGGTCACAGCTGGTCACACTGACAGTGCCCTCCTCTGGCTCAAATCCTAGCCCCCAAGGACTATGACTGGATTACTTCAGAGGACACTTGGCTGGCATATTTTTTCACCCTAGCTGCATCCTTTAAAGCAATGAATTATTAATACTTAAGTGCAGCACCAAAGTGCTCACCTGAGCGGGAGCAAGGACTCAGGAAGCTCTACTACCGAACTGTTTCTGCTAATAAGACAACGACCCTTACACAGACTGTGAGCAAATGAGTAATTAGAACCAGCCCCGGAGTGAGTCATTCCTTATTTAATGAATTCAACTTTAAAATCAGAACGTGATTCCCAGAAGGCAGTGAGCTTCCTGTGGGCAGTCTGTCTCCCCCGTAGCCCGGCTCTACTAGGAATTTCGTGTTTGCAGCAGCACGCTTGGTCCCCGGCCTTCTGATCACTTATTCCAGGTGATGGAAGTCTCCAAGGCGTCACTAGGTCCTGGCAAGCTGAGATAGAACACCAAAGGCTTGACACTGCCCCAAATACACAGGAACTCTTGCTACTGAATCACAGAGATTGCCCACATTTATATAAAGCAAGTTGTCTCTTGTGATAATTCATTTGCTGTAATTGAAAAATTAATGTAGTTCCTTAGTTACTGGTTCTGCTTTAGCAAAAAAGGAGTTGAGTCATTTTAGATGTGTTCAATGTCATCTAAGTCATCTGGGCTGGGAATGTGAGAGCCAGGATGTAATCCCAGCCCTAGTGTTTACCCGACAATTTGACATGGGGCAAATTGTCTCACCTCCCTGGGCCTCCCATTTGTAGAAGAATCCCGAGAGTACGTGCTAGATGAGGAGTGGACAAACTTTTTCTATAAAGGCTTAGATTGTAAATTTTAAGCTTTGCAGGCAAAGTTTTAAAAAAAATGTTAAAAGTTGATGTTTGTTTAAGAGAAGCAAAATCAAGGATATTATATAAGTACTTACATAATCATTTAAAATGTACTTGTTAATTTGTACCCCCATAATAAGCTGAAATAAAAAAAATATTTCAAAAATAAAATAAAATGTACTTGTTAGCTTGAAGCCCAGAAATAAACAAGCACTGGGCTGGCCACGGGCAGTACTCTGCAGACCCCTGGGCTAGGGCTTCCTCAACATTCCCTCTAACCCTCAAAAGCTATGAAAACTATTCTTGTCCCCAAGTTCCATAGTCTGGGATTTTTGACCTTGACATTCAGCAAAAGAGTCAGAGTTTAGAGCTAGAAAGCATCCGAGTGGTGCTCAAGTCCAATCTTCTTGTTTGATAGACGGGGACAATGAAGCTCTGAAAGGTGGAGAGTTTTGTCTGTGGTCACCCAGCTTCTTGGCACTGGAGTCCACACCAGAGTTCACCCACGCCATTAATGCAGAAATAGAGCAGCCACCCGACCACTGCTGCGTTTACACTTGAGGAATACGATATTTCATAAAATGAACTGTTTGCGGGAAATTAGCCAACTACAGAACGGAAATGATGCACACTGTCGGCATCTAAAGATGTAAAACACAAAATCTTTTCAAGATAAAATTCACAGAACTCGAGTCAGGAACAAGGCATTTAGCTTCCTTACAGCACAGTAAACACTCAAAATTTCAAAGATCTCTTTCAAGTGATACAAACTTCTTGTGAGTACTTAAGTTGTCAGTAAATACCAGAAACCAGAGTTCTAAAGATGAGAACAGCTCCAAAGAACAGCACAAAGGGAAGGTGAAAAGCTTTTGAAGAGACTAAAACGTGAATCTGCGGAGCCTGCTCAGGCCTTTATCTCATCCTCTGAGCTGCTCTTGGCATCTCCTGCCCTAGAGGAGCTGCCGACCCAAACTGCAGCGCTTTCTTCTGGAATTCAATACGCATGATAATGAATTCTGAGTTTTGATTTTGCTAATCCAATACTGCAATTATAAATAAAAGAAGAAGCTGCCCTCCGCACTGTGGAGGCCTCCTGGAACCTGCAGAAGGAAGTCCAGCCACCGGCAGCCCTGTGCCTATCAGCAGCCGGAGACTGGGGAAGCCACTAAATGGGAAAGTTCAGGATAGCCCAAGAACGTGAGATGCTAAAATGATACTCCAAACAACACTTTGCATGCATTCCTTCACATTTAAAATATTAACCCATTTGTCTGCATTTGTGTTAAATACGTTCCCAATCCATTGTTTGACCTATAGCTTGCCTTATGATACATTTTCATGCACTAGTATTTTAAACATTAACCAAACAAAGCAGGAATTTGAAAAATTATATATACAGGATGATCACAACTGCATTAAAATGCATAGGGAAGGAAATTGCCAATGCATTAATGTTAGTTGCCTCTAGCAAGGGAACAATCTGGGAGGGGGAAGTAACTTTTTCTGCTCATTTATGCTTTTTTGCTACTTTCTGTATTTTCTAGACAATGCTATACTAGTCTTATAATGATAAAATAAAGCCAACAGCCATCACAAAACCCTGTGGGGCAGGGGCAAGTATAATTAGAGGTGGTGCTGGTTGGTCTGCCATCACCAGTAGGGGTAACCACAGGGGAAAGGGGGTTACACAGGATTTATGAGCAGCACCTACTGTTTCATAGAACATAACATAAGAGAAATTTCAAACACCACCAGTGCATCACTGCTAATGCATGTGTCCTGACATACCTGAGCCAAAGGGAAGGCTTAGCACCTGGGGAAAAAATGGTAGGGAGGGAAGACACAGAAGCTGCTGTGAGAAGAGGGTAAATCTGTTTGGGCCATGACCATGGAATTCCAGAAGGGGAGAAAAGAAGGACAGTGTTCATGTCAGACAGACAGGGAGGAGACCCGAGTCAGTGGAGAGTGAGAAAAGGAAGTCACCATAGTGTAACCAAGGCAGCCATGGGTTATCAGAGACTCCACGGGTGATGGATTGGAGCAACTGTGCAGTGCATGAAAGACACACACATGGACAGTGCCCCAGGCCCTGCGGTCACCTGTTATGTGTTGGGGTGGAGTGTGGGTGGGATCGAGAGTATGGCATGCTTGAGGCATAAGAGCAATACTCTTTTTATATCCTAGACTCTCTAGAATTTCAGTGAAGCCACCTTAAGCCATCTACAGTTACGGCTAGACAATTGTAAGCAACACTTTAAACACCCCTGCCGCTCCCCCTGCCACCCCCTGCCACACACATTCTGTCACAGCCACAATACATGCATGCATTCACATACACACACATGACACAAACACACACACAGGCACAAACATTTATAGGGACAGTGGTAAAGGGTGACTTGGGAGAGTTAGTTTGACCATTCTCTATAATTTCCGTCTGTGCTTTGATGAAGACACTTTATCATATGCAAAAGCAGCTTCAAACCACCCTTTAATCCAACCACACTGCCACCCCCCACCCCCAAGATCCTCCTTTATAGAAATTCTGGTCTTTCCACTATGCTTTCATTTTGCCAGCAGGAGGGAGTCGAACATTTCCCATTCTTATTTGATTTTACCTATCAAGCATGGCTTTTCTACCATGTTTAATTATGGGAATGCAAATCAAAGCCACAATGAGATATCACTTATCTCCAGTGAGAGTGGCCTTTATCAAAAAGTCCCAAAGCAATAAATGTTGGCATGGATGCCGAGAGATAGGAACACTCATACACTGCTGGTGAGACTGCAAACTAGTATAACCTCTATGGAAAGTAATATGGAGATACCTCAAAGAGCTACAAGTAGAGCTACCCTTTGATCCAGCAATCCCATTACTGGGCATCTACCCAAAAGAACAAAAGACATTCTGTAAAAAAGACATCTGCACTCAAATGTTTATAGCAGCACAATCCACAATTGCAAAGATGTGGAAACAACCCAAGTGCCCATCAATACACGAGTGGATTAAGAAAATGTGGTATATGTATACCATGGAGTTCTACTCAATCACAAAAAACAACAGTGATCTAGCACTTCTTTTATTATCCTGGATAGAGCTGGAACCCATTCTACTAAGTGAAGAATCACAAGAATGGGAAAACAAGCACCACATGTACTCACAATTAAATTGGTTTTAACGGATCAATACTTAAATGCACATACAGTAATAACATTCATCAGGTGTCGGGCAGATGGGAAGGGGGAGGAGGGGATGGGTATATACACACCTAATGGGTGCAGTGCACACCATCTGGGGGATGGACACACTTGAAGCTCTGACTTGGGTGGGGCAAAGGCAATATACATAACCTAAACATTTGTACCCCCATAATATGCTGAAATAAAAAAAAAAATTACACCAGCCTGCACCATGGCTATGAAGAATGATCCTCGCTGTGTGTTAGTAACTGCCAGTTACCAAGGCTCACGTGATTAATTTCATTCCCCTTCTCTACCATAATCCAGCCGTCATCCATAACAAGAAATATATTCCACCAATAAAACATACAAGCATTTTGCAATCTGCCCTATGGAGAACCTGCTCCATTTTGCATGTGAATTTATTCAGATTAATGACTCCTTAAAAGGTCATTTTCACCCAGAACAATTCTCACTCTCAACTTTTTTTCTCCCTAAATTGTCATAAGCTCGAAGTGACAATTTTCAAATGGTTTGCCATATCAGCTAAAGTTGTCCACAGCACTGGTTCTCTCAGATCCTGTAACCAAGCAACTTTTGGGTGAGCATTGAAAACAGTCCTGTTGCCTAGTGGTGCCTAGAAACTGATTTTGTTTTTTCTCTACCCAGACACAGCCAACTTCAGACCTAATCCTCCAGCTGTCATGGAGGTGAACAGGGTCACATATTTCCCCAGAACACCACTGGACTAATCTGGGCAATAATACTCTGTCCAGCTGTCTTTGAGAAACTCAACATTCTGGAACGAATGGAAAGAGTTTGTCAAACAAATGGGTGGTAATGACCCCAGAGAGCCACAGCAGCAGCAGAGATGCCCCCACCAACCACACCATCGGGACAGGTGCCAGGACCTTCCCATCACCTCACAGGGATGGAGCTTCCAAGGATCAGGGTTAAGACCATCTTTCTTCTCCCAACCTGATTTTTTAAAACCTAGACAACTCTTTTAGCAGGGCTTAGACTGCTGATCTTGACCTGTTCATAAATCCATTCCAAAATATCTGATTTGAAACTCCCCCAAACAAGGATCTTAGCCATTATATTAAGATGGGGAGCAATGACATCAAAGGTATGTGTTGACATCTGAGTCTCCACCACCCACTCTGTGTTTGAAGCCCAGAGAAGCAATGGCAGTACCTAACTCTCTCGATACCTCCTACATCTACACAAAATCATGTTTGCCATGGACTCCCTGTATGGTGCTGACATGCTACTGAAACCTTCCTTTGTCTTTATCGTCTCATCTTTAAAATAAAGAGGCTGAAGTTTTTTCACTCTTACTCAGTGTCTCCAAGACAAGGGCAGCACCTGGACAGTGGGCGTCCATGGGCTGTGGACCCGCTGTGTAACCAGTGGCCGTGTCTCCACAATGCTCCCTCTCACTATATCTCGAACCCACTGCCTCCTCCCTCGTTTCATTCCCTCCGTCTATTTCAGCCCTTGGGTGTCTATTCTCTGGGCTCTTCTGATGGTTCCTGCGTGGTCGCTGTGCCTCTAACCCAGTGGTTCTTAACCAGAGAGCCATTTTGCTTCCCAGGGGACATTTGGCAATATCTGGAGACATTTCTGGTTGTCAGGACTGGTGGGGTGTTACTGGCATCTACTGGGTAGAAGCCAGAGATGCTGCTAAACAGCCTACAGTGCACAAGACAGCCCACCCCTCAACAAAGAATTGCCCAGCTCAAAAGGTTAATAGTGCTGAAGTTAATAAACTCTGCTCCAGCCACACCTGCCCCTAATCCCTCCCCTACACACCACCAGAGTGATACAAAATACAACTCCACTGAGGTCCTTCTCATGCTTCAAATCCTGCAGTGCCTCCCTGTTGCTCTCAGGTCAAAGTCGAACCTCTCCAGCAAGTCCTATTAGACCCGTCATGGTCTGGCCCTTTCCTCGCCGTCTGCCTCACCTTCACCATTCCCGAGCCCTTCTTCCCCGAAACCTCACACGCAGCCGATGCAGGTGGAATAGACCACTTGCAACTCCCTCTTCTTGCAGTCCTGCCCGTCTATTCCTATGCCCGCCTATTTCATGTCTGACACTTAAGTATGTCTATAAAGGAACAAGGCGCTCTCCAGGTAACTGGAGACAGAGATATTCAGCCGGGCGTACAGAAACCTGGGCACACAATTCGATCAGCAGAGGGAGAACTTGCTCATCGCCTCTGGAATCGCCCCCCCCCCGTCAGACCAACAGGCGTGAGCATCCAGGAAGAGAGGGCGTCTCCATCTTTACAGCCCATAGCGGCGTGTACACGCTAAGTGTGGTCTATACGTTGTGTGTGTTGTAGTTGTCGCATTAAGAAATGAATGAATTCCTAACCTCTTTAAATTTGGCTCTTCTTCATACATAAAAAGTAATGAAATATTAAAATATAAGAAGGAAACAAAATTCATCATACTGTATGTGAATAGGGCCCATCCACAAAGGCAGAAACATCCTCTTTGTTTAGAGCTGTATTCCGTTTCTCTTTTCTTTTTATATATCAGAGAAGTGTAAATCTATAAAATAAGTGTTGATCTATGGAATGTCTGGATCCCGTTGCCTGACGTTCAAAGCCAAGAGACACGGAGCAGAATGTGACTAGTCACTGGGACATAATGGTAGCAGGAACAGAACGCCATGTCCACTGTGGGAATCAGACTTGAATTTCATGACACCTAAGACGATTTTTCTCTTATTGAACAATTAACAATATTGTTATTTTTACTTCTTCCTTTTAAATTGAGTCTATATCCCGGAGGTGGTTATGATTTGCCTGGGCTTTAAAACCTACAAAGATGTCCTTATGGGGACAAGACTTCTGGAAAATAATTTTTTTTAGACATTGCTAGAGCTTTTATGGACTTTCTAAAAGAGAGACTTATCAGTTTGGCTTTACATCTGATGAAAGAAATGTAAAATAGTTATTTAAAACAATGGGGCAAATTGAGATGGTAGCTTATACATTCCTATCCAATATCATGAGATATTTAATTTTTGCAGTTAATTATAGGTTATTAAGTATAGAATGTCCGATTTCCTTAAGTACTGAGTTTGACAGTTGATATCTCTGTGACATTTCACCTTGACGCTTCTTATTTGTTTTGTTTGTTCATTTGTTTTTTATTATGAATGTACATCCACATTCTTTCAAATGTACGTTTGGCTTGTGATTATCTTTCAAAAATTTTTTAGATCAATTTCTGTGAAACCATGGATAAGTCAAAAATTCATAGTTTTGAATATGAATTCCATCATGGAACCAATGCAGCACAGCTTGAAATATCAACAAAGTGTTTGGGGAGGATGTGGCTAATGAACACACAGTATGTAGATGGTTTGAGAAGTTCCATTCTGGTGATTTTAATCTTGAAAATGATTAAAATCATACTTTGATTAATTGTACTGCTTCTTGTTTGAGATATAATAAACTAAGCTTTTGATTCAAAATCAGACATTTCATATTTAATGACCATATTTAATAATAGCTTGTCTGTTGTTCTTACAGTTGCTATGTCAAAGACACTTTCAGTATTTAGCAGTGTAACCTCATCATAGAAAATGGAGCAAAATGGAAGTTTCTAATTGAATGGGGTAGAGAGTCCACAGGAAAGTTTGTCTGAGCTCCCCTTCACATTCTGGGGGGGACCAAGGCAGCAATGGCCGAGGCTTCCTTATTCCCCATAATAACCATTCAACCAGTCTGGACTTTCACATTTTATTCCCATGTATGATTCCATCTTTGCAGACAAGGTATAGTCACAATTCCAGTCATTAGCTGTCCTTTCTCTCTTCTTCTCCATTAGCCACACCCTTCTTCATTCAACCTTGGGATAATCATGACCTTCAGAAAAAGTGATTTTCACTCAAAGCAATATTCCAGGCATATGAGAGGAAGTCCAGAAAGCCATCAGTCACCAGAAATGAAAGCTGCTTTTCCTTCACATGTCAAACAAACAAAAACACACAATCTTCTGAAATACATAGACAAGCAACATGGACTCAGAGACCCTTGGGCTAAGAAAATTAATTTAGCATGGAACTCACAGAGTTGGTTGTTAAGGCAGATGTCGACGGCCATAATAACAAGATTGTTCTCTAATCATCATCTCTCATGGCCCAGTTGGGGATAGAAGGTGCCTTCTAAGACCCCATCTTTGGTATTTTCACACTTCCCTCTACCCATGGGATTTTTGGTAACCAATTGCCCAATTCTCCTTCTAACCATCAAAGCTTCCTTTTAGAAAAAGTTTTGCTAAAATTCTTTATATATATGTCAGTGCGAATTGGTTGCTGCTACCTCTCTCATGGGCATCTGCATTCCAAGCTGCATTATTATTATGAACTGAAGAGTGTTCTCCTATGAAAGGAATTCTTGACTTGAAGCTGGAGGTGAAGGTGATCTTTGGGGAGAGGGTTACCTGTCCCCTAGAAACTTCCCAGTATCAGATTTCAATAATGAAACCAAAATCACATAAAATTAAGAAATAGCATGTTTGTATTCAAGGATTCCAATAAATTACTTTGTGTGTACCTGTTTTCAATTTCCTTTGAAATTAATAAGAGCATGAGATTTGCCTCACCAGATGTCTGTAGCAAGCAGTGTGGTGAGATTCTTCCCTGAAGTAAGTAAAGTCCTTAAAAACAAATAAACCTAGAAACACATATATGATTGTCTTTAAAAATATAACAAATTTTGGGTTGAAGCAGACACTTCATTTATTTTAGCTTGTATCAAAACTGTCAGGCAATGTAACTGAGGAAAAGAAAACAAGAAGCTGGGGAAATCCTGAGGCAGAAAGGGGACAACCGGTGTAGAGACACTTGTGGAGAATTCTTTATAACCACTCATTTTATTGCAGTTTCAGTGGAAACCATCACCATGAGATAGGAAATGTTGTCAGTCTCAGTGTCCAGTATGGTAGCCATCAGCCACACGTGGCCGTCGAGCATTGGAGATCTGGCTATTGTGACCGAGGAACTGGAGTTTACATTTTAACGAATTTAAACTTAGTTTCCAATAGCCACACATGGCTAGTGGTTACCATACTGGACAGTGAGAGTCTAACACTGTTAGTGTTTTCACGTGTAATTCTAGAAATACTTTGTACCAGTGAACTCTCTCCAGGAGAAACCAACAGAACTCCCACTATAACACAGCCTTCCAGCTGCAAAAAGCTTATTTGCTAAAAACACGGTTTATGACTCACCCTGACCCCACTCCAACCTGTTACCCAACATACATAGAATTGGTGCCTCCCTGGTTCCCCCAGAGTGAGCCTGCAATGCTGGCCTTTGGGATGAAGAGGCTGACTTACCCTCACCCAGCGGAAGTTCCTCCTCTTGCTCACTGGGGGAAGGAAGCAGGGGCTGCAGGGGCTCCATGTTGATGATGAGCTGTTTGTTCAAGGAGTGGGAACTGCGGCTCTGAGCAATGTTGGCTCTGAAAACAGACACAAGCCAGAGGGAGTTGGTTTCCGGTGCGAACGCGGGCCCCTGCATCTCCGTGGGCTACCCAAGCTGGGGACTGCCTCTAGATACACGCAGCAGATTAGGCCAGCGGTAAAGATGACATAACACTCAAGACACACGGCCCTTTCTGTCCTTAAGGGCCTGACAAAATGTCCCCATGTTCTAATGCAACCCAGTGAAAGAAAATATACTTCCCTGCCTGTCATCAGACCTGAGCATGCTAGGTGACAACACAGGCACTTTAAAATGACATAGGGAACAAAAAGACATAGAGGCAGCTATCACGGAACTAGAGAGCAGAAAGGTGGAGGAAGGGCATGGCTCACAGAAATTTAACAACCACCACAAAACAAAAACAAAACCCCCAAAAAGCTGCCAGATAGATGACACAGGTGCTCTGCAGCTAAGAGCTGTCTTTGTGTTGTTGGACGTCCAATGTTTAATACCAGTGCTTAATATTCTCAAAGTTACACCCTACTCACCAACCGACCATGGCTCTGCTTTCTTCTTTGTTAAGGAGCGTGCAGGTGTGACAGTGGCTGTGACTGGCAGCAGATTGCAAGGAAACTGTGCAGTGTCTCGTTAAGACCTTTGGCACAGCTGGGAGGCCTATTTGCCCTGCCTGTCGCAGGGAGCCCGGCTGCCTGCCCTGGCCTGCAGGTGGATGTCTGAACCCCCTCCCCACCCCATGGTTGCTGTCAAAACCAAAACCAACCCATCCTTCGAAGATAGTGTCAAATGTCTCCTTCCCCTTGAAGTCTTCCTGGATTTCTCCTTAGAACACACGCAGACTCTGACACTCTCTCTTTCTCACACTACTCTCTCTTTTTCACAGCTCACCACATTTGTCACCTCCATCTGTCTCTAGTCTTTGGTATACTGATCAGCCCCACCTTGATAGGCACCTTCAGGACAGAGGCTGACCTTGCCATTCTCCTGTCCCCTACAGCACCTCACCTGGCATCTTATTAAAGTGTGCTCAGGTTCGAAACTGAAATAAACTGAAAGTGATCCTGGCTCTATATGCTGCCATTTCAGACTGGCCAGAGAGTTCTCCAGGCCGCTGACAGGCCAACCTTCTGGCCTAAGCATTTCTGTTGTGGGAGGCAGGGGAGGAAGAGAAGGGTCCTGTTGGCATCTCATGGCTGGCACTTGCTGGAAAGGCCATATATGAGGACTTCCTGAACCACAGTGTTCTTTGCTTCATCATTTCATTCTACAGCCACTTACTTTGCAGACCGTATGTATGTATCAGACATTCTGCCTTGTTCTGGGGAACTGTAGTCCTCGCCTTAAGTAACTCACTGTCTAGAACCACAATTTGCAAACATTTTTGTCTGAGACCCACATTAAGACCCACATTTTATGTCATCACCCCGTACCCGCACACACACAGGAAGACACGCAACTAAAATGAATGTTTTATGCAGCAACAGTAACTGTAGCTATGTGTAATTCACTACTTCATTTTGTTTAAAGTGCTGGTGTTGACCACTACTTCACTTCATGACTCATTAATGTGCTGCCGCCACAGTTGGAAAAATATGTCTGTCATGAAGGTGACTGACAGCCAAGGGTCCCACGGGAGCGCTAAGGTGGGGCACCCGAACCCATGTGACAAAGGGGAGGGCCCAGGTGATCTCTCAGGGGATGATACCTGCAGCAAGTTCTGATGAGCACAGTGGATTTGACAAGGGAAGAACTGGGAATAGGGAAACCTTTGCAGAAGGAAAGAAAGAAGGAAGGAAGGAAGGAAGGAAGGAAGGAAGGAAGGAAGGAAGGAAGGAAGGAAGGGAGGGAAGGAGGAAGGAAAATTTGCCATAAGCAGTTCCTTCTTTTATTGTAAAGTGTTCTCAGTTTTTAAGCTTTTCTGGAATTTCCTGTGGCCCTGTGGCTGTTCATGACCATTATTCCGGCTCTGCAAAGTACAGTATATTGTCTTGCTCGTGGGGACTATGTAGTGCTCTGACTTCTGAAAAGCCCATCCATCCATTCTTGCACAAAGAGACTCTGAATTGTTCTACCCCACCTCTGGGCCCATGCCAGCTGATCTGGAAGCTCTTCCTGTCCCCCAGTAACCACTGCTTATGCTACACTGATGGGCCCTTGGTCAGCCTTCATGAGGGTGCTCTGCTCCCCATCAGCCCTCCTTCCAATACCCTTCAGCTGGAGCTATCAACATCCTGCTGCCCCCAACCCACAACATTGCATGTCCCAGCAATTCCATGGTTCTAGGACAGGCTGACCTCCCAGGTATGGGCCTGCCTTGGCGTTGGGTGGTCAGGAGGATGCTGACTCGGCCCCCACACTCACAGGCTGCTGCTGCTCTGTGGTAATAGACGCCCATGGCCCACGGACAGGGCATACAGCGTCCACCTAGGGTTACACCAGATGACCACCGTAGCAGATTACAACCCTGAGTGTCTCCAATAATGTGATTCAGAGAGGAACATTACGTCCCTGGTAATACGAGACTCAGATAAACCCAAAGGTGGATACAACGAGGGATTTCCCTGGAGCACAAAGAACGCAGGGCCCCAAGCCCTGGAGTTAGGCAGCCTGCAGGGGAAAGAGTAAGAAAAAATAGGGAAAAAAATGCAAGTCTCCCACCTTTTCCTACTGCTATGGCCTGAATGCTTTTGTCCCCCCAAATTTCATTTGTTAAAACCTAATCCCCAATGTGATGGTATTAAGAGTGGGGCCTTCAGGAGGTGATTAGGTCACAATCACCCTGAATAGAATTAGTGTCCTTATAAAAGAAGTCTGAAGGAGCTTGTTCCCCCTGCCACCATGAAAGGACACAGCCAGAAGGCACCATCTGTGAGAACGTGGGCCCCCACCAGTCACTGAATCTGCCAGCTCCTCGATCTCGGACTTCAGCCTTCAGAATGGTGAGAAATAAATTTCTGTTGTTTATAAGCCACCCAGTCTTTTGATACTTTGTTATAGCAGCCCGAATGGACTAATACACCTACCAGCCCCTTTAGACTAAAGATTACGCCTTTTTACCTAATTCTCCCCTTGAAACCTTTTTAAAGGTGTCAACTGATCCAGGTGTCATTTAAAGCAAGAGCCTACCAGCACAGTTGTTCTAACGACAAATAGAATCCCAGAATTCGCATGGCCCTTTTTTAGTTTACAAAGTGGTTTGCACACACTTTGCCTCCTCTTTTTTCCTCAGTGTGCCTATAGCTAGGCAAGGTAAATACTGTATTTATAGTTGAGGAAACTGAGACGCAGGGAGCTTATGTAACTTGACTAGAGACACTCGTATATAGGCAGACTCGGGACTCAAAGCCAGATCACCTGATTCCTACCTAGGTCAGTGCTTTCGCTATGCTCCACACGGCCTTTCTGCATGAAATAGACTGCAACGTCCTAGAGGGGACTCAGTTCACTGTCCCTCCTGTCCTGCCATTTCTGGCTGCATGAGATCCTACTATGTCAGGCACTTTTCTAAAGTATGTGCAAATGTCTCAGTCGCTTCCACCCTGCCCTTCCGCCTGTGTTCCCGAGGTAACCACTTCTGTGGCCGGGGTCTCCCCAGGCCAGGCTAGGATGCGTGCCATGTTCCCCTCTCTCAGAATCCACCCATCCGCTGACTCTGCAAAAACGCCGGGCCCACTCTGCAGCCCACTCAGGCGTGTACTCCCAGCACAGAACAGTCTCCAGATAAAATGTCATTAAGAACTCTGTTGAGGTAGAGAGGTTTCCTTTGGGGATTGCAAGTATACTCTAACATTGGCAAATGTGGTTTGTATACGCTTTACCCCATTTTGTGTTTCTCAGCGTGCTTGTAAGATAGGCAAGAAAAATGCCATATGTATAGATGAGGCAACTGACGTTACGTAAAGATATTTATACGGGCAGACTCTGAACTCAGCAACGGTGGCATAAAATGGAATGAATAAAACGAGGCTCATGGAGTTCAGGCATCACTCCTGGGAATGAAAGAAAGTAGGGCTGGCCTATTGCCAAGCCTCTAAAAACTCCATCTGAAGGGATCTTCATATGAACGTATCCATTATATTCTAGTTTCCCAACTTTGGAGGAGAGATGGTAGTAAACACATCACCACCTCACATTCATATGGCACTTCGTAATTCTTAAAGCACTTCATTTTAATCCCCACAACAAAACCTAGAAGTTGGGCAAAACAATGTCATGAATCTCATTTTATAGGTGAGTAAACCAACGATCCAAGAAGTTAAGTGACTTATCCAAGGCCACACAGATGGCGAGCAACACAGCCAAGATCAGAGCCCATTCATGACTCCTACATGCGTGCTTGTTTCAGGTACAAATGCTGCCTCAGGTGTCTGCCCAGGTGGCTCACACAGCCAGCCCCGGCCTCACTGAGCTGCAGCCCTCTGCCTCACTGGGCCCCTGCCATGGGCCGATGGTTCTACCCAAGGAGCCAGCCTGGGGGGCTTGCTTGGGGATCTTGCCATCAATAAGGATCAGTGAGCTAACAGCAGAGTTAGCTCCTGCTCCTCTTTTTGAAGAAAAAGAAAAATTCCATGACAGTGTTCTCTCTCTGTCTGTTTCTGTCTCTCTCTCTCCAAACACACACACACACCCCTCAGCAGAAGTAGGATTCCATACACTTGCCATTCTTTGAAGAGTGGAATCTCAGATGTGAGGAAAGATAGCTAATTAAAGGCTTATCATCACCATTCTAGACTCACAGTCACCTCTGCACACCTACTACCAGAAAAGGAGTGCTCATTACTGTACTCTCACTTTTGACAGCCACATCAAAGCAGTCCAAATAACCTGGAAATAAAATAATTGTCCACGAGAAAGAATTTCCTACCATGCAACTGCCTACTGGGAAGGAAGGAGAGGGTGCCAGCGTGAAAGTGTCATGCACCACCCCGGCTCTGGCCTCAGTGCTGCCTCTGGGGACGTCAAGGTCCCCCAGGCAGCACCTTGGACAGATCTCAAATCTACGAACACCACAGAGGTGCTTCTGCCATCCCACAGTCCTAGTCCATGCATTCATTCAGCAAATGTGTAGCGACCCCTGCTGTGTGCCGAGCACTGTGTTAGACGCTGGGGAATGTGGAGACGGCAAGACAGGCACAGTCTCGCCTTCCAGAGCTTGCTCTGTAGTCGTGCTTTAACTGGATTCTTCCTGGTGTTGGCAGAGGCTTGAAAGATGCTGCCAAAGAGCCACGGAACACAGAGGCATCCCGAGGATGTGAATTCAGTAGTCTCTCACATGCCCATACAAGGGGGTGGTGGAAAAGAAAGAACATGTGAACCAGGTCCCAACGGCTTCTAGTTCCTTGTCTGCATTAATATCTTGGGAGATTTTAGAAGATTCCAGAAAAAGGAAACTGTGACTGAATGGATGCCTCAGCATATATATACTCTCACTTTGATAGTCCATTTCTCTCCCCTGCTGGGGCTCAGTCCACGCCAGGAGAAGTGCTTCACTCCGGCCAGCCTGCGCCCTTCCCCCTTCCCCCACGTTCTGCCAAGCACCTCACTAGTCCCAGTGCGCCCTGTGTCCCGTCAGAAACACAGCGTCTCAAGCATCACTTCAGATTTCTTGAATCAGAATCTGATTTAAACAGGATCCCCTGTGCAAGTCAAGGTTTGCGAAAAACCCTGAGCTTGGAAGGCTTGGTTTCCATAAACTATGCAAACCTCAATTTACAAGAAAAGTACTTTTTTTAAATTCTTTTCTGATCTCATGAACCACCCCATAGATGGTAACTCTGAGACTCTCGGAAAGCCTTATATTTTTGGAATATGGTTCTCTGAAAGTATATTGGTAACAAAACATAAAAAGTGCCCTGCTTTGTATTTATACCATCAGGAGAACTTCCCCAGCCTCAAGGACTTAAGGTCAAATATTTGAGTTTTAAGCTGGAAGAATAAAACCCAAGCTGAGCCACGTGCGATAGTTCTGCCTCTACTACCAGCTTCTAAAAGAATGCCAGAGGGTTCGAGGGTGCTCCAGAGAAAAGAGTTCAGAACACAGAGGCAGGACACTGGAGTTCCAGGCCTAG
This sequence comes from Varecia variegata, assembly GCA_028533085.1. Classification (NCBI taxonomy): domain Eukaryota; kingdom Metazoa; phylum Chordata; class Mammalia; order Primates; family Lemuridae; genus Varecia; species Varecia variegata. The sequence continues at coordinate 62,679,850 of CM052443.1, read as the reverse complement.
GTCAGCCACCAGAAAAATTTAGGACTGTGGATAAATCACTTAACTTGTCTGAGACTCAAGTTTCCTTGTCTATAAAATAGCATCAAGCGAGGCTATCTCTGATGTCATTCCCAGCCCAAAGATTCTGGATGGGTTGAAATGATATGTTTTATCATCCCCTCTTCTTCATTTTTGCAGCATTGAATAACCACAATTTGGGGCAGGAAAGGGGGGCCACGAAAAGACTTTCCTCATTGGTGGGCAGGCTGCAAGACTTCTGGGTATTGCCCCAAGGTACCTGCAGCCAAGGGCCTCTGGCTTCCCTCCCCTGCAGTTTTTTCCTGCTTCTTAAAGCAGGAGAGACTGGTTTTTCAGACTTGCATGTGACAGCTCCCCACTGGGTTCCCCAAAAGCAGGAATGAATTATCCTCTGTACACACCTACACAGGAACTTGTGCACACTGTGGTTCTCCTCCCCTGTGTGGGCTGGCTTAGCCACGTTGCCGTGGGACCACAGCCACCTCCTGCCCAACAAGCCCACAGAACCAGGTGGTGAGGCACCCAGATCATGTGACCACCCTGGAGGTGGAGGAGACGGGACAAACATGAGCACAAAGGTGACACCTCTGGGTTCCAAAGATGGGGAAAGAAGGGCAGGTACCAACAGCATGTGGGGAACTTCCTGAAGATTTTGCTTATGATGATCTTGCCTTAAAAAAGGAGAAGTGCCATGGTGAAAATGCTCAGCTTTAGTTATTTAGCATGTTTGAGGTTTAAGATGTGCAATGATTTGTGTAAACTGTGGTGGTATGAAGTCCGACATGGCCAAGTGAATGCTTAATTCCTAAGAATCACCGTATATCATCACCTTAATGAACACATGTACCCTTGAACCAATGATGACTACTCTGAGTGGTCCTTGGGAGTAACCGGCCCTGTGAGAGGTGAGCCTCTCCCCTCGTGGAAAAGGCTAGAAAGAGTTGGGCAGTGGGAATGGCCAAGTCTGAGGAACACAGGCAGGAACGGAGAGCAGTTTTAAGAGGACGGCATGACAGAGTTTGGAAAGGAGGTGGTACAGCCGTACCTCACACACATCCTGCTTGTGACACTCTAGACCTAATCATTGACCCTCCACAGAGCAAGTAACTCAGAATGGAGCCCAGATGCCCTTGAACCACAGCCTAGCCAAATCTGTCCAACGGAGATTTCTGGGGAAGTGAGAGTGTCCTTATTTAATGCTGATGTCACTACACACAGGGATATTAGAGAGAATTGGGAAACACCAGCTATTAAAACCCTCTGTCCATCCCAGAAGCCACCGGGCACCCACGGCGACCACCTGCTCACCTGTGCACCTCAGGAGGCTCCCTCTGGATCTTGGAGCTGGCCTCCACCACCTCTTTGGCAACTTTCCCACTGCAAAAGACAAACACAACATACGGCACAGACGCTCAGAGCAGAAGGGGAGAGGTGTGCACTGGTGTCATTTTTTTTTTAACTGCACAGTGATCTGTCCCAGCTATAGAAATCCGTGGGAGAAAACTACTGTGGAGCCTGAGGGTACCCCGTGAGCATAAGAGCAATGAGTGGAAAAGCAAGACTAAAACAAAGGCACACGCCCAAGTGCACTTATTCACAAGCAAAGCATTCAAATGTATTAATAAATGGCTGACCCCCCCACCCCATCATGGAAATGGAACCATTGGTACCCACCTATATCGAAATCTACTGCCTTTAAAAAATATCTTGCTGCTTGACACAGTCTTGATCTGGCTGGATTTTGCATACCTTTAAGAAAAAACATAGCATAGGTGGTAATGACATTGGAAAATCCATGTAGGACACACTATAGAGCTATATTAATGGGATAGATTGGCTGCAAGAAAAAATACATTTTATACTGTGACTCAGTGCACATCTGAACGCACACACATCGGAACTGAAAGAAAAGTTTCACAAAAGAATAGTTATTTTCATGATATGCATTATAATCTGGTCTTTTCTATGTTATTGCTTTTCATTCTTTTTAAATTCTGGTCATGACCCACACATTTGGTTTCATAATTCATTATAGGGTCACAACCTGCAAAAAGGACTAGGCAATATTGATGAGCAGAAGGGATTCTTCCCCAATTTCTATTCAAAAGATATGGAGAGGATGGAATTTTGTGACATGGCATCGGTAAGTTCATGGGTGTTGGGGGCACTTTTAGGACTTTGCCACATTGCAGCAGAAAACAGCTTCCCGGCACATAGGTCAGTCACTGTGTGACAAAGAATTCATTTACTGTGTACCGTCCACCTCGGGAACAAGGGCCCTGTGTCACCACAGGAATGGCCACTGGCTCCTGTGTCACCATGACCCAGTGCCCTTTAAAAGAACCCACATTGGTAGATGACTAAGATACACGAGGAGCAGGAAGCCCAGCCAAGCACTGGGTCAGCACCTCTGAGCCGTACTCACAAGTAAAAACAAAACAACAACACTCTGAAAAGCAGTCTAGAATCTGGGTTACTCAGAGGCTGCACACAGGACACTAAATTATTGTGACAGCTGAGGATGGCTCTACGGAAGTCTCTTTAAGCCTTATGCAATTAAACTCAACAAGTTAGAAAGAACCCCGGAGTTTAGGATCATTTAAAATATCAGTAGTCACAGAATCTTAAACACACACACACACACACACAAAACTAAGAAGCTCTATAGCATTCTGAGCAAAGACGTGCACAGAGCCAGGGAGCATGCAGGGCAGGCAGTGGTCCCCACCCCGGGGCCCCCTCATTCACTCAGCAATTACTAACTGAGTGCCAACCCTGCTCTGCACACCAAGGTAGGGTAGGAAAGACACATGGCTGATCTAGCCTGGGGAGCCAGGGATGGTGGCCTCAGGAAGGGACATCTGAGCTGCAATCCAGGGATGGGACGGCGGTGAGCAGTCGTGGGTACACCCAGCAGAAGGGCCAGCAGGCACAAAAGCCTGAGCATCTGAGGAACAAAAAGACCAAATGTGCATTTTCCCGTTTTATTATTATTGTTGTTGTTATTTTTTCTTTTCCTAATGAAGAAAGAAAAGTGCATGGACAGATACACAGAGTGAAATAAGGCAAAGCTGGAGAGGTAGCCAGTGTCCCATTTTGCAGGACCTGACCTTAAAGACAAAGGATTTTGGTCTTTACCCAAAGAGCAGTGAAAGCCACAGTAACAATCCTTTGCAGAGAAGCCTCTTGCCCTTGTGGCCGTGGGAACAGCCAGTGGTGACAGAGGGCACCAGCAACAACTGATAAGCAGGGAGAGTGGGATGGGCAGGGGGATTGCTGTCCAGGCAGGGCCCAGAGGGGATGGCATGGGGGCCCCTGAGGACAGACAGGACCACATGAGACCCATACCTCCGAGGGGCCTGACACCTGGAAGTGGCAGTGCAGCATGCTGGCCAGAGCTTCCTCCCAGGCCACACCCATCAAGAGGACAGGAGTCCCCCAAGGGCAGCATGAAGGTGGCCCGGGCTGCGTGGCCCTCATCCCTTGAGCACACACCTGCTCTGGGCCCAAGGAGCTGTGGCCCCCACACCCCTCTGCTGGAGTTGGGACCAGGACAGCCACCGCCACCCTCTCCCCATCTTCTTGGCAGGGTTGCTGCTCCCAAGTCCTCAGAGGTGGGAAGAAGAGAGTGCTTTAAATAAGCCTCTACATTTTTATTGGGATTTTGGTCTTGTTTTGTTTTGTTTTTATTCTAGGTTCCTAAAGATCCTTGGGGCAAAGTGGTCTGCTAAAAAAAAAAAGTGATTAAGAACCTTAATTGAGTTTTTGGAATTCAAACCCTGCACTGTGCCCATTTTACAGAAGCGACACCTGACCCTAGCACAGTGGTCAGTTGACCTCCTGCCCACACAGGGCCAGAGGCGAGAGGTGGCAGCTCCGACCCTTCTGCCCCATGAGGAGGCCACTACCGTCCCCTCAGACCCAGACTGGCCTCTTGGAGGGTGGCCTCAGCGCTGCTCTGCCTCCCCAAAACCCCTCAGACTGACTGAAGAAAAACAGGTCAAAAGATGCATTTCACAGAGAAAGCCAACAGCGGGCTGCTCAGGATGAGGGGACAGGAAGCAGCTTCTCTCTGGCGGTTGATGCCCCTGGATGATTATCTGTGTCACGTGATTGGCTCGGAGACACATTCCCGCCAATTCCCCGCCCTCCCAAATGTCCAGGTAGACTCCTGGAAGGTTTCAGTTGATCTTTAATGGAACTTTAGTAGGAGAGTTTACTCTGAGAGCTCAGACAACAAAGACCTTTGTTTCCTTTGGGAAACTGTCCAGGAAAGAAAACGGTGGCCTTTCGGGCTAGGTACCTGAAGCCACAGTACCTGTTCCCAAACCTGGCCAGGCATCAGCCACACCTGGAGTAGGTATTAAAGACACAGGTTCTCAGTGTTGATCATTAGAGATTCTTATTTAGCAGGTCTGAAGAGGGGTTTGTATTTTAATCAAGCACCTTAGGGTGATTCCAAGGCAGCCCACTTGCATTTGAGAACCTCTGTGTCCCCAAATTCTCCTTGGATGACCCAAGGGAGGACATTTCACCAAAAAGAACAGTGGCCCAGACCCCTACCTGCCTCTGGTTCTGTGACTTTGATCACATCACATAGCTTTTCTGAGCCTCAGTTTCTCCATGTATTGTTAAAGGGTGAGAGTGTTATAATACCTGCTTCATATACTCTGAGGAGTGTTAGACAAGATTAAATGATTCAACAGCACCTACCGTAGCATCTGTTGTGTAACAATTTCCCTCCCTCCCTAATACCACTTCAAAACCTCTTCCTTGCCTTCTCACTATGGAGCCACCAAAGTGGATCCTCTAAATTGCAGAGGATCCAGAAAACCATGTTGAACACTCTAAAAGCAAATAAAAGAGCTCTACCTCTAGCCGAAATGCTCCAGGCTCTCTGTTGACCAGACTCTCCCGTCAACAGCAAGCCCAGGCAGAGTCTTCTTCCCACAAAAAGCGATGAATTCACAGCCTAGTTACAATAGCAGTTTGCTCTCCTCCAGCCTTCTGCCTTCTTTCCCTCCTGCCCTCTCCCGCCTCCACCTCCAACTCTGCATCAAGAGCTCAGCGCAGAAGCGTGACTGTGCTCAAACACCAAGCGCACAGAGAAATCCAGTCTCTGCAGGAGCTCAGCTCCCCTCGCCCCGGCCTGCAATTTCTCCTCTGGCACCTGCTATACCAGGGACTTGGACAGAGGTCAGGATAAGTGCTGGGGGACACTGAGTGACGGTCCAAGAGATTCCTCTAGAATCAACAACACAATTTCCCACTGAAATCATGGTTTAGAGCTCCTGGGGTCATCGTAACAATAACAACGTTTGTTATGACTGAGCCCTTATTATGGGTCCAGCCCCAGGCAAAACACGTTAAGTATACTAATTCATTTTTATGCTCACAGCACTCTCCTAGGAGGAAGCAATCCACATTTTTACACAAGGAAACTGAGGCACAGAGGGGACAGTCACTTAACCATGGTCTCTTGATAGAAGATGCAGGAACCAGGCTGCAAACCGAAGTCTGTCTGATTTCAATATTTTAAAAACAGTCCTTTAGCCATACCGGCTCTCAAACTTCAGTGAGCAACAGAATCACCTGCAAGCCTTTTTAAAACACAAGTTTCTGATTCAAGAAGTCTGGGGCAGAGCCCAAGAATCTGTATTTCAACAAGTTCCCAGAGTGCTGATGCCGGTGCAGAGACCCTACTGGGAGAATCACTGGAACGGAGCGATGCCTTCAACCCTCAGCTGCACATTAGCCCCACCCAGGAAACTTTTAGCATAACCAGCTCCTAGACCCCTCATCCCAGATGCAGCTTTCTTAAAATAACAGCTTTATTGAGATATAATGCACATATGATAAAGTTCACCCTTTTAGACTGGACACTTTGGTGGCTTTTAGTTTAATTCACAAAGTTTTTAAAAAATGATCAAAAAAATTAATCACCACTATCTGATACTAAAACATTTTCATTCTCCCCGAAAGAAACCCCCTGTATCCACTGGCAGTCACTCCTCATTTCCCCTCCTCACCTCACCCACTGCCCTAAGGAACCGCTAATCTACTTTCTGTCTCTATATATTTGCCTCTTGGGGACATTTCACATCAATGGGATCGTATAGCACGTGGCATTTGTAAATGGCTTCTTTCCCTTAGCACACTGTTTCCAAGGGCCACCCACACTGTAGTAGGTATCGGTACTTCAGTCCTTTTTATGGCTGAATAATGTCCCACTATATGGATATACCACATTTCATTCATCCATTCATCAGGTGATGGACATTGGGGTTGTTTCTACTTTTTGGCTGTTCTACATAATGCTACTAAGAACACTTGTGCACAAGTTTTGGTGAAGCCCCAGATTCTGATTTAATTAGGTCTGGGCTAGGACCCAAGGACTCACACCATTGGTATTTTTTCAAAGCGCCGTCATGTGATGCTAATATGCAGTCCAGACTGAGAGCCACTGGTTTAGAACCTCCTTACTTAGAGTGTGGCCTATGGACCTACAGCGCAGCATGGCCTGGAAGCTTATTAGACATATGAAATCTCACGCCCACACCAGACCTCCCGAGCCAGAATCCAGGTAACTCATGGGCTCATTAAACTGTGAGAGGCACTAGTTTAGGAAGCTAGTCTTAGTTCTTTTTTATAGTGTTATTGTTCCTCTTACACTCCAAATTCCAAATGAGGAATTGATTAGGGACTGCTTTTATCCCCTAGGGACAATTCCATACTAAGTTGGGGACAGAGAGTGTCATTTGAGCCCCCACCATGTCCCCAGTGCCAGCACAGCACCCAACATAAAGCAGGTATGAGATGAAGATTCGGTGAATGAAAACATTAGGGAGCCCCTGAATCCTTCACAGCGTCCAGTGTGCTTGCAGCACCCAGAAACGGTGAGCTCCAGTGCTCTGGGGTTGGCAGCACCTCGACAGACAGCACATGACATAAAGGAGGCTCTTAAACGGTGACTAAGTCTGTGTTGGGGATCTCCTGAGGTCCAGAGTAGGCAGGAAAATCAGAGTTTCTGCTTCTGGGCTCCATTCCCAGGCAGCAGATCTCAGAGCCAGGGCTTTCAAAACAGATCAGTGGCCCCGGGCCAGGTGACAACCAGCAGCACATTCATGTCTTAAAAGCACACTGAGGAATTCGTAGGCAGCAGCCACGGGGCCTCCCTGCTCCCATGCAGGTGAAGTAAAAATGGAAGGAACAGACCACTCTTCCCAACCCAAGAAACAAGAGCAGGGCCTTGCTCTGCCAGCTGAAGCCATGAAAACACAGGGCCAGCGGGACGGAGCTGGAGGCAGGGCCAGGACTCTGTCTGGGAAGGGTGGGAGCTGCAGAGGAAGCCGGCAGCCCCACCCCTGCAGCTACCAGAATCTGAGCCTTCAAAACCAAAGGACTGAGCTCTGCATCTGATTGATGCTCAAAAAACTGTCACCATCAGCAGAGGGGGAAGTAATCGTCACAGCAGCAGCTGCCACTTAGCAATGGGTTACCATGCTTGGCAGAACTGCACACTGCAAGGCGAGTATTACCAATTGCATCTTACAGATGAAAAATAAAGACGAGGCTCAAAGAGTTTAAGGGCTTTGTTCCAGGCCACACTGCTAGTAAGTGACAAGAG
>CM052443.1:62575090-62671705 GCA_028533085.1 Varecia variegata | reverse complement strand
AGGCCTTCCCACCATGTGCTGCCCTGAGCCCTCTGGGCTCTGCAGAGAGTCCCCATCAGCAAGAAGGCCCTCACCAGATGCAGCTCCTTGACCTTGAACTTCTCAGTCTCCAGAACTGTAAGAAATTTCTTTTCTTTATAAATTCCCCAGCCTCTGATATTCAGTTATAGAAACACAAATGGACTGAGACACCAGACATAAATGCATACACACTGTTTATTCCATTTCTATGGCTTTCCAAAATGAGCAAAACAAAACTAAAATGTTAAAGGTCAGAGATGTGATTACCTTTGGGGAAGAGGGAAGGGCATGGAGAGGGCTTCGGAGGCCTGAATGGTGGTGACATATGTGCTTGCCTTGTGATAATTCACTGAGCTTTACACTTATGCTTTGTACACTTTTCTGACTCTGTGTTATACTTCGACTTTGAAGAATATAAAAAAGAAAAAACGGAAAAGAAAGAAAAAAAGGATATGAAGCACTGGGAACGCTCATCTACTGTCGGTATGAATGTAAGCTGGAGCACCCCTTTTAGCAAACACACTGACATCTCCTAGAAAAGTTAGAGTTGTGCAAACTCTATGGCCCAGCAAATTCCACGCTTAGGTTTGTAACTAAACTAGAGAGAATTATTCAAGAAGCCATAGTAACTTTGTAATAGCAAAAACCTGGAAATGTCCAGCAACAGGACACAGGATACATAAAATATGGCATGTTCATATTATAGAAAATTAATTATAGAGAAGTGAAAATGAAGACCTGTGGCTGTACACAGCAATGTGGAAAGAACCTCAGAAATATAATGTTGGTAAGGAAAAAATGAGATGCAAGAATAGAGTATGAGTCCAACTATATGAAAGTAAAAATAGACAAAAGTAAAGCAATACATTGTTTACTGATACATATATATGAAGGACATTTATAAAAGCAAAACAAGAGAATAACTAACTCAAAATTCAGAAGAGTATACCTAAGGGCGAGGGAGGAGGGTGGTCTGGGAGGGGGACATAGGAGACTTCAGAGCAGCTGGGCATGTTCTCATTCCTAAGCAGAGGTAGAAGGTCATGGGTGGTTTTTTCAATTAATCTTTAAATCATACATATATTGTATATGCTCTGTTATAGTCTCTTTCATGTATTATATATTTTGTAATGATTAAAAAAGAAACAATTTTTGCCTTTTTAATATTTCACTGGATGAGATATTATGCAGTCTATAAAAGGACCCCTGAACTAACAGTATTGGTCAGGAATATAACAGATACACATGCAGAGGTACCTTTTACTAGACCCAAGCAGCAGATGAGTTTTTAGACTGCCAAGCAATATACATATTTTTTTCACTTACTATTCATAAAGGAAGAATTCTTATCTTAGTTTTATAGATGAGGATTCTGACACTCAAAGACAAAAATAACTTGCTCAAGGTTACATGGATAGTAAGTGCAAATGCAAGTTGACCTGGTTCCAAAGTGCTTTTCAGGGCTTGTACCAACATCATTACCAACATTTTATGGTCAAGAGCCGTCTGCCTGCTCTCCTGGATACCATGGCACAGCATTTCAAAATGACATGGTTTCCATCCTTTTCTTATTTAAAAAAAAACTTTTTCAAATTCTAAAAATTGCATCTTATCAATGATAAAGCCATTCATTCCGAGTGACTGATATTTAGATCTGATTAGAGAGCAGAGATGTCTCCATTTAAATCTAAAACTAAAGCCTGCAGGTCAAATCTAGATTGCTGCCTGATTTTGTACAGCCCCCAAGCTAAGAATGGTTTTTACATTTGTACATGGTTTAAAGCGATCAAAAGAATAATAATATTTCATGATCCACGAAAATTATATGACATTCACATTTCGGTGTCCATAAATAAAATTGTAATGGAGTACAGTCACACCCATTTGTCTGCGTATTGTCTATGGATGCTGTCATGCTACAATGGCAAAACTGAGTAGTTGCAACTTAGACTGCATGTTCTGCAAAGCTTAAAATATTTACTATGATAGCTGGCCTAGTACAGAGAAGGTTTGCTGAACCTTGAGCTGGGACCAGAACACAGAAATAGGAAACCACAGGATCCATGTCTGTTGGTTTCTGCAAAACAAAGGTAAAAATAGTACCTACCTCCAAGGTATGGTACAAAGAGTAAGCAGGTGACAAACATAAAGCAGTCAGAGCAGTGCCTGGTACATGGCATGTTCTGTCCTCACCATCAGGATAGCGTTTGTTGTTTTGCTAGCCCCTGCACATGACTGAAGTCAGAAATGCTAGCTGACAGGAAGTAGGAGGAAGGATGTCAAGCTATTCATCACAAAGCAAAGGTCCATCTTTAAAATAAAAATCCTCAAGTTGGCATCATTTGCTTTGGGTTTGACTGCAGACCTCCACTGGCTATGCAGTTAAAAGGCTTAATGGGAAAAATTACACACAGGGAAAAGCTAACCGCAAACACTCCAAGAAAGCAAAAAGATCAGAACCAAAAGAGAAAGGCAGGGACCCTCATAGCATCGGAGACTCCTGAGGCCCTCAACTCACCAAGGAAGAAACCATTTAATGATCCACCTTTCAGGAAGTCATGAAGATCAATTAAATAGAAATGTGGGGTTTTTTTTTCCCTTGAATCTCCCACTGGGCATTTGTTTCTGGCAAAATCTCTGGTAATGGAAAATAATGATTTTCTATCCTCTAAATCTTGCACCAGGAAATGTTCTGCTCAGATTAACAGTGTCTCTAATGAGACATTTAGAAGCAAAGATCAGTGATTAGTTGAATTCTTTTTTAAGAGCTAACAATTCTCCAAAGATAGACTTTTCTAATAAATTAAGTGAGGTCAGGCAATTATGTATTGAGCTATATCTCTCTCTTCTGCCAGTCTTGAGTACATTTAGCCAAAGAGGAACCATCTTTCTTTTAATGATCTTCCTTTAGCAAACCATTACACAGAGTACAATGACACACAGCATCCCAAGAACAAATGCAAATTATTAGTGGACATCCATTGTGGAATGAGGTGGGGATCTTGCCAGCAATGACCTGGACTGCTCTGAGCACAGGTGGCAGGCAAGGCGGTGGGTTTGGTCCCCTCTGGCCCATTTGGATCTACAAGCTCTAGGACCAATATAATGGTCTCATAACTCTGAAAAGTAAAATTATCAATTTGGGTTAGATTACGTTTTGCTGCAACTTGGTTGCAACTTCACTTATATTAGCTTTGTTGCAACTTTATATTTTCCTCACCACTGGCTTCAAATGTTTGGGAATGCTTTCAGGACTTGCCCTTTAGCAGGGCTTGGGACCTTAGCACCTGTGAGACTCCAGAGAGCCGTCTACGCTTTACAGCGTGGCTGCAGACTTTGGGTGCTGCAGGGACACTCCTGTGCTCTTCAGTCCCATCCCTGCATCTCCGGACTTCAGATCTTTCTCCTCCCTGTTGTCCTGTCCCCTGCCATCTGGGCAAGGGCCACGCTGCCCTGGCTGAAGGTCTGGAGTGCCTCAGAGGAACTGCACCTCCTACTGGTGAATGGCCTGGCTAGCTGCCCTTACCCCCACCTATAGCACGTTCCTCCTCCTCCCATCACTCCACCAGAAGTGGAAACAACTCTTCTTCTAGGAAGGACATTCTGGATTTTAGTGTGTTTAGATTTCTTTGCATCCTCAGATGAGTTCAAAAAATATGATTTTGTAGTTTTTCCAGCTTGTTGGTACTATTTTGGTGTTAGGCGAGATCAATGTCTCATGCCTTTCTACATCCTAAACAGAAAGGAAGAGAGAGTCCCCAGTCTGTCATTCCCAATTTTTACTTGGAGATGGGCATTATCTCTTTCAAACCCCTTAGGGATTATTAGGGACCATCTCTATGCAGAACATTAGATAAAACACTGCAAATTTGGGTAACTGCCATGCTACGAGGGAGGTCGTAGTGATGCTCTGGGGCCACGCAGAGACAAGGCTTATAAGATAGCAGCAACTTAGACAGATATTAGAGCACAGTCCATGAAAACTCAAGTCAAGTTCTATTGCTTCCCAATTGTGTAGCCTCGGGTAAGTCAATTTCTCAGAACTCTGTTTCCTCAACTGTAAAAGATGGTGGCTGCAAACACAATACCAATGAAGGCAAAAAGTGAATTGGCTGAGCAGGGATGGTGGCAATTCAGAAATCAAGTGACTCTTTTAAAGAGGCACTGCTGCTGAGTATTGCCACACGGAAGTCAGAGCATAATGTGATCAAATCCCCTCATTGCAAGCAAAGCTGGAACTATATGACAACTGATTACATTTTTTAAACAATTATTTGGCCCAAAGTACATACATCTTGGTCAATGTGTAGACCAAAGACTGTCATTTTATAACCCTCGCCTTGGACTCCAAGGATCCCTCAAGCGTAGCAACTGGGTGTCAAATTTCTTTGCTGTTGGCTAGTGAACTCTTGATAGTCTTTGACTACAGGCTCTGAGTGGTGGTTGTAGCTGTCTTTGACTATTAAAAATTAGGAAGCAAATTAATTGTCGCTTCATGAATATCATTATGTAGATAAAACCTTTCAAAACATGAGGCCATGGGGGAGTGTGGATGATGAAGGGGACCCCATCTTGGGGCTGAAGCAGTGGAAAATCTGGTCTAGGCCATTCCACACTGCTACAGTGTCCCATGCAAAGCTGTCCTTCAATAAATATTTGTTGTATGAATGGATGGATAGAAAGGTGCATGGATGTCTGGATGAACTGTGGATGGATGGAAGGATGGGTGAATAAATGCATTGTTATAGTCTCATTCAAAGTTCAAAGGGTCTTTGACCCTATGCATAAGTTAGAATCACATGTCGGGGTAATCAGAGAATGTGTTAAGTAATGGCTGGCTCCTACTTTCAATGCAACCCCTCCCTCCTTCTTCAGAGCCACGTTGCACACTGGGGACATTGCTCCTTCCCGCTTCAAGACACTTTAGCCAGATTTCACCTGTATAAAACATGTTAATGGCTCAGGTGTGCCCACCACTTGCCCCAGGCCCCTCCCTCCTTAGATTCTAGGAAACATAATGCAAGGATTTAGTTTTTACAGGAAAAGCATGTGATGCCAATGGCTCCATCTTCCTGTTCCTAAAAAGGGTGTTATACCAAATAGTAACAGAAAATGCAATGGATTTCTATTGGGGAGTGAGATTTTAGGCATTTGGAAGGGGCTTAGGAAGCGAAAGGATACAGGAAGAGGAAAAAGAGATGACAGAAAGAACATCTTAAGAGAGATTGGGGCTGTAAAATAATTGGACATTTCCCATCTTCCTTTTACACAATAAACACTCTTCTCAAAACTGACAAAAGCGTTTCTTAAGAGGGCCCTTGTGACCTATTCATCAGAAGCACAGGTAGCGGAAATTTTTCATGTCAGGACATTTATTTCTAGAAAGCTAGACATTTTTTAAACTATAACTCCTCACTGGGAAGCCATGGCACATGATTTACAAAGTATGTGAGTTTTGAGAAATAGAGAAAATTATTCCTTGTAAAAGATATTGCGTCACTGTTGCTTCCAGCACAAACCTCACTGCACTGGATCATTACGGCAAAGATTAACTGAATTATTTTTCTGCTCCTCAAGGGCAAGGAATATGCTTCATCAAAACCACTTTACCGCCAATTGAGCTTTTTGAATATGTAAAAGCTGATGACCTAAGACTGAGGTTAATGCAAATGTCTTTGCCTCTAATGACAAATCTGATGAACTGGTGATGAGAGGAAGGTGAGACTAGCTGAAGGAGGAAGGCCACGATGGCGGACTAAAGGCAGCCTGCACAACACCACTCTCACTGGAAAGATTGAAAGTGGTGCAGAGATGCTCACCTTTGCATCAGTCGTCTGAGCGAGAGCCCTGGGGATCCACGGAGAGGAGATGGGAGTGAAGTGAAGGAGACAGAAGTCGATGAGCTGCCCAGCAGGACTGCAGGTAATTAGGGAAGGCGCCACCCACACGTGGGAAAGGGACAGAGGAGAAGAGCCCAGGCTCCACGCTTCCCCTGAGGATACTGCACAGCGGCGCCCCCCCCCGACCCCCCCCCACTGCAGCAGGCCTCTGACTGGTCCAGAGACCTGACTAGAGTCTGTGCAGCCGCACCGCCCTGGAGAGAAGGCATTGCCAGCTTGCGAGTCCTGGGTGCTGCAAATGGCACCAGTGTAACGTCCCATCCTCAGAATGCTACTTTTGCCCAGAGATCAGATCTGTGACTGCAGCCTGCCCCTTCCCTCCACCAGGCAGGGAGGGAGTGGGGAATTCTGGCACTCACACATGCCCCAGGGGAAGGTGATGTGCACCCCTGCTGCCACTGCCACCACCACTGGGGGCCCTGGGCAGAGCAGGAGACCAAGGGCCAGGCACCCACTGCTGTGGCCCAGGCGACCCTGCTCAACAGCACTTCCCGCAGGACCTGGGCAGAGCACATGCCTGTAGCCCTCGGCACCCACTGCCCACTGCCAAGGCAGCTGGATCGCTTCCACTGCTGCCTGAAAGGCCCTGAGCAGGACAAAAGCCAGCCCAGCTGTGGCCTTTGCATCTGGGCAATCTGCACACCATGGACCTGCACCATCCTGCATAGGTGCCCTGAGTACCACATCCTGGGTATGCCCTGCCCCACCTGTGTGCCCCACCCCATGGCTGCCCTGGCCTGTGCCTGTGAGTGCTGCACCCTACAGACCTGCTCCATCCTTGGTAAGTGCCCTGCCCCATAGGTCTGGTCTGTCCAGGGGTTCCACTCCACCCTACTTGTGAGCTATGACTTGCTGACCTGCTCCACATAGGTGCCACTCTGCCCCATGCTCTGTGGGTCTATAGAGCCGCTACAACCTGAGCACCTGCTAAGCCTTGCACCGCACCTTGCATGGACTTTGCCCAGCCCACGTGCCTGGTACCTTGGCTGCCCAGGCCTGCACACGTGAGCTCTATGCCCAGCGGACCTTCTCCATCCCGTGCATAGGCCCCATCCTGTTGGCCAGCTCCACCTCGTATGCACACCTGGCAACAGGGGGCAGCCCTGCCACAGTGGCTTGATGACAACCACAGGGGAATAGGGGAGATGCAGCAGAACAGCAGTGTTAAAGGCTCACAGCACATCCAACCCACTCCTGCCTGGTCAAGCTTCTTGAATGGGATACAGGAACAAATCCCTGTCTTCACTGAGCAACAGAGGTCTCAGCAGAGGAGAATAGATGGACCATATCTCCTATCTGTTGTGAGCTGAGAAAAGTGGCCCCAGATGAGAAGGCACCAGCATAAAACTCCAGCAACATGAAAAAACAGGCTGTCTCACCACCCCAAAAGTATCATAATAGCTCTCCACTAATGAACTCTAACCAAAAGGAAATTGCTGAGATGACAGGTATGGAATTCAGATTATGAATGGTAAGTAAGGTGAATGGAATTGAGGAGATGGTAGAAAACCATCTCAAGGAAACCAAACAATAATTCAGAATGTGAATGACAAATTCACTAAAGAGATAGATAACCTTAGAAAAGAGGTAACAGAAATTAAAGAAATGAAATAGTCATTTAGGGAATTTCAAAATACATCAGAAAGCATTAACAACAGACTAGACAAAGCAGAAGAAAGAATTTCAGAGCTTGACGACAAGGATTTCAAAATAACTCAGTAAAAAATACAGAAAAGAAAAGATCAATGAACAATCACTGAGAGAAGTATGGGATTATGCAAAGCAAACTAATAAAAGAATTATAGGCATCCTAAGGGAGAAGAAGAAAAAGCAATAAGCATGGAAAACCTATTAATATTTGGGAGAATAATAGAGGAAAACTTCCCTGATATCACTAGAGGTTTAGATATCCAGATATCCACTGAACACCTGGAAGATTCATAGCAAATAGGACATCACCAAGACATGTAGTCATCACTCTGACCAAAGTCAAAATGAAGGAGAAAATACTACAAGCTGAGAGACAAAAGAAGCAAGTTATTTACCCCATCACTCTAACAGCAGACCTCTCAGCAGAGACCTTTCAAGCCAGAAGGGATTTGGGTCCCATTTTTAGTCTTCTTAAACAGAATAACTGCAGTCAAGAATTTTGTATCCTGAAAAACTAAGTTTTATAAATAAAGGAAAAATGAAGTCTTTCCCAGACAAGCAAACACTAAGGGAATTTGTCACCACTAGACCTGCCCTACAGGAAATGCTTAAAAATGCTTTATACATGGAAAAGACCAATCAAGACCCACTAACCCACTAAATGTGAAAACACCCATAAATTAAAGCTTGCAGCCCTTATGAAACAGTAACAAGCAACTATGTATCATTCCACATGATGAACAGAACAGTATATCATATATCAATACTAACATAATTGTATTGAACATTGAATGTAAATGGTCTTAATGCTCCTTTTGAAAGATATGGACTGGCTAAATGAATGAGAAAACACACCCCAAGTATCTGTTACCTCCAAGAAACCCATTGAAATTGCAAGGATACTCACAGACCCAAGGTAAAGGGATGGAAAAAAATATTCGAGGCAAATGGAAACCAAAAGTGAGTAGGAGTAGCTATTCTCATATCAGATAAAATAGACTTTAACAATGTTTTTTTTTAAAGACCAGTCATTATATAATGATAAAAGGAGCAATTCAGCAAGAAGATATAATAATCCTAAGTATATAAATAAAATACTACTACATCCAAGCAAAGAAATAAACAGCAACACCATAATTGCTGGGAATTTCAACACTCCACTGACAGAACTGCACAGATCATTGAGGCAAAAGATCAACAAAAAAAACCCTGGACTTAAAAAGGACTCTAGAACAAATAGACCTAACAGACATCTACAAAACATTCTACTGAAAAGCTACAGAATATCTATTCTTCTCATCAGCATATGGGACATTTTCCAAGATAGATCATATGTTAGCCTACAAAACAAATCTCAGCAAATTCAGAAAAATCAATATCATTCTGTGTATCTTCTCAGATCACGGTGGAATAAAACTAGAAATCAACTTCAAGAGCAACTCTCAAATCTACACAAAGTCATAGAAATTAAACAACCTGCTGCTGAATGATCCTTGGGTCAATGAAGAAATTAAGATGGAAATCAAAAGATTTTTTTAACTGAATGATAATCATGACACAAGATCAAATATCTATGGAATACAGAAAAAAGGTATTAAGAGGGAAATTCATAGCCTTAAATACATAAAAAAGGCAGAAAGATCACAAATTAACAACCTAATGTCACATCTTAGGGAACTAGAAAAAGAAGAACAAACCAAATCCAAAGCCAACAGGAAAAAAAAAGAAATAACAAAGCTCAGAGCAGAACTAAATAAAATAGAAACCAAAAAAAAAAAAAAAAAAATACAAAGGATTAGTGGAAAAAAATGGTTCTTTGAAAAGATAAACAAACTTGACAGACCTCTTGCTAGATGAACCAGAAATAGAAGAGAAAGGACTCTAATAAGCTCAATCAAAAATAAAAAAATAAGACATTACAACTGATACCACAGAAATACAAAATATCACCCATGAATACTATGAAAATCTGTATGCATAAAAACTAGAAAACATAGAGGAAATGAATAAATTACTAGAAACACATAACCCCCCAAACCTGAATCAGGAAGAAATAGAAACCCTGAACAGACCAATAAGAAGCAGCAAGATTGAAGCAGTAATAAAAAATCTACCAACAAAGAATCCCCGGACCAGATGACTTCATAGCCAAATTCTATCAGACCTACAAAGAAGAACTGGTATCTATCCTATAGAAATTATTCCACAATATCAAGAAGGAGGGAATCCTCCCTAACTCGTTCTGTGAAGCCAGTATCACCTTGATACCAAAGCCATGAAAGGACACAACAAAACAGAAAACTACAGACCAATATCCCTTACAAAAATAGTTGCAATAATCCTCAACAAAATATTAGCAAACCAAATTCAACAGCACATCGAAAAGATCATTCACTATGATCAAGTAGGTTTTATTCCAGGATGGAAGGATGTTTTAACATATGCAAATCAATAAACATGATTCACCACAAAAACAGAAGCAAAAACAAAGACCACATGATCATATCAATAGATGCAGAAAAAGTATTCAATAAAACTCAATACCCTTTCTTGATAAAAACTCTCAATAAACTAGACATAGAAGGAACATGCCTAAAAATTACAAAACCCATATATGACAAACCCACAGCCAACATCATACAGAATAGGGAAAAGTTGAAAGCATTTCCCCTAAGAACCAAAACAAGACAAGGGGCCCACTCTCACCACTTCTATTCAACAGAGTAGTGGAAGTCCTGGCCAGAGTGATCAGGCAAGAGAAAAAAATAAAGGGTATCCAAATCAGGCAAAAGGAGGTCAAACTATCCCTGTTTGCTGATGATACGATCTTATATCTAGAAAACCCTAAAGGCTCCACCAAAAGACTCCTATGATAAATAAATTCAGCAAACCCTCAGATTACAAAAATCAATGTACAAAAATCAGTAGCATTTCTATATTCTAATAACAGTCAAGCTGGGATTCAAATCAAGCACTCAATACCATTTGAAATAGCTACAAAGAAAATATAATACCTAGAAATATACCTAACCAAGAAGGTGAAAGATCTCTACAAGGAGAACTACAAAACACTGATGAAAGAAATCATAGAGGATGAAAACAAATGGAAAAACATCCCATGCTCATGGATTGGTAGAATCAACATTGTTAAAATGTCCATACTGCCAAAAGTGATTTACAGATTCAACACAATCCCCATCAATTACCAAGGTCATATTTCACAGATCAAGAAAAAATAATTCTACACTTACCAAAAAGGAGCCCGAATAGCCAAAGCAATCTTACGCAAAAAGAACAAATCTGGAGGCATCACCTTACCTGACTTCAAATTATACTACAAGTCTATAGTAACCAAAACAGCAGGGTAGTGGTATAAAAGTAGAGACATAGACCAATGGAACAGAATAGAGATCACAGAAACAAAACCATCTACCTGCAACCAACTTATCTTTGACAAAGCAGACAAGACATATAGTGGGGAAAGGAAGCCCTGTCAGTAAATGGTGTTGGGAAAACTAGATTGACACATACAGAAGAATGAAACAGGACCCCTAACTCTCACTATATACAAAAATTAATTCAAGATGGATAAAAGACTTAAATGTAAGGCATGAATCATAAAAATTCTAGAAGAAAACATAGGAAAAAGTTTTCTAGACATCAGCCCAGGCAAAGAATTTATGACTAAGACCCCAAAGGCAAATACAACAATAACAAAAATAAATAAATGGGACTTAATTAAATTAAAAAGCTTCTGCACAGCAAAAGAAATAATCTAAAAAGCTTCTGCACAGCAAAAGAAATAATCATCAGAGTAAATAAACAACCTACAGAATTGGAGAAAATATTCACAAATTCTACATCCAGCGAAGGGATAATATCGAGACTCTACAAAGAACTCAAGCAAATCAGCAAGAAAAAAACAAATGACCCCATTAAAAAGTGGGCAAAAGACACAAACAGAAGTTTTTCAAAAGAAGAGAAACAAATTGTCAACAAACATGAAAAAATTTTCAACATCACTTGGGAAATGCAAATTAAAACCACAGTAAGATAACACCTTAACCCCATCAGAATGGCCATTATATAAAGTCAAAATACAATAGATGCTGGCATGAATGCAGAGAGAATGGAATAGTTATTCACTGTTAGTGGGACTGCAATTTAGTGCAACCTCTATGGAAAATGGTATAGAGATTCCTCAAAGAAATAAATGTAGACTTACCATGATCCAGCAGTACCACAACTAGGTATCTAATAGTGGAAAAGAAATCGTTTTCTCAAAAAGACACCTGAATTCAAATGTTTATTGCAGCACAATTCACAATTGTAAAGATGTGGAATCAATCTAAGTGCCCATCAATTCATGAGTGGATAAAGAAAATGTGGTATATACATACAACATGGAGTACTACTCAGCCATAAAAAGGAATGAAATAATGTCTTTTGCAGCAACTTGAATGAAACTGGAGACCATTATACTAAGTGCAGTATCTCAGGAATGGAAAAACAAACATCACGTGTACTCTCTGATAATTGGAAGCTAAACGATAGGCACACATGGTCACAAAGAGATGTAAAGGACATTGGAAACCAAAAAGGGGAAAGTGGGAGGGGCGGTGATTAAAACTTACCTATCTGGTACAATGAACATTATTCTGGTGATGGGTACACTAGAAGCCCCAACTTAAGCCTTATAAAAGTTATCCATGTAACAGAAACATTTGTACCCCACTAACATTTTGAAATTTAAAAAAGGCTAGCTGAGTAGAAACTCTAGGAAGTGCCTCCAGAGAAGGCTATCAGAGTTCCTCATAGTGAAATCAATCTTATTCTTGATCTTTGACCCCCTCTGAGCACCCTCAGGACTAATGGAATGTGAATTTCCTTTTAACCCAGAGGGTTAAGATTTAAACTGTGAAAAACAGAAACCAAATGGGCCAAAAATAACAGAATGGTCAAGTCCCCAGGGATTGCAGCAATGGCTGCCTCCAGCCTCCAGGGGGCTTCAGAAGGAGGAATAACCTATTTCTACATTAGTGCCAGGGCTAGGACCTCGTCTCTGCACACCAAACTCAAATGAAGTCTGCAAATTACAGGAGATTCTTTTCCACACATAGTTTGAAAAACAAATATGGCTCCAAATGTCTTTACAATTATCTACAGAGACAGGAGAGGGAAGCAGAAATTGATTCTGCTCTGCCACATTTGGAATAGGAATCAGCAAACTGGGACCCATAGGCCAAATCTGGCCTGCCACCTGTTTTATCAACAAAGTTTTATTGAATCATGGCCCACTCATTTATGAATTGTCTACATTTGCTTTTGCTCTACAAAAGAAGAGCTTAGTAGTTGTAATAGGGACTGCATGACCCAGAAGGCAAAAAATATTTAACTACTCCTTATCTGGAAGAATCATTCAGCCTCACCGGGTTTTGGCACTGACATCTGTTCAATAACGTAAGTGATATATCTCCGTATTCTCTGGTTCACGTGATATAAAGGGGCCCAAAGATGCCTATATAAAAATCTTTCTGAATAAAACTCCATTAGCTACACACCTTTAGAATACCCAAAATCCAAAACAATGAAAACACCAAATGTTGGCAAGGATGTGGAGCAACAGGAACTCTGATTCATTGCAGGTGAGTATACAAAATAGTACAGCCACTTGGAATACAGTTTGGTGATTTCTTACAAAATTAAACATACTCTTACCATATGATGTAGCAAGCAATCATACTCCCTGGTATTTACAGAAAGGAGCTGAAAATGTATGTCCATATAAAAACCTACACACAGATGTTTATAGCAGCTTTATTCATAATTACTCAAACTTGGAAGCAACCAAGAAGTCCTTCAGTAGGTGAATGGAAAAATAAACTGTAGCACATCCAGACAATGGAATATTATTCAGTACTTTAAAAATTAGCTATTAAGAAATACAAAGACACAGAGGAATTTTAAATGCATATTACTAAGTGAAAGAAGCCAATCTGAAAAAGCTATATACTGTGTGATTCCAACTATGACATTCTGGAAAAGGCAAAGCTATGGATATAGTAAAAAGATCAGTGGTTGCCAAGGGTTAGGGAGAGGGAGTCATGATTTTTAGGACAATGAAACTAATTCTGTATTTTACTATCATGGTAATGATACTGTCATGGTATGATACCATACATTTGTCCAAACGCATAGAACGTACACCAAGAGCAAACTCTAATGTCAACTATGGACTGAGGGTGATTATAATATATGAACGTAGGTCCATCAGTTGTAATAAATGTAGCACTCTGGCAAGGAATATTGCTAATGAGGGGAGCTATGCATGTGTGGGGGCAGGGGGTATAGAGGAAATCTCTGTACCTTCCCCTCAATTTTGCTGTGAACCTAAAGTTCTCTTAAAAAATACAGTCCATTTAAAAAATGAAAACAACTCTATTAGTCAATGAGATTGTGAAGGCCATGAGGAGCTGTCTTCTAGCTGTCCCAGCTTGCACCACCTTCTGGACACCTGATAGAATTGGGCAGGACCGTGGGACTGATCTAGATCAGAGAGCTGTAAGCAGAAGTGACATGTATCATGTCCAAGCTGAAGCACAACTTTCCAGAGCTCTCTTTCCCCTTTGGCTCAACAACTGGCAAATTCAAGCTTTTCACTTCCCTGAGTGACCATGATGAGCAGAGCCCCCCAGCTAACCTCTGGTGGACGCCAAATGGAAAAAGAAAGAACCTTTCTTGTTTTAAGGCACTGAGCTTTGGGGGTTGTTTGTTTTCTCAGCAAAATCCAGCTTATCTTGACTAATATAGAGATGACCAGTAACTATAATATGCCATTATATTTGCAAAACTGTGACTTCTCCCTACCCTCCAGTACAAAGATACGGCATATTTAAGGAAGAGAATGTGATCCAGGCATGAATTTTAATCTTCCCTCATTAATCTCTTAAACATTTAAAGGCATCTAATTTAGTCCATGGAAAGAAACTCTTATTAAAATCTTGGTCTTCTATTTTTGAGTACCGTAAAACTCCTAGGAGTGTCTTTCATCTGTCTCTCCCTCTCCCTCTCTCTCTCTCCAAGCAGTGTGTAACCTCCCACAGAGGGAAGTTCTTCTTTCTCGCCAATTAAT
The DNA here is from genome assembly GCA_028533085.1 of Varecia variegata. NCBI lineage: Eukaryota > Metazoa > Chordata > Mammalia > Primates > Lemuridae > Varecia > Varecia variegata. Next base: position 62,657,002 of record CM052443.1, on the reverse strand, counting down.
TTTCTCTCAAGAATGGCAACTTTTGTCCCTTCCTCAGAGAGCACAGGAGCAGAATGATTCCAATCAATAAAAACTCTGGGAGAAAGTTAGGAACCTGCCCCCCTGCCCAGGTGCACATGTTCATGCCACTGTGATGCCTCACCACTTCCGCTCATGTTTTGAGTATCTATTTTGTTCTCTTTCTCAACTACTTCAGAAACCAGGCAGGACGAAGGAGGTTATTTATCAGGCCCCTCAAGCCCCAAACAAAGACCAGCTGGGGTCCTCTCAGGAAGTCTCCAGAACAGCAGTTCAGTGGCTGCAAACTCTCCCTTTGCCGTGTGAGCAGGTCATGGGATAACACTGAGGAGCGGGGTGGCCACGCCTCGGTGCAGCCTCACGCGGGTCTCCTCCATCTATGACTCCTCCTGGCACTGTCAAGTTTGCAGAGCAATCCAACCATAGGCCCAGTTCCCCATGTAAGGATGACACTTTCTTGACCTGTATAAGCAAAGGGCTGGCAGAGCCCTCAAAGCACCTACAGCCTCTGCAGCAGGTCTCCCATCTGACTCAGAAAGCGCCATCAGCTGCGCCTGCTCTTCTTGTCTTCTGCTCCAAACCTGAAATCTCCCTGCTGCATGATGCGGAATGAAATACAGGACTACGTGGGGAGAACAAGCAAATATACACAGGAAAATACCACTTCAAGCCAACCTTGAAATGTCACATCATTCCCGGCAGTGTCATCCTTTAGATATACACCTTCAACCTCTTCGCAAGGGCTTTCTGGATGTGACAAACATGCATCGCCACATGTGCCATAAATGGCAGCTTGGATCAAACCATGGAGCTTCCTCCCCAGATGAATAAACTGTGGCTGACTAATGCCCCGAGAGAATGATGACCACTTTCATGGATAGCAATACACCCAGGTGCTGGCACAGGGTCCAACCTACAGCTTCCTGGTGTTAATGAAACAATATGGAATCTTCTTTGATTCACTCATTTCCACATGAAATCCAGTAGGCCACCAAGTCTTGCTGCAATGTCTCTCGAGACTCTCTCCTTTCAATTTCCCTCCCTCCTATTCTTTTTCAGGTCCTTAGCATTTCTTGCCTGGGTGGCAGAAATTACGAACTGGCCCTCCTGCCCCAGGTCTCCATCCTCGGGCACCACTGACATGATGACCACTGGGAAACCCCCAGCCGACTACCTGATTCCTTCCCAACAGCTCAGCACAGGGAGAAGAGCATGCTGCTAATGTCAGGTAAGTCAGGGCTCGAGTCCCGACTCTGCTGTTGACTGACAGCCCAAGTTCTTTAACCTTCCCAGGTTGTACTTTCCTCATCCCACATTGGGAACAATAGTAGTCCCCACCTCATAGAGTTTGGGAGAACTGAGCGGGATAATGCATGTAAAGCCCTTAGCACAGTTTTTTGGCATCCAGTAAGTGCTCAATAAATGTTTATCATTATCATATGTGCCAAGCATTTGAGGCCCTGCAGATTTGCCTCACAGAGGACCTCTCCATTCCCATCTCCTACCAATCCAAACAGAGGATGCGACTTCTTCGTTCAAGGGTTTCCACCCCGTGACCCCTAGGACCCTCTGTGCCACAAACCCCTCTGCAGGAATATTGGAACTTCGTGTTTACCTCTAGCACACTGGTCTCCAAAATGGCAAAAGAGTAGTGAGAATTTCATGTATTTTCAACAAACCTTTTCATTAGGAGACAATATTCTAAAATTGCCCATATAGATGGTATGCTGCTTTCAGAAATAAATACAATGTTTTTTTTGATGTCTAATCTTCTCTGAGAATAAGGGCCATCTTTTCCAAGCTGAAATAAGCTAACACCTTGAATGCCCTCACATATACTCTTCTCAGACTCACCAGAAGGGGGCATGCCTGCATAAAGCAGGGAGCTCGAGCACTCCCTCACAAGGGGACAGTTATTTGTTCCAGAATTCATAATCCAGTGATGCTATTTTCTTTATAATTACCAGAGGCCCAGAAGATGGAAGCATCTCAGCTCTTGCAGCTCTTCATCAATACTTGTCATAACACTGGCCATGCTTGCTATTATTATCAAAAAGAATTCTTCTGTGGTTTGCACAGGATGTAAATTCTAACTACAGCCTAGAATGCCCAAGTTACGTGAATTCCGAGTTGGCAATGGTTCCCATGCATGCTTCCTTTTATTCCCAGTGGCCTATGCGGAGTGAAGGCATCACATAGTGCTCAAGAGCACAGGCTCTTGAGGCTGCCTGAATTCAATCTTGGCTCTGACAGTTACTGTGTGACCTTGGGTGAGTTGCTTAACTGCTCTGTGCCTCAGTTCCCTCATCTGTAATATGGGAATAACCAGTAACCTATCTCCTAGGTTTCTGTGAATATTAAATGAGTCAATATGTGCAGAGTGCTTAGAACGGTGTCTGGTACATAGTGAATACTGGATGCGATTTTGCCAATTCTATCATTACTATTCTGTGGTTATCATCCTGAAGCATCACAGATGAGAAAGGGAGGAGCAGATGTTAAATCTGTCATCTTGACAGCAGCTCAGCAAAGGAAACCTTGTCAACGGTGTCTACTGTACTTGGAGTCAATGCTTCCAGCAATGGCCATGGAGAAGAAAGGATAATGCAAACTTCAAATTAGAAAGGATTACTTATTTACCCCAGATTTCACTTTCACTCAGGGTGATTAGAAACCCGCATGTGTAAGAAAATATATGGCTCTAATAACTGCTGATGATTCATAAACAGCCACCCCAGGGACCCCACACTGTTGAGACTTACTGATGGAGGACACCGGGGTGTCCTTGGCAGTGCCCAGAAACACTGCTCTGCAACTTACATGTTCCCTGCAGTAAGAACTCTCTCTTACCTTTATCATTATTGCAAATGTCTACCCATTATTACCTGAGTTCATTTTTATGAATCTCCACTATTTTTCTTTCCAGCTTCTGTGACTGCTTGGGGAAAATCTCAAACTCACTGATGTAATTCTCGGGATGCTCATCAGGATCGTAATCACCGAGCTCAGCTGCAACCAGGAAAAAATAAGGAGAAAGAGAAAGATTAAAAACAATAACATGAACAGGATGCATATGGAATGTCTCCTGCCATCCAAAAGAAGAAGTTGGAATAAGCTCACCCAACAAAATGTATCTGTGCCCATGGAAAGACCACAGCCTGCGTGTCTAGAAGCTCACATTGCAATACAGCTCTAGCTTTGTGAGTTGGGCACTAGAGAACCTTCTCTGGGTCTCATTTTCTTCATATAGTAAAGGAATTTAAATCATTGTTTCTCAGTCGGGGCACTATTGGCATTTTAGAGGATGGCCAATTTTATTATTTTATATTTTCCAAAGAATTATAGGATATTTAGGACCTCTACCCTTCAGGGACTGAATGCTAATAGCATATCCAGTCATGGTGACTATCAAAACTGCCTCCTCCCAGGAGTTGGTGAAAGGATACAAAATTTCAGTTATACAAAAGAAATACATTCAAGAGATCTGTTGTGAAGCATGGTGACTATAGTAGTAGCAAGGTATTATATACTTGAAAATCCCTAAGAGGGTGGCTTTTAAGTGGTCTCACCACCACCAAAAAAAAAAAAAAAAAAAGATAAGTCTGTGAGGTAATGCATATGTTAATTAGCTCAATTTAGCTATTCCACAATGTATACATATTTCAAAACACCATGTTAAAAACACTATGAATACATACAATGTTCATCAATTTAAAATTTTTTAAATCTAAAAAAAAACCATTCTAATGCCCGCCAATATTCACAAATGCTACCAAGGATAGGAGGGTGGTATCAACTCTAGTTGGAAACCAGTAGACATTCCTCAAGGTTCCTTTCACAGCTAATGTCCTCTGAGTCTTGGAATTCCCTGGCTGGAGCTGCTTGATGTTTGTGCAGGTGCGGCTTATTCAATGAAAAATCACAGCATGAAAGAACTCAAGGAAATTACACTTAAAAACAAATGAATTCCTGTTCAACTTAAACAGTATCTATCTGAGTATGGAAGAGCACACCAAAGTAAAGTTGTTGCTGGATTCTAACACAGGGCACCTCCAGAGGATCTTCAAGGATAAAAAGAAAAATGCCTACACATCTCTGAGCATCCAGAGGGTCAAGCAGAGGTGGGTGTGTGGACCACAGCCTGGAGGAGCAAAGCTGATACTGGCCGTGGTCATGCTCTCTACTGATTCCACAAGCTTGCTAAGGAAAATGAGCCAGGAGCAAGTATCCCAGGCACAAACAGAGAATACAGCCCAGGAGGGTAGACTGAAGACGGTGAAGAAACTGTATTAGAAGAACCAGATCACCAACATGACTTTGAAGTAGATAAAAATCTGAAAGACTTGAGCACGCAGATCCAGCTGAAAAATCACACCCAGCGCTGTAATTTGTGTCTACTGTCCCTTCACTGTCAAACCATCTAATGGCTGTGAAAGAACAAACCCAGGAGGACAGCAATGCTCTTTAAATCTACTTACCGAAATTCAAATTACAGAGTTCTTCAAAAAAAGAAAACTACAGACCAATATCCGTACTGCAGAAATTATTCCATAACATAGAGAAGGAGGGAATCCCCCCGAACTCATTCTACGAAGCCAGTGTCACCTTGATACCAAAGCCAGGAAAAGACACAACAACAACATAAAAAAGAAAACTACAGATGAAATTATAAAGTTCTTAAAACAACCTAGGATGTATACCACGGGATGAAGGACTTTTAAAATGAGACCCAACTTATCAATCACAAAGGAGAATTGATTAATTTGATCATATCAAAATTAAAATATTTCTGCTTATTAAAGAACATCATAGTCAAAGTGATAGATGACAAACTGAAAGAATATATTTACAAAATCTAAAGCTGACAAGTACTAATATCTACAATATAGAAGAAATTCCTAAAACATCCATTTTAAAAATGGGTAGAAGTCCAACACAGAAATGGTCAAAGGATGTGAACAGACAACTCACAGAAGGAGAAATGCAGAGGGCTTTTGTAGGGAGAGATGCTCAAACTCATTAGTAATCAGATACGCAAACCAAACAAGACGTCACTTTATAACACTGGCCAAAAACTAGGAAATTGGCAGAGACGTGAGGAAACGAAAACACTTGCACACTTCTCAGGGATCCTAGCTAGAGAGCAAGGTGGGAGTATTTAGTCAAATATTATGACCAGCACTCCCACATCTGAGCATTTATCCTAAATAAACTCTGGGTGCCAAAAAGGATATTTCCAAGGTTTTTTGTTTTTTTATCATAGCATCAATCATGATAGTAAGAAATTGGAGGCAACTTGGGTGTTCACTGTTGGTGGGACAATAAGTAAAACATGAGAGTCCCGCCCTACAGGACACTCTGTAGCAGTTAAAAGCAACAAAATAGATGTGTACCCAGCAACATGGACAGATCCCCAAATCTGTTCTGAGCACAAGAAAGGGGAAAGAATAAAATGCATTCTACAGCCCCATTTAATTTATGAAATTTTAAAGTATACATACACAAAACAATATTAATTATTTTATAAGGATATATGAGAAAACAAAGGTATATAGGAACCCAGTTGTTGCCTTTGGCAATAATGGAGAAAAGGAAATCAATCAATCGATAGATGGGCCCAGGGGAACAATGATGAGAGTGGGCCATGAACTGATGATTAACTCAACCTAAGTTCAAAACAAATAACATAACATGCCTACCTATTCTCACATACACACACACACACCTGTGAGCTGGCTATGGGCCTAAATATTTTGGAGATGGAATAACCCAATGCCCCTATTTCCATAGGTGATGGGATAATGGACCACCAATAGGAAACTGGGTCATCTTCAATGCAAATGTCAGCTTGCAGAGTGATTGGCGAGGGAGGGCGTTATTTGTGAGGGGCACGGCTCCTTCCAGGAAAACTTTCCAAGTACAATGGACTTGTACTGCTAAATGCTGCAAGTGAGTAGCCTGGAAAATGCCAGAAATCTTAGAGAAGAAATGCCATAAAGACCACCCAGCGTTGCTGACAAGGTGAAAATCAACACCACCCCCATCACAGGCCCTGCTCTCTCGCCCCTGAAAGCTTGTGTTTCACTCTGACCTCCCCTTAAGCAGAGGGAAGTTTTTCAATGAATGAGGACATCTAGCTTTTCATACCAAGAGGAGTTGGGTAAGAAGCTGGGGTTCTCTCTCCCACACATGACTTTGAGAGTCCAGTTGACAAATGACATACAGCACACCGGATTGCCTGTGGTTTGAAACAGGCTCTAGTACTTTTCTGAGAGAATTCAATTCTAAGAGAAAAATCCAAAGAGTTTGAAGCAGTTGGATGAATAAGATCAGAGATGGAGAGGCTAAAGGGCAGCAGGCTTCCCTGGTTTGCAGAGGGCTCATTCCAGAAAAGCTCCAGATGTAGGATGTTCCAGCACCAGGGTCAACTCCTTCAGGAGCCTTCCCTGACCCACGCTTGCTGGGCCAGGGCCCTTCTAGAGCACTCATAGCAGAGGCCAGACCTGTGTGTCCCTCTGTATAGCCATGAACACATCATCACAGTGGTGTGTTAACTTGTCTGTCTCCGCATAGGGACTTTGTACTGCAGTGCCTGCCCCCAGCAGCTGCTCAATAAATGTTTGGAGAACACACAAGCAAATAAATGAATGAGGTAGTAAGTACCATCCCAGCATGTTACTGAAAGTTCAGCACTTGTCCCCGGGGCCCGAGGCCACATCAGAAGAACGAGTACAAGTGGTTTGAGGAAAAGGAAAGAGAAGTCTATTAATTTGTCAGGCAATGAGGAGGATGGGAGACTGTCATCTTAAAGTACCATCATTCTATCTATAAGCAGAAATACAGAGTTTTAAAGGGAGTTTTCAGCTTTGGGTTATTGCTGTTTAATTATAGCATCTCCAGTGAAGACAATCTCATGACTTCTGCCCTGACCTCTGCCAGGACAATTTTGTTGAGTCATCTCCTGTGGTACAAAGAACAAAGGACATTCCCAAGCCCCTCTGATTACTGGCCTCAGGCAGAGATGCAGGTTTTAATTTTCAAAAATAGTGGGAGGGGTTAAAGAGACAACGTGTAAAACATTATACCCTTTTTGAGGCTGTTCCGTCTGTTACAAGCAGGCAACCAACCAATCTTTCCCAAATACAGAGAGAAAGCACACAATGGTGCAATTCAGGCAAGTGCCCTGATGCATTTAATATATTTAGTGGAGAGCCCACTGTGTGCCAAACACAGGAAGACTGCAGTGAAAACAGCACCCAGATCCCACTCCCATGCAATTAGATTCTACATAGGAGGAAACACGTAAGAAGTGCAAAACAACACAAGATAATGTCAGTTTTAAGTGCTTGCAAGACAAGGAAACAAGGGTGTGAGAAAGAACAATGTGCAGGAGGGAAGCTACTTTAGATAGAGTAATCTGGGAAGACTTCTCAGAGGAAGAGACATCAGAACTGAGTTCTGAATATCTAGCAGGAGTCAAGACTTCACAGGAGTTAAACACACCAGGCAGAGGAGAAAAGTTCAGTCCCTTCATGGTGCTGTTTTGTAAAAAAGAAAAGGAAAGATATTTTTACCAAGAAAGGACATAAATAGACCCCAAGGATTTTGTGTGTGTTTTGCAATTAGTATTATGAAAGAAAATGCATGTACTGAATATGCTCATGTATTCAGTATGTACAGGTGACTGGCTGTTTTTGATACACTCAGAATGTACTGAAGCTTAAAACATTCTCCTTAAAAGAGCATTAGCAAACAAGACAATGACAAGTCACAGCCTCCAGGTTGCTAGTCATGTGCTCCACCCTCCCTATTGCTCTGTAAGCATAAGCACTTCTGACAAAGCCCATCTTTATCTGCACTTGTAAATGACCTCCAGAGCTGCTGAAGTACTCACCCCAGCCTCGAGAACTTTATGAACCACTTTTACTGGATTTGCTGCAAATGACCGACCACAGACACTAGTGCATTTGAGAGCCAAAAGGGCCTTTGCAGGCCTGTCGATCCATTTCCAACTCTACTTTCTCCACCACGTCTGTGTGCATGTGGTCAGTGATGACAGCAGTGAGGGAGAAAATAGGGCCCTGATCGTCTGGATGGAGCCTTCGTGGCTTTCTTTCAAACAGAAAACAGGATGCAGAGCTTTCCATTACAGATCTATATTGAGCTCCTCCATGGAGAATTGACGATAATTCACTAATGCCTAAATGCATCCTGAAATCCTCATAGGCTGGTCTCTGGCTTGTATTAGCATCGATCCCCTTTTCCCTTACCTAAGACAGTGCACCCTGACTCAGAACATGCAGTCTTCCCCCTGGGGGAAGAGAACTATGGGATTTAACAGCCCTTCACTCTGAGATTAGAGAGGAAGCTTCCAGAAGCTCATACCCCACCTCAGAGCAGATGCGAGGACTATGATGGGAACATCACAGCATCGCTGTGGTTCTACCGCTTTAAGCTGAAATATCCCTGAGGGTTTTAACGCCTCTGCCAAAATCTGCTACCCAGCACTAGGCTGCTCCCAGGGAAGGGGGAAAACAACACACACACCCACTTCACAATTCTCAGACCAAACACACCTGAGAATGGGCACAAAGGAACTATTTCATAGCACAAGGCGTCCCACGGGGACAGAGGTGGGCCACTGAGAAGTCCCCAGGGGAAAGATAGGTTTCTCCCACAGTGAAAGAGGCTTAGTGTTGTGACAGGCAGCTAATTGTCACAGCTGAGCAGCTTATGGGCCTTCATGAGCTCCTTTCTTATTCCAGATCCACGGTAAGAGTGACATACTCAGTCATCTCTCCCTCTCTCTCTCTCTCTCCCCTCTTTCCCTCTGCCCCCCTTTCTTTCTCTCTCTCCTCCCTTTCTTCCCTCCCTCCGCTCCCTGCCCTCCCTTTCTCTTTCACAAACATGTCTGTTAACAGTCAGGCTACGAATGGCTGGATCATCTGGGTCCCCAGGCCAGGTGCCTCCCAGCTGGCCCAGGGCACCGGCACACCCGAGCCACTTGCCATCTGGGTGCTGGGCCGTCCCCGGCCACGTGCTGCCTCAGGCTCCGGAGGCCTCCTTCCCTCAAACTACTTTCCTTACTAGACAGAAACATCCAGAAGCCAACCCAGGTCAATGTATTGGCTGGTTCCCACTGTCCCCACCCTAAAGAGAACAGCAGCACCTCTGAGGCACCTGCACCTCCCCTGGCCTGGTGCAGTGGCCTCCTGAGATCACACAGTCACGGAGAGAGGACAACTAGTCAATTTAATAGATGAAGAAACTGAAGCTTAAACAGCATAAGTAATTTGACTGTGGTGAAATAGCCAGGACGTGGGAAGAAAGGTTCAAGTTGAAGTCTGACCCGTTATGGGCCTGGTGCTCTCCTCACCACGCTACACGGCTAGAAAAGCTGAGGAATTAGACGCAATGACATGTACACATACATGGACATGCACACATGGAAATACATATACATACACGAAAGTGCTTACAGGATGACCCCCTTGTTGGACACCTACCTTTTTGGATGTACTTCCCCCTGCCCCTCAATATGCCCATTGGGCCCCACAGCTGGCAGACGGACCTCAGAACACACAGCACCCCACACCCCTTCAGAGCTTCTTATAAAGGCATTCATTCCAGCCCCTTTGAAAGAGAGCCTGTGACTCTGTCTTGGGGTCTTGAAGGACCCTTTGCTTTTGCAAAGGCCCCTGTGAACATCTCAGCCCACCCTTCCGCCAGCACCCACTGCACGGGAGGGATGGTGAGCAAGGGGTCTGTTGCTGAGTGCCCAGCCCGGCCTGGCCTCCAACCACAGACTCAGGCAGGATGCGCAGGGGTGGGGAGAAGGGAGGCTCTGACAGCCAGAGCCCTGCAGTGCAGCGGTGGGGCTGGGCGAGCTGCGGCCAGACTTACCTTGCACGATACAGGCACCCAGGTAGGCAGCATCGGAAAAGGAACACAGCAGCCGGCCGTGAAAAATATCTCTTTTAATTTGCAGGTACAAAAGGTACCTGCAATACAAAAGGAGAAACAGTTGCCCTAAGTGTTGGCTGACGCCTGGAAGAAGTGGGGTCGTTCATGCTTTAGCCGCCAGGGTCACGGGACCCCTACCCAGCTCCAGGGAGTGGCTTGGGCAGCCAAGCCCTTCCCAGAGCAAGCAGAGGAAAACTGGGAAGGGCCCCGTGAATTCAGGGAATCTGAAGTGTCTGTGGCAGAGCAGGGATCTTTATCAGCGTCCAAAGCTGGGCGGGCTTGGCCTTTTCAGAGAGGCATGAGAAGAACTGAAGCAAGCCACAGGGCCCGGCAGCCACTGCTCCTGCAGGGACTCTCACAGGATGACAGCCCTGGCCACTGTCGTCACCACCCACATCTCAGAGACATGCTGCCCAAGTTCTATTTAAAATGGAGAGTCAGGAAACGGGTTCAGTCGGTATTCCAAGACTGGCCCCATCATTTCTCAGGGGCAGACAGACTCACATTAATCAATCGCAAAGAGATGCAGTTATCATGAGGCCAGAAAGGCAATCGACACCCAACTAGAGCTGTCATCTGCGCAGGGCTCTCTCTCCTTTCCAGAGACGGCACCCCACCCAGATGCCTACCGGGGCCAGGCACACTATGGCCCGTGACGTGGGTGAGTCACGTGGGCTGCTGTAGGTGGTGGCTCCCTAGGAAAGGCCTAGCCGCCATGCAGCTCCAGCCCGGTGCTGCCACTGGAGTAGCAGACCAGATGCATCAGTTTTTCTAGAAAATCGATTTACAATCTTTGAATCTGACATTTCAACAAATTGTAAAACCACTATAGCAGCAAACAAAAAAATAGCCAGCCCACGACAGCGGGGGTGGGGCAGTGGGGTGGTGGGGTGGTGTCAGCTTGCAACCCCTGGCTCCGGCTCACCCTGTCCCTGTCCCTTCTGTTCCCACATGTTGACCAAGCTCTCTCCAACGTCCTCGTCCTTCTTAGCCGGGTTAATTCTTCCATTCTAGGCTCAGGCAGGCCTGGGGGCTATTGTTTCTAAGCAAGGGAACTTTGCACATGTGTGCAGATTCTTTCCATGCTTATTTTAGAGTTTAACTCCCAGAGACCAATCTTTTTTTCCCACAGTCTTGCGGGAGGGTAATCTCTCAATCAGTCCCAGTTATCACCTTGTGATGGTTAATTTTATGTGTCATCTTGACTGAGCCATGGGATGCCCAGATAGCTGGTGAAACATTATTTCCGGGTGTCTGTGAGGGTGTTTCTGGAAGAGACGAGCATTTGAACTGGTGGGATGAGTGAAACAGAGGCCCTCTCCTGTGTGGGTGGACACCGTCCAGCCGCTGAGGGCTGAACAGCACACGACAGAGAGGAAGGCTGAACTCACTCTGCCTGACCACTTGCACTGGGACGTCGATCTTCTCCTGTCCTCAGCACTCCTGGTTCTCAGGCTGCAGACTTGAGTTAGAAGCTACACCACTGGCTCTCTGGCTCTCGGGCCTTGGAGCTACACCAGCAGCTCTCCTGGGCCTCCAGCTTAGAGACAGCAGACTGTGGAATGTCTCAGCCTCCATAATCATGTGGACCAATTCCTTTTAATAAATCTCATTCTAGGTACATATGTGTGTGTGTGTGTGTACATATATATATGTATACATATATATATATATGTATACCCTGCTGGTTCTGTTTCTCTGGAGAATCTTGACTAATACACACCTCCAGTGCCCAATTTGATCTTTACTCAGCCTTACGAGGAGTAACATACACAGTTCCCATTTTAAAGGCAAAGAATGGAGAATCAGAGAGGGTGATTAACACGCTAAGGTCACAGAGGTGCTGCCAAGTCCAGAGCACTGGAGCTCACTGTTTCGGGGTGCTGGTTCACTTGCAAGCACACTGGACACATTGAAGGATTCAGGGGCTCACGAAGTTTTCAGTCACTGAATCTCTATCTCAAACCTGCTTCATTCTGGGCACTGTGCCCAGCACAGGGGATGTGGCTGAGGTTGAAATGACACTCTCTGTCCCCAGCTTAGTATGGGATTGTGTTCATGGGATAAAGGCAGCCCTGATAAATGTTGTATTCAGAGTCTGGTGTGCATTTTGTTGAAGGAACAATATTACACTCGGTAGGTAAGAACCAGACTATTGCCCTAAACTAGTGCCTCTCACACTTTAACGCACAAATGAATTACCTGGAGATCTTGTTAAAATGTAAATTCTGATTCAGAAGGTCTGGGGTGGGCGTGAGATACCGTATTTCTAACAAGCTCCCACATGATGCTGTGCTGTAGGTCCACAGACCACACTTTGACTAACAAGGCTCTAAACAAGTGGTTCTCAACCCTGACTGTACATTATAATCATCTGTGGGAGTTTTTTAAAAATACTAGTGCTGTGAGTCCTTGAATCCTACCCCAGACCCAACTAAATCAGAATCTAGGTCATCATCAAAACTTGTACGTGAGTATTCACAGTAGCATTATTCTTTATGGCTAAAAAGTGAAAACAACCCAAATGTCCACCAACTGATGACTAGATAAAAGAAATATGGTATATCCATACAATGGAATATAATTCAACCATAAAAAGGAACGAAGTACTGATAGACACTACAACAGAGATGAACCTTGAAAAAATTATGCTAAGTGAAAGAAGCCAGACCCAACATGCTACATATTGTGTGATTCCATTCATATGAAACGTCCCGAACAGACAAATCTATAGTGACAGAAAACTGATTAGTGGTTTCCAGGAACTGTGGGGAGAGGAGCACCAAGGATGACTGCTTGGGTACCAGGTTTCCTACTGGGGTGATGAAAATGTTTCGGAATTAGATCATGGTGGTGGTGGCACAACTCTGTGAACATATTGAAACCACTGAATCATACACTTTAATATCTGCCAAAAGAAACTAATATTTTTAAAAGTCTAAATTGTCTTACAGTAGAGCTTCGCAAGTTTTGGCATGCTTTAGAATTACCTGGAGGGCTTGTTAAAATATAGATTGCTGGGCCCCAGCCCCAGAGTGTCTGATTCAGTAGGTCTGGGGCAGGGACCAGAAACCTACATTTATAACAGTTCCCAGGTGATGCTGGTGCTGCTGGTCCTAAACCACTCAGAATAGCAAGGTCAATGCAAATATTTGCCTTTTTAAAGACTGTAAAATACCAGGCCAAATATCATGAGGTTTTTATTTTCCCCCTATGTGTTGAATGTATGCATTGAATACATAAGCATTGGCTTCCACTTTTTGGTGAATTTGGTAGTGAAAAATAGTTTGAAATAAAGATTTACTGATGAATGAGAGGCTTGGATTCTAATCCCATAACTCAGAAATCAGTTTGCTGAAAGCTCCCTGAGAAAAGAAAAGCAGCTTTCACATCAGAGCTTGGGTCTCTGCTCATATCAGTGATCTCTGGAGATAATCAAGGATTATTGTGGATTCAACATAATCCACTGAGCCTCACAAATGGCTTCAGGCTCAGGATGCCCATTTTTTAATACAGTAGCCACAAAAATAAAATGCACCTTTCTTTAGCGTCACTCCTGCATGAAAATATTAGGCAACAAAAATATAAGAGGATCTGGGGCATAAATTATTGTACCAACATTAATGACATTGCTTCTCTATCTCATGTGGATTTAAAGATGGTTCTTACTAAAAATAATAATAATAAAACCAACATACTTTTGGTTACATTCAATTGTACAGAGCATCTATAAAAGCCCTAGAAATCTAAAGAATTGTAAGATGATTGCTTAAATGGAGAGATAAAGGAAGGATGGAAAAATGATTTCCAATATCTTTTCTTGTGGGTATTTCTGTTGTTTTGCTATTTTGAAAGTGCCTTTTTCTTAACATTTCTTTACTCCAACACATGGTCATGAATGTGATCTTAACTTCGCATGTAGTAAATTCTTCTCAAATTTTAGATTAATATTAAAATAAAATAACAACTTATCATATAAGAAAAACTAAATGCCTTCAATATAAGAATTTAAACCATAAGTACCTGGGGCATTCCACAGCTACTAACTTAGTTTGGAATTCGAAGGACCAGGTTGACCAAGAAAATTCCATTTCTACCTCTGCAAGGGTAGTCACCTTAATTTCCTCTGGAAACATCAAAATGTTCATAATATTCCACTATTCAGACCTGACCCATTCAGTCAAAGGTAGGAAAATGCTAGCAAATTTAACTGAGAGGGGCTAAACTGGGGGTGTTAACCAAAGCTTTGTATTCTTTTACTTCCAAATGGGACTTTTCTCAATGACATCAAACTATCCAGCCTTAATATGTACTGCAACACAAATTCAATTTTTATCCTCCAGACAGGATTGCAAAGAAAACAAATGACAAAAGTGGGGCATTAGTATATTTGATTTGATCTTAATTACACTGTTAGCACCCTTAGGGCAGGACAAATCTCTCTCTCTCTCACTCGCTCGCTCTCTCTTTTTTGGTAGCTAATTCAGCCCCTGGCCCCTGGGTAGATAATAGTAAGTGAGGAAGAATAAGGAAGAATTGATCAAATAAATAAATACATTTTTCAAGCCAAAATCAGGCCAAGCCTACCTACTGTACGATTGCATTTATATGAAATGTCTAGAACAGGCAAATGTGCAGAGAGAGAAAGCAGATGAGCGGTTGCCAGGGGCTGGGGAAGGGGAGGGTGGGTAGTGACCGCTAATGGGTACAGCGTTTCTTTTGGGGGTGCTGAAAATGTTCCGGAGCTAGACAGTGGTAATGGCTGTCCAACATTGTGAATGTCACTGGATTGTACACTTTAAAATGGTGAAATTAACTTATGTCATGTAAGTTTTGCCTCAATAAAAAGAAAAAAGCAGACCAGATTGCAAAATGCCAACCCCCACTTATAATGTCCATTATGTATCATCCGCCTCTGCACACACACGCTCTCTCCCCTCCCGCGGCTCCAGCACCAGCGTCATGAAATGGCTGTGGGCAGATGAATAATAGAGGATGGAACCATCTGCTCCCTTCCAAAGTCACCTCAGCGCCACGATGGTCAAGCTTTACCAAGACTCTGGATAACAAGGAAGCAAAATAGCTAAGAACCCAAAACCTCCCCCTGCAAATGATCAGAGCAAGTTACATTAGAGGCTTTCCTGTTGCCTCTGCATCTAAGCAGATTATTCTGAAAGACGATTATACATGGTGACTTTTGTGGTCACCGAATCAGAGCCTCATCAAGAACTCGGTGCACAACAGCTCTCTCCCCCATCCTCCTGGGACCCTGCGCAGCAGCATGTGCTGAGGGTATTCGAGGAAGCCATACCCCCAGAAGGTGGGCTGAAGGCAGCCCCAGCAGAGGCATGAGGAGGGAGGAAGTCCAAGGACTGGAAATTCAAAGAGTTGGGCTGAAAAGAGTCTACAAGTGGAGGGTAGCCTGCCCCGCGGTGGGTCAGTTAGCAAGCAGAATGCGGGATGACAGACAGTGCATTCTGTCGAGTGATCTCTTCCCTCCCAGAAAAGCTTAGATCCAAAGGATAGGCGAGGGGCTGCACCAGCTATGAATTTGCCCCTGTCCTGAAGACAGCCATCTTCTATTTATTTTTAGCACCCCACTGTCAGATGTTTTCAGAGAGCACCTCCCCCTCACAACCACTGCTTTTTTGTGCAGTTAATTACACTGCCAATGACAATTGTTTGAAAAAATCCCAAGACAATTAAGTGTAAGAGAAGCATTCCAAGCCAAAACGCTGAGCGCAGTGCCTGCGCCGTTGAGATGTTCTGCTCTAGACAGGAGGCACGTCTAGCCTGCAAGACACGGAGGCCCTGGCTGGTGAAAGGTGCACATTAAACATACAAACAAACAAAAAATACCTTGTGAGCTCTTCTTTAATCTTCAGGGGTTCATGTGGGTAGAATTTCACTCTAAAGCACATGGTGTATGGTGGATGAGCTGAAACATCATAAAGAAAAAGCATGAGAAAAGCAGCAAAAGACCATGGACTTAAACACACACAGGAAAGGCAGCTGAGAAGCCTTACGGACTAGCTGGGGGGTGGGGCGGAGGCGGCGGCCAGGGAGAGGCTGATTTTTCTGGAAGAAGCAGATATGATGCCCAAGAAAACAAAGTGACAGCGACAACAAAACTCAAAGAAAATGCTTGACAGGACGCCCAGAGCAAATGAGGAATGCAAGCGACCTAGTCAGCACAGCGTGTCACAGCACGGCTCGCCCTCATTCCTTCATTCTCTCCAGGTCACAGATCCAAGGAACATTTTCTTTTTCTGATTCTTCCCACCCCCTGTGACAGACAAATTGCCCATAAGCACCCTTCAGGTTTTTGGGCTCATGAAAGATTTTTTTAGCCTGTGAGGTGGAAATGTCACTGTACATGACCAGTTTTCCCTAAATCATGGTGCTTCCAAATTAAAATTGAGATTTACAAAATGGAGTCAGCCATGCACAGATCCTACTTTGTACATTTTTAGTATTATCTACGTATGATATCTACGTATGAGGCAGTGACCTGCATGAAAATAAACACTTTTACACCTTCCCAGTTTGTCTGCATCAAGGTGGCATTATGTAGACCAATTCTGGTTGAGGTTCGTGATTCTGGAGTGTTCCAATTGCATCAAATATCCAGAACTCAATGACCAGCTAATGAGATTCTACAGGATTTCCAACACCTTCAATTATAAGACCACTACTGACTTGTAATATTACCCTAATAAATGCACATAAGGGTAGTAAGATACATTCAGATTTCAGTTAACATATAAAATGAACAACTTAAAATCAAGGAAATAGAATGGTTAGTATTACTATTTCCATGGATCTCACACACCTGCTCATTTGTGTTTGTATCAGTCAAGCTACCTGGGGTCAGCTCTGAGTCTATATGCTGATGTGAGGGTGAAATAGCATCCAATTCTCCCCAAAGTCCTCTTACAAGGTAAGCAAGAATTAAATTGCCGTCAACTCTACACTGTCTGGGTTATTCCAGATTTAGATAATTTCTTTACATAGAAAGAACCATCAGCAACAAATATGAATGTATAATGAGGATAATTTAATATGGAAAAAATTATTTAAAGTAATTTGATAGAAACCATCCAAATCAGACATACCAAAAAAAAAAAAAAAAACAAAACACAACACAACATGACAGCATCTTGCTGACAATTGCAGTAGGAAAAAACTGATCTCTCTCACACACACACACACACACACACACACACACACACACACGGTAGAACTCTTTCCCTTCAGAGCCCTACTTCTCTACCAGGAACTAGCCATTTCTTAACTGAGTTGGTTTCTCCTAATCTGACTCTATGTACCCTAGATATAAGAAAGGAAACATTTTATTCTGAAGCACTAGGAGGAAATGGATACCTTCAATATAGCAAAAAAAAAAAAAAACCCACTTAGAAAAATAGAAATAAGTCATTCATCTTTCAGGACATCTAGAGAATCAGGTACAATTCAAAATATTGTATCTTTAAACATTCCCCAGATTCCTTTTTGATTTGTTTAAAGCACCACCTTTAAGGTATTAAAACTAATGTCTTTTTATTTTATTATAAAACCTCTGAATTGTCTTTAATAGGAAGGTTGAGACAGTTCTTGTAAGAGAAAACAATAGTGCCAAAGATAGAATTAACATGTAAGACAAAAGAAATTTTCTTTTTTCTTTCTATCTTTATCTTTTATTAAAGTCCTCTAAATTCATGCACGTTTAAGCACAACCAGTGAAGATTGATAGATGACAGATAAACAGATAGATACATACATATATAGACGATAGAAGATAGGTAGGTAGATACATAGTTACATAAGCAGAGAGAGAGATACATGGTGAATAGAAGGTAGATACATAGACAGACAGACAGACAGACAGATGATCCATGCCCCTTCACTCTCCTTCACTTTGTCTCTATTCCTGCCCCGTCTGTCTCTCAGGCCTGTACCCCATACCACCCCAAACCCTCCAACCCATATTAATAATGCCATATATACACTTCCACCCCTTTTGCCATCCTGACATGAATATATGCCAACATGGATTATATGTGGAAGGATTTTTAATCTATTCTAACAAAATGAGATCATAGATCTAACCTATTGTCTATAATATCTACATAGCAGTTCATATTGTGGAAATGCCAGAATTTACTCAATTATTCCCTTTTAGTTGTCATTCTTATTGTTTCCACATTTTTGCAATTCAAATAATTCTATAATTTATGCATACACACATATACATCCTTGTGCACAGATCACTAAGTGCTTGCATTTTTATTCTATGATGCAGACTCTCAGAAGTTGAACTGTTGGATCAATAGGTATAGGAGAATGTTTTCATGGGAGCAGAAAAAATAAGGCCAGCTAACTGGAAGGGAATTGGGGGAAGCAGGATCCTAGAAGATGCCTCAAAACTAGAGCTGTCCTTTCTCTTCTACCTGGGCAGCCTGTTGGCTTACTGTGCCATAAGTTGGCTTCATTTGGTGTCTGAGCTCATCAGATACCAATCAGGCCTCACCCTCCTCCTAAGGGATCAGATCAGAGGCTCAGGAAAGCTCCCCAGGTGGCCCTCTTTGAATACCTCTGCAGGTAGGAAGTCCCTCCACCCAGGCATCCTCACTCCAAGCTCCAGAAAGGTTTAGAGTCTCCCCACATGGAGAGCTCTTCCATCATCTGAAGACAGTACTCATGGTCCTTCTGAGTCTTCTCTAAAGTAAGCATCTCCAGTTCCTTAATGCCTCCTCTTCTGAAAGAGTTTTGAGAGCCCTCCCTTCCCTCCTGCCACACCTCCACCCTCAGTGCATTCCTATCTGCTGTGGGCTTCCTCAAGCCCGGGGCCTCAGGGCTACTGGCCTTATTCTGGACATATTTGTTGTCCCCTTTCAACAGCCTCCACTCAGTGTTGATTCACTCTGAGTTTACGAAGGACCCACACTCTTAATCGTTTTTGTATATGCTACCGCTAAATCACACAGAAACAGCCACTACGTTCCTGACATCTCCCTCCATTTGCTGGGTGTGATCACAGGAGAAATGAATGCAAGGTGGGAGTGATATGCTCACTACCAGCCCACTATAAGAAGGGATGAGAGCTGGCTGCAGGAAAAACAGGAGGAGGCACTCTTCAAGCCCAACGTGTTCTATTTTTCTCCTGCCATCATATACCCCCTACTGCGTTTTTTTTTTCTCATATCTACTCAGTGTCATTGACCGCATGTCACCAATAGAAGAAGAAAAGTTTCCCTGTAAGTTACAAGGAGCCCTCAGTTCTGGCACAGCGATCCAGGAGTAACCCCAGCAGGGACCTGGGCTGACAAGGAATCAATCGATCTCATTGCCCAGGCCTGGAGGGGCCACTGCGGCAGTGGCCTTCTCCTTGAAGAACTCACTTAAGGTTCTGGATGCAAACTTATATTATTAAAAAAGTGGTGAAGCTGAGGAATGCTTCTTCACAGGGTTGGAGCAAGGCGAGAAGGTAAATAATTTCCCCAAAAATGTTAATCTAGTTATGGATGACAAGATTCACGAAGGTATACACTTATACGTCTTGTTCAGCTAATTGTTGATCAAAGAATGACTCTCTGCCTGTCTGGCTGAATGAACTCATGAGTGATAAACCCCAAGCTCTGAGGCAGATGTCCAGGGGAATAGTCAGGCCCCGCCATCACATTCATCCCTTGGCCCCTCTGACAGAATCAAAACACTCATCTACAAGGTCCATAGCCTGGATAACAACAGCAATTCCAAGGACTGACATTTTGAAAGCATCCAGCTGTCTGTCTCAGCTTCCGTTCTGCCCCCTCAACATCTAGAACAAATTCAGGGACTCTGGATTCAGTTGCAGTAGCTACTTCTAGCGGGGATGATTAATTAAGCCAATCAATAAATATCTATTGAGCATCTAACAGGTACCAGGCACAATTTCAAATGTGCAAATAACAGCAGCTGTGAACAGAAAAAAATTCTATCTTCATGGAGGACACATTCTAGTGGGGTAGACAAGCATAAAATCAAAATAAATATGTAAAATATACAGGACATTAGAAGGTCATACATGCTATGGAAAGAATAAGGCAGAGAGGATTTAAGGGGTGAGAGAAGACCCCCCCCAACCTCTGTTCCCTCTTCCCATTCCCACTCTAATCAAATCCATGAAGGTAAGTGCAATTCTTTTTATTATCTTCTGTAAAACCAAACATGGGAAGAAATACAACCATTTAAAATATTAAGTCATTAACCAAGGAGATGGGGGGTCATCTTTAACCCCCAGTGCAGGGCACCGGTTTGGGGCTGGGAGCTCAGAGTGGAGCACCGGCAGGCACCCACACCAGCCATGCAAGTGCTGAGAAAGGAGCCTTCCCAGGTTCAGCCTGGCAGCTGCCATTTACTCCCTGGGATGTGTCCAGGGTCCTGAATCCCCTTGTAGAGAGATGACTACCCCCTTCTCCAAACTGCTAAGTGTCTCTGCTCAATCCAGTTTCCATGTCTTCTTATTCTTAAGCTACAGAAATAGAGGGATGAAGTAAGGGAAGACTCTGTCCATGCCAAACATGTGGTGCAGAATCAGTAGATGGAAATGCCTCATGAAGGAGCTGTCTGTGGACCAATAAAACTGCAGCCTGAACTGGGGCCATATCCCAACAGCATCATCATGAACAGCCCTTGTGTGTCTTTCCTAGACCAGCAGCATGGTCACCCATGGGAGAAGATGTCGTGTCCCTCTCTACTGTGGTCCTCAGCTTCCGCAATCATGATGGGGCACACAGGGTGGTGAAGACCCCAAGTCCCGCAGAAAGTGAGCCCCTGAGTTTTGAAGGGGAAGGAGACTTCCAACAGCGATCGTGAGCAAACCACCTAACCTTTCTGTTTCCTGCTCTGGAGAGGGGACAGTGCCAGCTTCTGTGTGTACCTTTCAGAGGTGTTTGGATGGATCCAATGACCTCTTGGCACATGCACATGGGGCATTACCAAAATGGGAGGTTTGGTTTTGTTGAGATAAACACTCCTGGCAGGAGAAGAGAATGAAAGAGAGAGGTGGAAGTGGGAGGAAGGGGATGAGGAAGACTGAAACTGAACGCAGCTCAACAGCTGAAAAACATTTATTCAGCCACATCAGTGCTGAAAACCGAGGATACCACCAAGTAGCAGAGCAGGAAAAAATGTAAAATACACTTTAAAACGCAAGCAGCATGTAATAGCTCTGAGAGCAGGAGGGCTCCTCTCACAGCCAACTGACATGTGCCAGACAAGGGCTGGGGGGCCAAGGGTCTCCTCGGGGCAGCCCAGCAGCCCCTTCTCACATCAGCAGATCCCGGGGTGGCGTCATTTCGGTAGTTTGTTAGCACTGAGAACGTGGGGAGAGGTACAGCTGTTTACAAAGCACAGACGGAATTTCTCATCTCCACATTGAGCCCTTGCCCAGAAGCAGGGGTGGGGATAGGAAACGATTAATTGAGCAGGCTCCTGGGTGAAAGGGGGAAAAAGGACTTTCTATTTTTAACCACAACCTTACTCAAATCTTTTAAAAACCAAAGAGGATTTTTCGAGAGAGAAACATCACTTCGAAGGCTTTCTTAAAATCCAGAAGTCTTCCATCACTCATCATAAAGAATCACAGGAAAATAAAAAGCATTACATCAGGATTGCACGTATAGCATGCACACAATCTTTCTTATATACGTCTGGCTTACAGCTAGGAAAAATCTTCCCAATCCCCTTTAAGTAGCAATTCAAGCATAGAGCCTGTGGCTCCAGCAGGTTGTACGGCAATTCCTGTACCTGGAACATGTCTCTCTTGTACCTTCCTCCTCTGGGACTTTTTTGAAAAACAAACAAAAAAATCCAAGTCTGATCAATTTGTTAGACTTTGAGACTCTGGAGAAATATTGCAAAGGGTTTGGTGTTGCAGACAGGAACTCTACCACCTGCAGATGTGAGGCTTGCTTTCCAAAAGACCCTAAGTAGGCATCAGAGGCTCCCAGCCTTTTCCATACAACTGATTCCTTTTCATTTCTAAGCAAATGAGCATTCTCCCTCCCATGTCTTTCCAGGCAGGCTTTAGAGCGAAGACTGAGGAGGGCGCCCCACATCCCTGCTGTGCACACACCACGCACAGTGATGCTAATGGAGTCATCTGTGCTGCATTTGATAATGAAACTGCTCGAAAGCACACACTCTCTCTGTACACGTGCAAAGTGACACTTGAGCACCAAAAGGGCAGAGCATTGCTCACTCATTCTCCAGCTAGGACTCTTGGGATGTGTGTAAATAAGCCAGCCACAGAGAGCGTGGGCTACGTTAACAACTGCTCTTCTACTTGGAAATGATCATTGTCATTTAACAACTGTCACTATCAGCATCATTATCAACAGCGATAATCCCTCCATCACACATCCTGAAATGATCACCACTGTTGCCTCAGCTTCCACAGCAGAGATGGGCTTTTTAAATTGTGTTTAATTCATCCTCCTCCCAGTATAGTTCTCACTTGTGCTTTTACGGCACACAGGCGTGCCCACACACACGCGGGCACTGACTGGGGCCACTCTAAGAACTCCCTAAGGGGACACTGGCATGCTGAGCGGTTGTCTCACAAGTACTTGCTCTCTGCATGCCCTGCCCGCCTGTGCCTGTTTAGGAGAAGCTGGAAAAGAGAAACTTTGGGGTCCAATACTTCTAATACCAAGTTCATCGCTTTCACCAACAGCTATGGCCAAGCTGAAAACTCTCAGCCTCCATTTCCTCATCTGTAAAATGTACATAATAATAGAACTAACTACAGAGATAGAGGTCAGCAAACTTTCTCTATAAAGGGCAAGAAAATAAATAATTTCAACTCTGAGAGTCTCAAGGTCTCTGTTTCAACTACTCCACTCAGCCGCTGCAGTATAGAAGCAGCCACCAACAATATGAAAACAAATGTGTATCGCTGTGTTCCAATAAAACACTGAAATATGAGTTTCATATCATTTTCCTATGTCACAAAATATTATTCATTTTTTGATATTTTTTAACCATTAAAAATGTGAAACCTATTCCTAGCCCAAAGGCCTTACAAACATAGGTGGCAGCCAGGTTTGGCTGACAACCTGATAGAGACCAGGATGAGGATGGCATGACTTAATGACTGCCAAGCCCTCAGCAGACTGCCTGAGACCTAAGGACTGAACTCACAGTAGTTATGGTTACTCTGTAGTGCAGCGAAGAAACTGACATGGTTGAGGTAGAGCCCTTCCACTTGACCTCACCCTTTACCTTGGTTGAAAGACTGAGAGGGAACTGTCATCTCCCATGGAGAAGCAGGGATGAAATAGGCATGAAAGAGGTGCACATGTGAAGAGCTATTTGGCATTCCTGGCATCTAAGGCATGCTGCCTGAGCCTAGGGTGCAGTGACCTGAGAATTTTAGCCAAAAAGTCAGCAAGAACACATGAAACTGAAGGCAAGAAG
Organism: Varecia variegata; assembly: GCA_028533085.1. Lineage (NCBI taxonomy): Eukaryota > Metazoa > Chordata > Mammalia > Primates > Lemuridae > Varecia > Varecia variegata. The sequence goes on along the minus strand of CM052443.1, from coordinate 62,633,560 downwards.
AGATCTAGGCACCTGCTTGCTGCTGCTGTTGTATGACTAACTGGAACCTGGGAGTCATGTTGGTAGGTGTAAATCAACTGTAATAATAACTAGGACAGCTAAATTCAACTACTTACACAACTTGGTACTGAGATTTTATACTATAAAATTGCATCTAAAAATCAGGCATTATAGAGGATTTCCAACCAAAGGGAAACAAGAATAAAGTGTTCCTACCCCCTGGGCTCACACTTGAATCTTCTCCAGTCCTCATTTGCCAAGCATGGAAACTCTTGGCCCATCACACTTGCCATTCAGACATTTATGCTGCCAACACATGTAGTTTTGAACCCCTTATGAAAGAATGCAGGCATTCCCGAAGGAAGAAGGAGGCCCCTAGGAGTCCCATACCAGTGATACATGGCCTTCTGCCAGGAGAAGTTCCTGTTTCTTCTGCTTTCCCCATTTCCCCTGTCACACTCCCCTCCTTCCCACAAAGAGGAGGGCTGGGTCCTCCCCAAAGCCCCAGGACCCACGACTAAACCCAATTGAAATGATGTCAATGTCGCCATCAACCATACCATAAGGATAAAGTTAAAGATTAGAGATCAATGGCTTGTCAAATGCACATGTCATTTAGAATTGCATGCAATAAAATTAAGAATTTTTGTCATTACTATTGTTACCATTATTTCATTTTATGTTGGGAAATAAAGAAAGAGCACAATGTAGAAACCATTTATAAGCTCAAATTACATTAACTTTCTGGGAGAAGGATCAAACATGGAAATTTCTGGTGAAACAGTTGAACGCGGGAGAGAAAGAGATACCTGGCCAAATCTACTGAGCTAGCACTAGAATAAGAAAAACCGGCTTCCCAAGCTGGAGGCCCTCCATGGCTGAGATAGAAATCACAGCTGCTCTTCCTGGAAAGAAGGATTGGGAAGAAGAAACCTGGAAAGAGCAAAAACAGCCAAAACTAAAGCACAGTAGTTGGGGACTTCATGTTTTTTGATTTCTGTAATGGGTTGTGTTCAGTCGTATGCTTTGCTTTCTTTTTTTAAAGCACATGGCAGTGGAACTTCTTCTGCCTGCTCCCTAAATGCAGCATTTCAATTCTAGTCAATAAGCATTTCTTATGAACCAAGTATATGCACAACCTTGTACTAAGCCATGGACTAGGTGAAGAAATCTTCCAAACCCAATACTAGGGCTATGATTAGACAAGTATAGGTATACATATGAGGACAATAGGTGAGGCTGCCCCTAGGTCTGGAGGCGGAGTTACTGTCTATATAGGGACTTGGAGAAGTAAAATGTGTAAAACTTTACTGTCAGAAGTATGTGATCAAGTTCATCAAAAACTAACAACATACATAAAGGAGAGGGGGAGTGAGCCACAAAGCAAAGGCATGACGGTCACCCAAAGAGTAAAGACAAATGCCAAGTATGAGAGGTTTTAAGTTTTAAAAACTCAAAAACTCATGTCCACCTGGAACCTGAGAGTGTGACCCTATTTAGAAACAGGGTCTTTGCAGATATAATTAATTAAGCTATGATGAGGTCATACTAGGTTAGGGTGGTCCCTAAATCCACTGGCTGGTCCCTTTATAAAAGAAAGGAAAGGGAGACTTGGACACAAAGACACAGAGAAGCACAGGGAGGGCGGTGTGAAGCTGTAGGCAGAGAGTGGAGCAATACAGTGACAAGCCAAGGAATGCCAAGGATGGCCAGAAACCACGAGAAGCCAGAAGAGTCAGGAAGGATCCTTCCTTGGAGCCTTCAGAGGGAGCGTGGCCTTGCTGACACCTTGATTTTGGACTTCTATCCTCCAGAACTGGGAGAGAGTAAATGTCTGTTGTTTTAAGCCACCCAGTGTATGATAATTGGTCATGGCAGCCCCAGCAAGGGGAGCAACTGGGAGAACAGAGTTGGGAGTCGAGCCTCCAAACTGGCCTCATGAGTGAGCGTGGCTTTTCTCCTTCTGTTCCTTACACCAGGGCAAAATCATTCATCAGCAAGAGAGCTATTTGTTAGATTAGCCCCAAGGGGGACACTGGAAAGCTGAAGAATGTGACATCAACATGAAGGGCCACAAGTATCAACGTCAGAGTCAGGAATTACGTACCATCTCAGGGTTCCAGAAGGAGCCGTTGTAACTTCTGAGAAGTAGCACCATAGACAGCAGCCAGCAATTTGACTCAATACGGCAATTACAGCTGAGTCGGACCCAGGTATTAGGCAGAGGCTGGGAGCCCTCCCCACCCTGGTTTGCAAGCAGAAGTCATTTCCAAGCAGCCCCGCCCCTTCAGGGTGCTTGGCAGCAGCACAGTGTCTAGTAAATAGGGCAAGAATAAGTTCTTAACTACCCTGCTGGGCTAATCAGGCCTCAGACAGGTACCAGCCAGGATTAAGCAGAGTGCCTGTTTAGAAGAGTCAGTGAGCTTTCTCTCTTCCAGGGCTCGGTTTTTATAGGACACGCTTAATGCATAATGCACTCTCATTCCTTTCTTTCTTTCTCTCTTCCTTGATTTTTCCATAAAGCTTTCTCGCCTTTTATTTTCTCTTTTTTTATTACTAAATGATACATGAATATATTCTCATTGTAAAAGATCAGAGTCTAACATATCTATTAATATATATAATAAAATATGAAATCTTCATGTTGCTTCACCCACTCTTGTCCCCATAGGTGACCACAACTGAGTGTACATCTTTCCAGTCCTTCTATGCTCTTATAGAGTCATATAAAAGTAATCTTTCGTTTTCATATAAATGAATCATTCTATATGTGGTATTTTTATCTGCCTTTCTAACTCAACAATATAGCTAATAAATCTGTTCATGTCAATAATATACATTTGCCTTGTTCTTTTTAATGACTGCATGTATTCCACATAATTTATTTAGTCTTGCTAGAATTGCTGGGCTTTTCATTACTTCCTCAATGTTACAAGCAAGGCTTCAGTGGACATCCTTGCGTAATACATACCTGTGTGTGAACAAATTTTGCTTTAGCTAGATTCATAGAAATTGACTTGTTGGACCAAGAGACATAGGCGTTTTTAATCTTGAAAGATACAGCCAAATTACCCTCCAAACTGGCTTTACCAGTTTATACACTCTCACCAGACGTGTTACCATCATCCTCATCAACTGGGTATTATCAATAATTATAATCTTCTCAGTATAGTAAATAAAAATATCTCATTTTAATTTGCATTTCCTCTATTACTAATGGTGTTGGGCATCTATTGGTCATTTATTGTTATTCCTTCTCTGCATCTTTCTATTGAGTTGTTCGTCTGTTTAGTTTGTAGCATCATACTTTATATATTCAGCATGTTACTACTTGTTATGTATTTGGCAAATGTTCTTCCCTTTGTTTTTCTTGTGTTTTAATTTGGTTATAATTTGTTTTATAGTCATTTATTCAACAAACCTTTACTGAGAATCTACTCTGTGCAGCAAACAACCCAAATATTCTGGTTCAAAAGTTTAATTTTTGCACAAATGTGTCAGCATTTTGCTTTGTTGCTTCTGAGTTTTATATTTTCCTTGGAAAGCTCTGTGCTACCCCAAGATTCTAAAAAATATTATCAAATTGTTACCTAAAACTTCCACATACGGTTAAATCTACTGGCTTTTTGAAGACATCTAGAATGAATCCCATGTATAGTGTAAGGTATGCCTTTAGCTTCGTTTTTCCAAGTAGAAAGGCAATTATCCAAAAATCATGCCTTTATTAAAAAAACTATCTTTCTGTCTCTGATATGAAATACAATCTTTATCATAACCCATATTCCTATAAATAATGGATTGGTATAGTGATTGTTTTTTCTGTTCCATTAATTATTTTCCCATTCTTGGGTCTATCTTAATTACTAAATGTGTCTATTAATAGGCCTCTTTTACTAAAGCTCATATGCCTTGATTTGCTATCTAACAGAACAAGCACGCTTCATTGTTCTTCTACCTATTTATTGGCTAATGTTGAGCATTTTCTTCTGCAAATGAGCCTCAGGACCATTGTTAAACACCATAAAGAATCTCTCTGAAATTTTCATCTGAAAATTATTTTTTTATTTCAGAATATTATGGGGGTAAAAACACTTTGGTTACCTGTATTGCCTTTGCACTGCTCGAGTCAGAGCTACAAGCATGCCCAACCCCCAGACAACACGCACCGCACCTGATAGGTGTGAATATATCCATCCCCCTACCCCCTCCCACCTGCCCATCACCTGATGAATGAATGTTACTTCCATATGTGCATGTAAGTGTTGATCAAGTAGTACCAATTCGATGGTGAGTACATGTGGTGCTTGTTTTTCCATTCTTTTGATACTTCACTTAGAAGAATGGGCTCTAGCTCCATCCAGGATAATACAAGTTTTATTCATACATATCTTGCACATTTCTTGTTAACATTTATTTATAAGAAATTTTTATTTACTTGTTATTGCTATTCTAAATAATAGCACTTTTTAACTAAAAGTAGACCTATCATTTTATCCAGCAATCCCACTACTGGGTATCTACCCAAAGGAAAAGAAGTATTTTATCAAAAAGACAACTTCACTCAAATGATTATTGCAGCACAATTCACAATTGCAAAGATGTGGAATCAATCCAAGTGCCCATCAATTCATGAGTGGATTAACAAAATATGGTATATATCTCCCATGGAGTACTACTAAGCCATAAAAAAGAAATGAATTAATGTCTTTTGCAGCAATTTGGATGGAACTGGAGACCATTATCCTAAGTGAAGTATCTCAGGAATGGTAAAAACAAACACCATATGTACTCTCTAATAATTTATAACTAGTTGATGGGCACACATGGGCACAGAAAGAAGTAAAAATCACTGGAAGTCAAGAAGGGGGAGGGAGGAAGAGGGGAGGCGTAAAAACCTACCTAACGGGTACAATGAACATTATTCAGCTGGTGGGCACATTTATAGCCCTGACTAAAGCACTATAAAAGCTGTCCATGTAACAAAAACATTTGTACTTCCTTCACATTTGGAAATTTAAAAAAATAATAATAGCACTTTTTCCCATTACATTTGAGAAACAGTTACTGTTTGTGTATAAAAAAGCTATTGTTTTAGGATATTAATCTTGTACCCAAGCAGAAAAGCCATCATTAGTTTTGGGCGGGAGGTACGGAGGGAAGGTAGGTAGAGAGTTTGGAGAGGACAAAACCAAGTTTAAGACACCGTCTGGATCGCTGAGAAGGAATTCAGCATCCCTCAACACCCTAGGCTTGGCTGAACAGAGCAAGACACAAGAAACCTCAGGGTAGTTAAGAGGAAATGTTCTGTGCAGAACTGAAGAAATGGCTGCATGGTACGTTTAGGCAGAGAGGAAGCCTCAGATGGTGTACACACGTTTCCTCAAGGCTGAGCGCTTTCTCCCTGTCCCAGCAGCGAATACAGATGTGCTAAGTGCCAAAGAGTGAAAGAGACCCAGAGCGGGGACCACAAGAGCAGTGGAGATTTGCAGTCTATGGCCATGCATGGCAGGAACCAAGGCCTCAGGAGCACACACCGCCATGTGCTCAGAGTCCAGGTGGGACCTGTTATACCCAGAGAGGACACAGTAGGGAAAGAGGCCAACAAACAAAGGCCAAATCACACGAGACACACTGGGAGGACTCACAGGACTGTGCACAAGAGAGAGATCACCCTCACTACCACAATAGTGCATAAACTTCTCCTGCCTCATAGTGCCATCCTAGGGTAGGAAGAAAGGGAAAAGCTCTTGATATGGGAAAAATACTGCAAAATGGAGCATGCATTTTCAAGTGACTATGTTTAAATTATGAATTGACTCAGTAATTTTCTGAAAGAGATCAAATTCTAAACTAGCAGATCCTGAGTAACCCTAAAGTGGAAAGATTAAACTTTTTGCCTTTAAGAGAAAGGCAGGGATCACAAGTAAGTTGAATTGAGTCATTGGAAAATAATGTTGCATTTCTGCACATCTGAGCCATAGTGTGTAACTTTTTAAAAAAAATCTTTCCATGCTAATGTAATTAGTGCAGCTGTATGGATCCTGTAGAACATACAGTATCTGTCCTCTTCAGGTATGCCACTTCATGTATACACACTGGGCCACATTCCACAGTTACGGGGTCAAGGCTAAAAGCAATAAGTGAGAAGAGTCACTGTTAGGTTGCATAGCAACACTCCTTCAGGAAAAGGAAGGACTCTGAAAACCAAACATTCAAAAATATGCCACTTGAGTTAACACTTTGTTTGCATGCAATCTGTTATCTGAGTAATCTTACAAAAATAAAAAAAAGATCAACAGATCAATCCACATTTGTACCTATGGACATGCAATGACAGGGAAATGAGAATGATATTCCCTCAACACTGCCCAGACAATTATGCAGCCCACCTGCATGTTTACCTAATAGGTGAGATTAAAAGTTTAATGTTTAAGGCTCCAGTTCCAGGTAGGATGGGCTAATTGCATCCCACCCTGTCTCTCTTACTGAATGCAGCTACAAAACCTGGACAGGATACATGGAGAAGCTATTTAAGGACTCTGAAAAGTAAAAAGTAGAGGGCAGATTGGAAAAGAAGATGAGAATTCAAAGGACCACTAAACCAGTGGTGAGTTCCATGCTCCATCTGGCCAGCGCCTGAGAGACACCTGGAAATAGACATGAACTCAGACAGAGGAAACTCCAGGAGAAGCTCCTAGTTAGGGCTTGAGGGGCAGGAAAGGAAAGGGAATTCTGGCAGCAACAGTAGCAACAGAAAGGGGGCTGGAGATTTCTTTTCTGGAAGTTTTTAAACCAGATTTCTTTAATAGTTACAAAACTACTCAAGTTATATATTTCATATTGGGTTAGTTGTAGTAAGTCATGGTTTTTGAAGAAAAAGTCTATTTCATCTAAGTTGTCAAATTTATGTGCCTAAAGTAGTTCTGTGGGGTCTGTGGTGAGGTCCCCTCTTTCATTCCTGATGTTGGTAATTTGTGTTTTCTCTTTCTTTTTCCTCCTCAGTCTTGCTAGTTCATCACTTTTCTTAATCTTCTCAAAGACCAGCTTCTATTCTCATTGGCTTTTTTATATTATGTATTGATAAACATAGCAACTTAGTGAATCTCAAGAGTTATTAATATTATGCTGACTTTAAAAGCCAGTCTCAAAGGTTACATGCTATATGGTTCCATTTATATGACATTCTAAAAAGACAAAAGTACACTGACGTGAAACAGATCAGTGGTTGGGGAGGGAAGTCACTACAAACAGCAGCACAAGGGAGGTTTTCGGGGTGATGAAAATCAGGATACTGCTCAGTATCCTGACTGTGGTGGAGGTCATGAAAATCTGTATGTGTTAAATTCATAGAACTTCACACCAAAATAAAGTCAATTTTACCATATGTTAATTTAAAAAATAAAATTTTGTGTCTCTCATAAGTTCACAGAAGAAATAAGTCTTTGATTTGAGAAGCATCCCAATTTTAAAATGATACCAAATTAAGTAACTATCTAATTAATTAGTTTTTCAATCAAACAAATATTTCTCTTCCTTCATAAACTTGAAGTTACCAGAAAAATAAGTTTAATTATATCTATTTTGAACAAGGTTTTGGGGAAACAAGAATTCTCAGGTAACATCTGTGGAAGCAAATTGCTACAAGCTCCTTGGATGGATATTTATCACAAAGGAGGAAATTTAAACTATGTATATCTTTTGATCCAATGGTTTCATTTCTAGGAACTTTTAGTACAGATGTACTTTCATAAGATGCAAGAATGTAAACAAGTATGTTTACTGCAGTGTAATTTATAGTAGTAAAATATTAGAAACAACTTTGATCTGCATTAATAAATATACACATGCATAGTTAACCATATGAAAACCATTTTTAACACAAAGCCAATCATCACTTGCTGATATTGAAAAATCTCTAAAATTAATTAAGAAAAAATAACAAGGTGAAGAACAATCATTGTTTATAAAAGGCCTTATATATGTTGGGGGATTGTACATACCCCAAAATATGTATGGATATACAAAATATAGTTAGCAATAGTTATCTCTTTGGAGTGAGCTTGGGAATATAAGAGGGAGAAGGAAGGAAATACTTTTCATCTTCATTTTAAATATTTCTGATCTGTTTTAAAAAACCACAAACATGATATTTTTTTAAAAACTAGTAACAAAGAAATAATAATGCCTTTGTACAGGGTTTATTAATCAGGACAGCTGATCTTCAACCAACCCTGGGAAACATCACTCCTGGGAACACCCAAAGTCAGAAGGATCTTAATAGGGTCAGAGCAAAGGACCTGAAAGTCCATCATCCTCTGTGAGTGAGAAGCATTTCCTCCAAGGAATGATTGCCTACTAAAAGGCAATAAGAGTATAAAAGGATAAAGCTGCCTGGGGCCCTGCAACCAGATCTTTTTGATTAATTCATGGATGAATCCCAGGAGCTGGACTCAGTTTCTCTGGGTTAACAGTATATATAAGGCCTAGTTTAAGTTTCTTTCTAATTTACAATAAATATTTCTAGGACATATGTACAAGAACATAGAAGTTCTTGATACTGAAAGACATTATCAATAACAAAATTAGATTTATGGTCTTGAGAAAATTACACAATTTTTTGTTCACTAATGTCCTGAGCAATACGACAGGGGACTGGGTGATGGGTTAGACCTGTGCCAGTTCCTAGAATCAGTGAGTCACCCTGTCTGGTTTAGAAATTGAATTTTACACAATTCTTTTATTCAGATGCAGATCCCATTTGTCATTAGGTTGAAACTGGCCAGTAGTCAAATGTTAGTCTCTAAACCATTTTTATAAAACACTATACATTATCTGTTGACTGTTCAGATTTGCTATATTATAAAGACAACGTTCTTAAGCAGTACATTCCTCACAAGCTTTCCATTTCTCACAAAGTTTAAATCTTTTCTTCTACTAGGTGTTGAAATATCTTTAAAGATAAATTTCTATTTCACGAATGCACATGGCCTATGGAAAAAAGAAAAATGTTGCATGATGTATAACAACAAAAGTCAGGAACCATTTCATATACTAGAAGTAGCCTAAATATTTTTAAATATATAAACAAAATATCAACAGCTGGCAGTGCAGGGACAAAGGCTGGGCATCAGCTCTTTCTTCTCAGGCACGTTAGTTCATTCTCATTATCCTGCATATCATACCACATGGAGCCTCCTGGGACCTCCGTCCTACCCCTTCTACTGGGACAAGTGCCCCAGCTCTGTTCTCGCCTCGCCCAACAGCCTGGCCTCCCTGACCCCCCACCCCCACGCTGCACCTGTGCCCATCTCAGCACAGACACCTGCACTGGCCACACAGAGTTGACCCTTGAAAGATGGGAGAGGGAGGGGGAAGGAAAAGAAAGAGACAGAGGGAAGGAGGAATGGGGAGGGAGGAAGACAGAGGAAAAGGAGCAGGAAGGGAAGGGAAAAAGAAGAGAGTTAATAAAGAGATATGTTGGTTGCTAGTTTATAGTCCATGTTCAGTTTCTTCCTTCTCCCACCTGAAAATCCTGCCCAGAATAATTCCTTCATATCTGAGGAAAAAAAGAATCCTTTGAATGATGACAAGTGACATAATACACATTAACCTGATCTCCGATAAGAAACCGATGTATCACTTACACTTCAGAGCCCTGGGAAAGTTGATGTGGAGGCATAAATGGATTGGGGGGATAGGCAAAGAGTTTCTGAGGTGCATTTCGGAAGTTCTCCTCCAAGCCACAAATGAAAGCAGATTGGCTACAGCCTGGCATGGGTGACCAGGACAAAACATCATGTCACCCAGGACTATTGGTGAACACCCTTTTCACAGAATCCCAGATGGGTGACCAAGGATTCAAGAGAGATGTTACCCAAGCCAACTTTTCCAAGAGCTCATTAGTTGAAAAAAAAAAAAAAAAAGAGTCCAGAATATCAAAGCTTAAAAAAAATTACCCAGAAAAATTATTTTTACTTCATTTTTGAGAGTTTGAGGGGTGGAAAAGTACAGTACAATCTTCTGTAAAGTTTTCAGTAAGATTTTTAGTTTCCAAACACACCTGCTTCTCCCATCCCCCTCAAGACTGCACCTCCTCCCACTCTGAACCATTTACTAGCAACTCCCACAGTTAAAAGGAACCAGGTACCTGGTGATTATGTTTAAGGGATATTTAACCAGCCAATTTCAAAGCCCCTGTTCACATATGAAATATGAGGGCAAGACGTAGGGAGGTGGGGAGGCTCCGGGGACAACAGGGAGAGGGACTGCTGAGGGGAACCAGGGTCACAGAAGAGGAGGAGAGAAGACACACAGCTCCCGAGAGAGCAGCTCCCACTCGCCCATACATCTCCAACTCTACCCATTTTTCCCCTGGCAGGAGAAACTTTGTCAGGAAACAGAATCTATCTTTGGACATTTTGTAGCAAAAATAAAGCCACAAATTGACACTTACATTTCATTTGCTTGGAGATGGACTTGTTAGGCTCAAGCCAGTGCTGAGGAGAAAGAGACAAAAAAAAGCAAAGATCAGGGGTGGAATTGCTGGACCACACATTGCATACTTAATATTAAACGACTAACAGGAATTCCAAAGCACGGCCTCCGTTTCCATAGATACTTCCCAGCGTTCCACCCTCTGAAGACCAACATAAACAACTCGTCAATAATCATAACCCAGAGGAGCACATAAATTACAGAGAGTTAACATTTTCTGAGTAAGAGTTGAGTCACGCAGTTGCTAGGAGAGGATATGCACTTAAATGGGATGTTCCAGTAGCTCTAGTTGGCTCCTAGGGGATTCTTGGAGCCTCATTGCTCTGAGAAAGCCACAGGTGACTACAGACTTTGAGCATTTGACAACCATGACCTTCAAGAGTCACAGCCCAAGACAGCATCAGCACCTGGTTCCCCTGCCAGGCCAGACTCCTTTAAAATAAACAGTGGGCCAGGCCAGCTTTAGCCCTATCACATGCAGAGGCAATTCTTCCTTTACCATAGGGAGGAACAAATGATCTTAAATGTCTTATTTTCAGAGGCCTGAGGTCATCAAGAAGAAAAATCAGCTTTATCACCAAACAAAGGAACCGAAAGGCCTGGGGATCTCAGAACCGTGTCACTGACAGGCATTTGAAGCTGACACCACGCTGGTCCCGGTGGCTGGCTCTCTCCAGAGCAGTATAAAGGTCACTTCAACGTGCTGAGAGCCGGGCAGCTCTTGAGCTCACTAACCGTGAGGTCCCGAAGCCACTCAGGGAATGTCAGGAAGAGTCACTTTGTACACCTGCAGTTTATAAAGATGATAAGAGGGAGTGCCATTGGGTACCATCCTGAGGTCGGGGAGCCCTCACACAGGGGGCACCCCCCTGCTCGATGCTGGAGAGGACAGAGAAGGAGCAGACTTACCATCCATTGAGCTCTCACACCTCGCTGTATCTCCTTTGTGTCATCCGATAAGCCTCAGGTTCTATATTGTCGCTATTCTTTGATGTCAATGTATAACCATAAAGTTTACTAAGAGCCCACATTTGTTGAGGGCTTACTAAGTGCCAACTGCCATTTTAGGGTTTCCAAGTGCTATCTTATTTAGTCCTCATTACCACTCACTTATAAATGAGAAATCTAGGGCTCAGTATGTTACACAACTTGCCTAAGGTCACCCAGCTAGCTGATTAGTGGCAAAGCCAGTCGTGCAGAGGGATTCCGGTGCATGGGCCCTTAACCTCTCAGCTATGTGGCCTCCCGACTGATCAGTTTGCTCTAAAATGCATATTATCCTTGAGGAACACTCCCTGTTTTCTCAGAAACTGAAAAATTGTGGTCAAATCAGTGGTTTCCAATCTGTGGTATCAGATCTCTGCAGTCTTCAAAAACAATAATGAGAATCTTGTACCTGTATTAACATTTGGGAAAGTCTAACAACAGCAAAATCAAAATACCTTTACCCCTGACCAGGTGCACAGACAAGCTGAAAAAGCAAGTTTCTTTGCTTCTGGCCAGAATTGTATCAACTCACTTTGGGAACCCTCATTATCCTGCTAATCAGCTGCAGAGTGGAAATTGAACAGTAGAAAATGAACTAACTGTTCTACTTATTAGCTATATAACCTGGTACAGGATGTTTAAACTCTCTGTGTCTCAGTTTCCACAACTACAAAATGGGAACAGTAATCATACCCACCTCAGAGAGCTGTTGTAAGTGTGAAAATACTCAATAAATGTTTGTTGGCTGATGCTGTAGTTGTTACTTAATAGGTACAGTTTAATTGGTAGATTACCAATATGTGGGTTTCATAGAGGAGAATAATAAAAATGCCCCTGGTGGTTAAATTTCTTTTCTAGGAATAAATAAATAGGATAATTTAGAACTAAGGCAAGAAAACAAATAACAGCAGCCAGAGATCGATACCTACTGCTATTGTTTCACTGAGGAGGATCACCAGTCATTTTGCCAATAAAATCTGAAATATAAATATGTTTTCCAAATTCTGCTTGCTTGGCATTCTTTGAACTCCTTAGCCCATCGCTGCCTAACTTCAACCTGCCTCTCCAACTTCTCTCTGAGTCCCGGGGTGATAAGTCAGTTTCATGTGTGCTCACACCAGAGCAGTGAGGAGGGTTCCAAGACTGGGTGAAGGCTTGGGGAGAATGAGTGCCATGGCTATGCCTGCCATGCCACTATAGATTTGTTATGTCCTTCTGCCATGCCACTATAGATTGGTTATGTCCTTCTGCTGTGCCACTATAGATTGGCTATGCCTGCCAAGGAGGGGTAGGGAACATTGAAGGCATGGCTGCAAGGCATTTGCTATCTGTTGTCTAAAGAAATTATTTACTCTAAATAAACTGACCTCCTTGTCGTCCTAAGAAGTACACCTTACAGTTTCTGATCAGTTCCTACCATCCTATTCCTCTAGGCCTAGTCACAGCTACGTTTGCCTTTCAGTCCCTGTGTATCAATGACCTACAGAGTGATCGCTGCATACTTTTGCAGGACAGCTATTAAAGCTACTCTTCTCCAATGGGGTAGTCATGGTGGATAGAGGCCTAGGAAAAATAAGCTAGCAATAATCATGTTTCAAGGGACTAAAGGAAATCATTTCTCCAAAGAGGGCCAAGCTCAATTTGTCAGTATTTATTAAAACAAACAAGCAAACAAACAAACAAAACCTGACTGATCTATGGCCTTTATTCTCCAATTCACCCATGTGAACAAGGAGGCACATAACAAGAATTTTCACTGCAAGATTATATAAAATTACAAATCATTAGAAATAACATTAATGGCCATTATCAGGAAAATGGGTAAATAAACCATGGTCTGTTCATATTCTGGATGATTCTGCAGCAGTGTTTTATATATAAGGTAGATCTTTATGTGTAACATGGACAGACTCGAAGGCACATTGTGGGATGAAAAAAGTGAACTGAAAAATTTATAACTATGGGCCGGGTGCGGTGGCTCACACCTGAGAGGCAGAGGCGGGTGGATCATTTGAGCTCAGGAGTTCGAGACCAGCCTGAGCAAGAGTGAGACCCCTGTCTCTACTAAAAATAGAAAGAAATTATATGGACAACTAAAAAATAAATACAGAAAAAATTAGCTGGGCATGGTGGTGCATGCCTGTAGTCCCAGCTACTCGGGAGGTTGAGGCAGGAGGATTGCTTGAGCCCAGGAGTTTGAGGCTGCTGTGAGCCAGGCTGATGCCATGGCACTCTAGCCTGGACAACAGAGTGAGACTCTGTCTCAAAAAAAAAAAAAAAAGAAAAGAAAAAGAAAAATTTATAACTATGGCTGCAATGAATTCCCAAATTGTGCATTGAAGCACCCCAGGGAAACGCAGCCATACTAGACATATGTCAGCACCACATGAACTATGAACTCAAGGGAGTACACAGTTCCAATATCAGATTGAGCTATGTTCCTTTTGATACCATACTTTTTTTTTTCAAAGATAGGTTTACAGCAGTTGCTGTGATAAAAAGCAAGTACTCCACAAAAATAAGTGTGGAACAGGCAATGAGCATGGTGGTGTCTGACAGGACCCCAGGGGTGCCCAACAGACACACACTTCCCTTTATTAAGTAATTGTGGTTCGTTAAGAACTAACTGAAAATACTGTTTTTCTTGCAATTTATGTGTATAATGTTCTAAATGGCTACTAAGTTGTTAGAACATCAAAACTTATGAAGTTATTTGGATCTAACTCTTATTAGATGGAACTGTTAGACATTCTCTTGGCCTATGAACACCATAAAATAATTAATAAGATACTAAGAAATCCATAAATTAAGAAAATTTAGAAAGCTTTGAACTACTATATCATGTAATTTAATGTTTTCTTTTTTAATAAAAAGTAAAAACACTACTGTATAGTCAAAGAATGCATATATAAGGATCCAAACTTATTTTTAAAGATCTGAAATTGATACACACTAAAGTGATACCAGTGGGAGTGGATAATAGGGGTGGGCGCACAAATTTAGGGGTATTGGTCAAAGAGAACTATGACTTCAATATTTTCAACACAGATGTTTCATCTGTGATGTTTTAACCTTAACCTTTTTACATGTATTGGTGCATTACATGAACAATTAAAAATCTATTTAAAAAAAAAAGAAGGCTAAGCTCTACTCAGAGGATGATGGTAGAGTTCATGTAATCTAGACTTGAGAATTTCATACATGACCTGCAGACACCAAATCCAGCTGAGCACCCGGGGTCGACACTGTGGTCAGACCCAGGAGCCAGCAGGCCTGGATTCAAATCCCAGCCCTAACACTGACTAGCTGTGTGACCTCAAGCAAGTTCCTCAGTGTCTGCAATTACAGCATCATCATGAGGTTTCAACAGGTTAACCCATGAAGAAGGCCACGGAACAGAGCTTGGTAGATAGTGAAGGCCCAATAAACACCAGCCGTTACCGTCTTCACACTGGCTGAGAAAGACTCCTCAGTTGGTGCAATGGCAGCTTCAGTGAAGCCAACTTTATCCTCCTCTTCCTCCTCCAGTCCCCATCTCACTTTCCCTTCTGCATGGCAAGAGGAGATTATTCATCTGTGTAGTTGGAATACCAGCTACCGGTCCTTTGCCTCTTTCTTCATCCCCTTCTTCTCTCTCCTCCCCTTTCTCATTCTTCCAACTAGAATGACAAGTTGACCAATGACATGGAATCTGGGATACACCAATAACTCCACTATTACTGGCTGTGCAGATGGATCACACTGATGTGAAAAAATAACCATGATGTTGTGTGCTTGGCAACTAGATACAAGGCTTAGAAGATTTATCGCATTGCTATTTTTCTTTTGATTGCTGCTTGGATTATATGCTATTTTTTAAAGTCTGTTTCCTTACTAGAAACTGATCTTCCCTAAGATAAGCAGAAAGGAAGACCTGGCAAATCAAATATCCAAATTTGTGGCTGATTTACTATAGCTGAAACCTTCATTTGCTCAACTCTCATTTAGAATAAAAATTCCAAAGGCTAAGGAAGCTAAGACCCCATTGTTGTCTACAAAATGAATTCAGGGAGTAAGATGAACCAGACGATGCCTCCCTTAGTATGATTCAAAGGCACGAGGAAGGCATCGCCAGCAGGTGCTGTCGGGTCTCAGTAGCCTGACTCTTTTCAGGAAGGCTGCCCTCAGCTTACTGGACACCATTGCAGGGTAGAGAATTGAGCTTTCCTACCCCTCCCCCCTTCACAGGCCATGGTTGGTCTTAATTAATGACTGACAGATGTGGGAGTATAAACACCTCTGCTCCCTCACCCTTTGGACAGAACAACTCCAAGGCATGACCAGCACTGATTCCAGAACTTCCCTGTGGGATTGAACCCAAGTTACCCTCTGCACGACTTTGCCCAACATTACACACTGGCTTGGCCTCCTTCCCTTCCTGTCCCAATCCTCCATTCCCCTACAAGATTTTGCCTAGAAACACTTCCTAATAAATCACTTATACTGGAATTTTTATGTCAAGGTCTGCTTCTTAAAACCAGACAGCCTCCCTAACTGTCCTAACTGTTCTACCAGAAACTTCCTCCATGGTGCATAAATTCCTTCCCTAATAGGTTTATTCCTTTTACCTTAAGCTTTTAAGTTAACCTGCAAAGCCCTTGTGAGAGGTCCCAATTTAAGGGGGTTTGCAGTATTGGCAATCTAGCCTGATCACATTTCAAGCTGTTTCTTAGAACAAATTTATTTTGATTGAGAGCAGCTTAAAGAAAAAGAAGAGTAGGAGGAAGCTACACAAAGGAGGTAAAAAACAGAGAGATTCCTAAACCTTTTGTGTCCTGATTTCCTTATCTGTAATTTTGGCAGAGGAGGTGGAAGGCAGATTCGAGAACTCCCAAGATTCCTGCAGCTCTAACAGTCCACATTCCATGAACCTGGAGGACGAGGACATTGCCAACAAATATTTCTTTCTCTTTAATTTTGCTAGGCCCAGCCGCGCTTAGTCCCGAGAGATTGTTTTCCTCTACCCCATCATAGCAATGATTGGTATCATTCGTACGTTCTCATTTTGGTTTGTTTGGGGAAAAAGAAGGTGGGTATGAGGCAGTTATTTGTGACTAAGTAGATTGATTTCTAATTTGGTAGCTGCTGAGACAAAAAAAAATGCTTCCAAAAGTAAGCAAGATAACATTTAGTTATCTTCAAATATTTGGCTTCTGTTGAAATTGATTCAACCAATGATTACAGAATAAATTACATAACTCTCGGCTATCTTTCTCAAAACACTTGGTGCCCTAAACAAGAATAATTTATAGTCCAGAGAAATGTGTTAACCCACAGGGCTTTAAGAAAGAATGAATGCACCTCCCCAAACAAGAGATTGATTTTCCCCTCAATAGTAACCAGATCCAAAAACTGACAATTCCCATGATAGCCCTAAAAAGATGGCCTGATTCTCACATCCACCTGGACAAAGCCCTAAAGAAACTCAGTCCTTGCATTATGTGGCTAATTTATGCCATTTCTAGTCCCTCTGGCCTCTGCAGGGGATAAAAGAATGCCATCCAATGAATGCAGCCTTAACAGTGTTCAGGATGATAAGGTGATAGCTAGACCCTAGTTATTTATTAATAGTTACCAGTAACAATGGTTTCCACTTCATTTCAATAAAACCTATGACACAACAGCAACAATAACAAAAACAAATCTGTAGATCAAGAACATTCAAAAATTGTTTGTTTGGAAGTCAATCCATGTAAGAAAATCTTCATTGCTTCAGTGTAGTGTTTTTCACTCCTTCAGCTGTAACTGCTATTGTATTCTAGGGTCTCAGGGATGGGCAAAAAAGAAGTAATAGCCAGGAGAAGAAACACTGTACAAAACAGAGGAGGGGGGGCCATGAAGTCTAAGAAAGCAGTCGCATCAGTCCATTAATCCATTCATCAACTACCACCCTTTTGCTAACTTAAATGCTAACAGGAGTTGGTAATTTTTATTTTTTTGTAAAAGACCAAATAGTAAATATTTTAGGCCCTGTGATCTATACGTTCTCTGTCACAACTATCCAACTCTCCTGTTGGAGCATTTAAAACAGCCACAGAAAATAAGTAAATGACAGCAGTAGCTGTGTTCCAATAAAACTTTATTTACAAAAACAGATGTAGGGCCATGATGACACTTGTGTGCCAGCCTCTACTCTACTTGCAAGAAATCCTTAATGTATGATCAAAGAAAAAACAGTCATAGTCTGATGAAAATGCAATAGGTTATAAAAACATTTATTACTGTTTAAAGTACATAAGCATACTAAAATGTAATCATGAGGAAAATTAGGACATTCCTTCAAGCTTGTTACAATAGAATTTACCACTGTGCAGCATTTGCTGTCATGCCATATAAATTTAACAACACTGTCACAAAACTGTTCTAAGACCAAAGATCAACCAGTTGCCAGACCGCTATCCTTTCCAAACTCTTTAAAGCATAGAACAGTAAAAAGATCAATTACATAAGTGGATAGTACAGATTAATTCATTTAAACAACAACCTTATGGCATAGGTAGTATTGGTGTCCCCATTTTACAGATGGAGAAATTAAGGCATAGAAAGTGTAAGGAGCTTGCTCCAACTCATACCACCAGCAAGTGGCAAAGACAGGATTTGACTGTTTTCCTGATGTCAAAGCTCTTGGCACCTGAACAACAATGTCCTCCAGTCCTCCATCCCTTGTCGAAACTGCAGCTCATTCCTTCTTATTAAGTCTATAACTACCCTTGCTTCCAGAACGTGTCTCTCTCCACATTCTTTTCCTTTCACTGTGTTCCTTGACAGTCCCTTTTTTTGGTTTCCAATCTATTTCCAGGGCTTTGAAGTAATATAAGACCTCATTGGCTTCAAAATCTTTGTGGCCTAAACCTCTTTGTTAATCTTCAGACTCCTATTTTCAACTATACACTGAACATCTCAACTTCAACAACATCTCTCAGGCAGTCCAAACTCAACATGTTCAAAACTTATCACCTTTCCCTCCAAACCTGCTCTTTTTCCAGTACAACTTATATAGTAAGTGGCTCCATGTATACTTGGAGCCCTACGCAGCCATGTAAGAAGTCCAAACACCCTGTTGGAGAGATTGTCAGGGGAAGCCTCCGTATTACATGGAGAAGGAAGGGGCCCCTGAACCCCACCTTCTAGCCATCCCCATCAAGGACCAGGCATATAAGTGAAGATGTCTTGGACCCTCCAGACAGGACCAGCCACCAGCTGAACATCACTGAGTGACCCCAGTCAACATCATGTGGGGCAGAAGAATCACCCAGCTGAGCCCTGCTCAAATCCTTGACCCACAAAATCCTGCGATATAACAAAATTACGTTGTTCTAAGCTGCTAACTTTTGGGGAGGCCGTTGTACAGCAATAGATAACTACAACCTTGCTCCTAATTATGACCCTCCATGCAGGTAAAACACAATTACAATTGAACTTAAAAGAAATCTGCTGGAGGCTGAATGAAAAAAAATCC
Organism: Varecia variegata; assembly: GCA_028533085.1. Lineage (NCBI taxonomy): Eukaryota > Metazoa > Chordata > Mammalia > Primates > Lemuridae > Varecia > Varecia variegata. Next base: position 62,614,581 of record CM052443.1, on the reverse strand, counting down.
AAATTGACATTGCCTAACCTATACTGTTTTTATTTCTCCAAGTTATACATGATAGCTACAATCTAGTCTTCTTCCCACCTTGACTTAAAAGTTATCTCTAAAGCTACTTTGAAACCTCCAAACCTGCTGGTCTCTAGTCGGCTCTGTCCTTGCCTGCTGGAAGCCTCTAGTGAGTTCTTCTCTCTCTAATGATCACATAAGACTTATCTCCATAATTGATTCCCGCCCAGGTTGTTCCCACCACCAAGGAAGGAAAGACTTCCTACCTGGGATATCTTCCTATTTTTTTCTGACTCAGAAAAGGATAAAATGGCATTTTCCCAGCCCCTGCCTTCTAGCTCACACAAGATAACCAGTTCATGTCTGTTTCCTCCTCCCATTAAAATTAGGACATTCCAGTTTGCTAAGTGACTTCTAGATCACAACATTTTATGAGGCATTCCTCTCCCTTCCTGGGACAGGCTATCAGATGTAGACAGAGTCAATTATGAGCAACCATTTTAATTAAAGACCAACTTCTGCTTTCTGCTGAAGGAATCTGACAACTTCCCCAAATCTGTCAGTGTTCACACCTTGGGCCGCAGTGGAACCACCAGACGACATATTCAGTTGTAATACTCTTATGATAGTATTGTCTTTCTTGTAACTTGCATGCCCAAAGCCCTTCCCCACAAAGCCAAGGTACTTGTACATGTCTCCCCCACTCCCCCAACACACGGGCTCCAAGAAGCCTTGATTGCTACTGCCTCTTGATACTGAAAAACAAACGGGACTCCTTACACAGACAAATTCATGATTGGTGACTTGAGGCAGCAGTACAACCCTTCTCTTCAGTGCAGGGCTGCCCTAAATCTTAGGTACCACTCTTGTTCCCAGTTACGAGCATCTGTGCGGCAATTATCCCGAGGAGCAGGAAGCAGCCTTTCAACGGCAGGAGCAGCTGGTGGGACATAATGCTCTCTGACTTCCTGGCACCATCCCCAGAGTGAGACCTCAAATCATTGGGCCAGTTTGTATTCCATTCCCTGTCCTCCCCAAGGTGCCTCTAGAAAAAGCAAATTGCTCTAACACAGACAAGGTCTTTTCCTGTTGCTAAAAAAACTCACTGATAGGCTCACTAGTTCTTTCTGGCTACCAACATAAAAACCTCAGGGCTATAATTATATGGGGGTGGGGGATGAGGGTGTCCTTGCATCTGTGATTTTCCAGCTCATCCTCCTATCAGAAAGCACGTGAAACCCTCTGGTGTCCAGGAGACACATGACACACAATGCCCTATGTGCTGATAGCGGGCACTTGAGCAGTGTACCCCAGAGGTATGAATTTCCAAAGTGAATCCCTTATATTTGGGTATGAGTCAAAACATCCTTACATTAGAAAAGTCAAGAACACTGATGTAAATGGCTTAAACAGATGCTTAGAAATAGGGAAGTTAAAACCAAAAGCTCTGAGTACAGCCTCCCTCCAGACTGTAAACCAATCACCTATAACCAAGTCCTGCTGTAATTGCTCCTCTGGCTGGGTGGGGCTGGGGCACTTCAGCTCTAAGGCACTGGGGATGTCTTCCTTACCTGGGTTTGGGGAAAAGAAAGGGGTGGAAGAGCAAGAGGGGAAATCCAGGAAGATGGACATCTCAAACCACAGCCACAGAAAGGAGAGTTATGAAATACAGCTAATTATTTCAAAATTTCATCTTTCCAAAGGAAGTTACCTGAATCCTTGAACAGAAGTGGTGGAAAGACTATGCTGGAGTTTAAAAAATAAAAAAAAAAAAAAAAGCTGGACTTAAGCCAAGTACTACCTTTTCCTTCCACGATTATTTCTCCCATGACTTCTAAACTCACTGCCCCAGGCTTCTCTACTGGTAAAATGGGGAGAACACCACCCACATTTCTCCTAATCTTAAGCAACGAAAATTATATGAGTTCCTCAGAGGACGAATGTGGTAGAAATTCAAGGGATTTTTACTGACCAGTAGTCAATCTCTCCCTCCCTATATCAAATGAAAATATAATAATAATAATGGAATTCCTGGGCCCTTGCCATTAAAATAGCAAAAGACAGTTACCATTGCCTGACTCAGTCTTTCCCACTTTCAGAGCATCTGGGGCATGAGACATCTTGTCAAACATATGGTGTTCCAAATGTAATAGTGCTAAATATTTAATATTCCACAATGGTTTACTGTAAATCGAGTTGTGAAGAGTTGTAGGCAAACCACCAGCCCCCACAGCAGAGGTGAGTTCCACTTCAGCTTCTCTAACTCACTTGGCCTTCTCTGTTGATTAGCTTTCTATACAAACCACTCATCAGTTTTATTTGCCAATAAGAAAAAGTACAGGAGCTGGTAAAAAAAAAAAAAATGTTGGTTAATTAATCTCTGCTTAAAACTCCCATGCCGACATGTCTTTTTGCCTTTGAGTCCATTTTTCTAATTATCCAAGTCTCACTTGCTGCTTTCTCTCTCCAAAGATAACAATAGTGGTCCCCTCACCTTTAAAAGAAGTTGTTATTAATATAAACATTTTGAGGTTTTAGAGGTGCTAATCATGGCCGTATTTCCTCATGCAACTATGTCACTTGGACCTAGCCAATGCATAATAATTATAATAACAAAAATTAAAACTAAAAATAACACATACCATGTACTCAATGTATACCATGTATTAAGCATTCATATACCTTATCTCTAATTCTCGTAGCAACCCTACAGGTAGGCATTGTTACTTGCTTTATCCATCAGGACAGAGACTCAGAGGAGCTAAATAACTTGGCCAAGATCACATAGCTTACCAACCAACAGAGATGGTTTTGGATTCATATCTTTCTGAGTCCAAAGTCCTTGTAATTGTGTGCAGCAACTACTCTGCAACCCATGTGAAAGCTATACTGACATCTTCAAAATCAAATGGCTATAAGAGCTGCATGATGCAGAGGGAAAAAAAAAACCAGAACTATTCAGGCAACCTCTAAGCCATTTAGTGGCTACATCAGATGAGACAGTTTTGTTTTCAGGGAGGCCCCCACTTTTTCCTCTAATCTACTACCCAGCTAAGTATGAACATTAAAAATTAAGCTAAATCAAGTCAAAATATAAAGAACAATAAAGCACATGAACCTAAAGACTTCTCTTCTTTTAACTTAAAAAATAATTTTAGATGTATAAAAAAGTTGCAAAACAATAGTAGAGAATAACCTTTACTCATCTCCTAATGTTAGCATCTTGTACAACCACAGCACACTTACCAAAATAAGAAACCAATATTAGCACAATAGCATCAACTAAACTACATACTTAATCTGGAATTCACTCAGTTTTCCCACTACTGTACTTTTCTCTGTTCCAGAAACCAATTCAGGATCCCACATTGCCTTGAGTTGATGTGTCTGTCGCTCCAATCTGTGACAGTTCCTCGGTCTTTCCTTGTCTTTCATGACCTTAACACTTTTGAAGAGTATTGATAAGTTATTTGGAAGAATTCCCTTCACTCTGCCTGATGCTTTCTCAAGATAAGACCGAGGCTATGCATTGTCGGGAAGAAGACCACAGAGACGATGTGCCCTTAGTGCATCGTATCAGGAGGTGCATGATGCTGAGATGTCTTTTTACTAAGAGCCAGGCTGGGTTGGCGGGAGGGAGGGGGAGCTGAGAAGAAGATCAGGGTCACTGGGGAGGAGGAGATCAAATCACAGAGGGCAGAGGGGTCTTGTCCCCCTCCCGGGCTACACCCAGGATACCCTTTGCACACAGCCCTGCTGTAAGCAGCAGAGACCAGAGTGGGGACAGTCCCCCTCATAGCTGGGACCCACAGCAGAGTTGCAGGACTAGGAAACCCCAGGAGCTGGAGTGGAGACTAACTCCCAAGGGGCTTTTGGATGTCACTTTACCGAGTCTGACACATGCCACACCCGGATGCCCTAAGACGGGTGCACCAGCTCAAAAGGAGAGACTGTCCTGCTCACATTTCCCACCAACAGACACTGAAAAGGGCAGGTATGTCCAGGAGCAGGAGCACGGTGGGGGCTGTCCGGGTTAGTGTGCCCAAGGAGCAGGTTTTCAAGTGATTTAACCCTTCATCTGTCAAAAGACTTTTTTAAAAAATGAGCTAAAAGCCACATAATATAAAATTAACCATTTTAAAGTTTACATTTCAGTGACATTTAGCACATTCGCAATGTCGTGCAGCCAACACCTGTCAAGCTCCAAACATTTTCCTCCCTGCAAAAGAAAAGCCTGTATCCATGAAGCATCCACTACCCCAGTCCCCTCTACCGATAGCTTTTTGTAATGAGGGTTGGGGGCGGGGGGTCTCCATAATGAGGTCTTATTTGGCCACTGTTTGAGGAGCTTTGGCAAACCCTGGGTTCAAAGGGCACAGGGAGAGTCTCTCTTCCAACCAGACAAGAGCAGCCTTCCAGAAAGGCCGACAAGGAAACTTTTCCCTTCTCCTGCTCCACACAGTGCAGTGGGGACAATGCCAGCCTCTGCCGTTCACACAGTTTCATGTGGCCAATGATCCGTGAGAACAAGGGTGTCACGCGGGCTCTGAGACGAGCCCCACACTGCCCCACAGTCTGGGTCACTCCCCAACAATGGCTCTGGGCAGCGGTCGGCTCTTACCCTTTGCTTCTCTGGGTCCACGTAGCGAATGCCAAAGTAGTCCTTCTCCAGCAAGCTGTAGTAGTTGCAGATGTGGTCGATGAGGAACTGCCCTTTGGTCTCTCTCTGCAAAGGAAGCACGTGTAAGTTTCAGCCAGAGCTCACCTTGCGCACTCAAGTCCACGGCGGCCTTGTTCACCCCGTGCATCTGTGCTTGGAAAAATGGACTCGTTCACTCCAGTCCCTAGAGCAGGGGGTTCCAAACTCTTGTAACCACAACCCTCAGTGAGAAATACATTTTACCCTGTGAGCCATTGAACACACACACACACACACACACACACACACACACGCACGCACACGAAACCAAAAGAAACACCAAGAGGCACCAAAGGGACATCCACCAACATCCTGCAGAGATATTACACGATGTGCTCTAATATGTTCCATTTTGCTCTCATACATTCCATTTAATTTTTCTAATGCCATTTATGACTCAGAACACTGACTTCACAACTCAGTACCTTGTGGAGACCCATAGTTTGCAAACCCTCTTAGAACACATACAAAGTCCCTGACTGCTTATTCTAATTGCTTTGTACATATTCCCAATGATCCTAGGAGGAAGGCCCTCATTCTATATCTGAGGAAACTGAGGCACAAAGGGGTCCAGTGACTTGCCCAAAGTCACACAACTTGTAGGGAGCAAGGCAGGATTTGAGCCAGGCCACTAGCTGCAGAATCCAGGCTCCTGCTGAGCCACCTTGTCTTCCTGGGGCATCCGTGTGTCCCATGTGGCTCTGCCAGGAGCAGGTCTGGTGGGGGTGGCAGTGCAGTGCGTGGTACGAGACTACCCAGCTCCCACCAGGAATGCTGGGAGACCTGCTTCCTCGGGCCTCGGAGCCACTGTATCACATCCAGAAATCAACACAGAAAGGCATGGTGGGGATTCGGGGGAGCCCAGGACAGGGATCCCAAGACAGGCCCCTGTGGCCCTAAGTAAACCCCTGGGCTATTTGCACTCGGGTAAAATGAGATGGCTGGACTAGATGATTTCTATGTTGGTTAGATTATTTTTCCTTCTAAAATTCTAGGAGTGAAAGACATACTAGCCAAATCTGATTAAGATAAATACCACTACAACAAAACCCTCTTAAGAGCAAAGACCCTTCCAAGCCCTCATCAGCCTATCTGTTAAGATTAATTTCTGCTTCAATCAAAGTCGCTGACAGACCCACGAAATGTTTTAGGGATGGAATGTGACCCGTAAAAATAAATGAAGAAATTAGAGACGTTAAGTGAGCCACTCTCCCAATCCACCAAAAATAATTTTGGAAGATCAGTTTGGTCTATGTTACATGATGATCTTTTCATTAAAAACTACCATCAGCTCAGGAAGCTGGATGAACAAGCCGCTCACTGCCTTGGGACGCACCGTACTGAATGAAGGACGGCCGCTTATCAGCACACAGTGTGAAATGGAGCCTCCATTCTCCTGAAATCACTTTTGAGTTTAATTTTGAGGGAATCTTTGAGTTTTTACTTCCTTTCTAAGAGGAACCATCTGATGTAGCTCAAAAGAGACAAAACCATCAAAACGGAATTTGTTTTTAAATTTCTGTAATTGCTTTTCAATCCAGGAGGCTCAAATGACAAGCTATATTTGGTGACAGCTGAATTCAATGCCCAGAAAACAATCAATGGACTTAGACCCTTTTACATACCCACTCTGCGATCCATTCATCATTAAAAGGCTGCTGCATTATCAACTCACTGGACATAACACACGACTTCATCATCTTATGATCGAATGGCAAACCTTTCTTCATTAGGATTTACTACGGGGAACTCCCCCTACCATATGCAACAGACACAAGGTATGTGGGTCAAGGCAGTGCACTGCAATAATACAGGATTGATCACTCCTTGATGGGGTGTGACAGATACTGCTGGCATTTTGCCCTAAAGAAGATGTACTCAGCAGCACAACAAAGATTTAAAAAAAAAATGATTAAACACACCAAAATAGACCCTCCAGCAATATCTTCTGAGACAACACAAGACCCTTAAGAGAAGAAAATGCTGCTGCCGACAAGTGGTGACTGGAGTGTGCGCAGGGGGCTGAAGCAGGGTCAGTGCCTTCCAAAACGCAGATCAGACCAGCTCCAGGCCACCAGGTACTTTCTGGGTCTCTGCTACTCCAAGCACAGCCTGTGGACCAGCAAATATGGGAGAGCAGCAGCACCAGTGTCACCGGGAGAGAGCTTGTTGGACACACAGAATCTCAGGCACTGCCCCAGACCTGCTGAACCTAGTCTATATTTTGAAAGATCCCTGGGTTATCCACATGCACATTAAAGTTTAAGAGGCTTTGATCTCTGGGACTTCTCTGACATGAGAAAAGTGCAAAATTTTACCTGTCTCCAAAGATCACTAGAAAAAAGGCCCATTTTCCCTTGAGAATTGTCTATTCTTTAGCTCACAAAAATCAAAATCCTTTCCTACCTCAGGTGCACAAGCTGCCCCCACCTTTATCAAAGGCCATTGACCTTTGCAGTTGTGTCCCTGCACCTGCAGATCGCACAGCCAGCCTTGTCACCCTGAGATGCTCCACGGTTGTGCCAAGGAAGCCATCTTACAGACCCACGTGCTCCTGCCTGGAAATCTGGATTATGTTTGTAAGTCATTTAAGTCCCTATTGTCATCATTTCTGTGCACCAAGCTCAGTTCTTGCACTAAACAAAAGGCCGCACAGGCCCAGTACCAAGGGTTGGAAGAGCTCAATCAGGGATCGGGTGTATGATGGGTAGAATCCAGCTACCTACTCATACACCTCACTTCAGGAGACGGGCTTAGGGTGAACGGTGGCTCTGACCCGAACCTTCCACCCACTTCCTCCTGAGCCTCTTGAGGACAGAGGCACCTTCCCTGCTGCCTAAGCCAGTGCCTGGCACCGTGGATGTTACCGGATGGACAAATGAGGCATTGCTTTTCTCTCATGGAAAACCCGAGGTCTGGGAACAAAAGGAAGTGCTTCCCTTTGGGCCGCACAGCACCACCCGTGAGCCTGGGGCGAGACAGCAGAGTCCTCTATCGGCCATTCCCCAAACGTACTGGAACTTGCCAACGCTCATGCATCTGCTTCAAGGTCTGTGTGAAGAAGTGGTTGTCAAAGATTTCAAGTGTTCAGGGGAATGGACACGCTTAAAGATTTGATTCGGGAGGATGGGGGTGGGGGAGAGGATGGGTGTATACCTACATGATGAGTGCGATGTGCACTGTCTGGGGAATGGACGCTCTTGAAGCTCAGACTTGGGGGGTTGGGAGGGGCATGGGCAATATATTTAACCAGAACGGTTTTACCCCCATAATAAGCTATAATAAATAAATAAATAAAACATTTCAAGTGAAAGGACTTCTTTTTAATGTCAAGTTTGTGTTGATTCTCTCCCAGGACGGCCCCTGTACTTCCAGTACCGATAGAATTGGGGGGGTGGGTGGGCAGGGATGAAACAGCAAATATAAATTCTTTAGCGCTGTTATCTAAACTGTGTTTTATGATCACAACTGCATTTCCCACATGTGAAAAGTAGTAGGACATAAATGAGTGGGCAGGGCCTCGTAGAATCGTTAGGGGTCAGTGGGATTTCATAATCTGAGCCTAACGTCTTTAAGTGCTTAAGGATAGACTTGACGCTGTCTCTGAATGAGGTTAGACCTTCCCAGAAATGTACTTACAGCACTGAAAGAATTTGTTTACCTACATATTTAAACTTGTGCCTCAATACTGGTCCATATCATCTATAGTGTGTTGTGAATGCATAGTTTTTATAGATACTATACTAAAATAATGTGAATATGATTGATTGTAATATTCTTAATATGTTGAAAAATCTATAAGGTGCTAGATAAGGTGTGGTCCGTGCACCACGCCGGAACATGAACACTTTGTTACTCGTCCTCCATGAAACAAGTGCAGAAATTAAGAGTAATTTATTTTTATCATGTTTTCTACAAGAATTTGTCCAAAACAGATTGGGATGACAAAATCTAGTACTTGTCTCTCACCAAGAGAGTTGCAGACTCTGCTCTAAGCTGTGCCACCAGGTTTGGGGTTTCTGTCTGGGATTTCTTTACTCCAGGAACCTCAGAGTGTAAAGGGGACTGGCTCCTCTCTCCCACCTTCTCTGCCCATTTTGTGGACAATTCTTGGGGTGTGTGTGGGTCCCCAAACTCCCTTCAACAAGCCCGTATTCTCTCAGGGTCCTCTCCCATAGGATGGAAAGTACCAGTCTACTGGGTACTTTGGCAGGACACTTGGCATAATTCTGGGCATTTCAAAAGGGCAAATTCTCTCAGTGAGTTAAAGACTCATTGGTGTGGCAAACTAGGCTCCATTTCAAAAGACTTCATATAACAGAACTACATGTCTGATGGGGGAAGGTTGGAGAACTGTTGGTTAATCATTTTGAGGCAGTGAAAAGATAATTTAGGTGCTCTGAATCTCTGCCTCCTGGTCTGGAAACTGAATTATACCTGCTTTCATGGGCAAGCCAGGCATTAAAGACAATATTCGTAAAACATCTTGTTGGACACATAGTAGCTGCTCAATGAGTGAAAACTGTACTATTATTGCTGTTTGCAATCAGGTGACTTTTGTTCTTCTGAGGCCCGTGGCCCCTTCTGTGCTCTGCACACTGCTGAGTGGGCTGGGTCAGCACTAAGTCATGCAGATGACCGGAGAATGTTCCATTCTCTCAAAGAATGGGTTTGATTTGCTTCCTTATACCCCATGGAACCTAATTCCTGTAATCACAAACTAGACTACTTGTCAGAAAATTCTACCCCAAAGAATATACTAGAAAACAGAACAAGCCACTGTCTCTAATCTTGTTTCCACCACTTCCCAGCTGCATGGCCTTAACCAAGTCATAAAATCTCTCTGTGACTGTTTCTTCTTCTGTAAAGGGGGCATAATGATGGTAACTTCCAGATCTACCCCATGGAGTTATTTTAAGGCTCAATCATGTATTTGTGAAACATCTATTATGAGCTAGGCATTGGGATAGGGATTAGAGATAAACAGTGAGTGAAACTTACCATCTCTCAGACCTTAAAACCCTGTGCTCTGTAAAACATGAAAGCACTTTGTAAACTGCTAAGCACCACACCAATGTAAGATGTCATTATTAATGATATTAAGAATAATCTCAATCTTAAATCTTTGTCTCCAATTTTACAGATCCATTTAGATACAAGGAGGTCGAGCAGAATAGTATTCACCTCCCAGAATTGGCCGCTATAGGGAAAAAAGTGAACAAAGAAATAAAGAACTCAATTCTTTGCTTGACTCCTCTGCAGCCAATTGCTGACGAAGCATTTACTTCAACTCCCCAGTTGAGTGGCAAAGTAAAAGCAACAATAAATTTGTGCTTAAAGAAAAAGAGCAAAGAAATCAAATTGCCTAAGTCAGCAATAGCTCATCTTCAATAAAAAAGTGTCCGGCGGATTTCGGTACCCAATTCCCAAAACTCTAAACCAAGACATTTTGTTACCTTTTAGATACTGGGTAAGTGGGGAAAACAGTACCAACCTCAAAATACTTAACAGATTGCTATAAACCAAAGTTTAGAGTTTGAATAGCTACCTTCAGACATGAAGGTATGAATGTAGTAATTAGGACTCCTATTTATTTAACACTTGCTGTACACCAAGAACTTGCTACATACTTTGCATTTAATCTCCTGACAACCCAGACAACCCATTGAGATAGTTAATATTCTCACCATGTTACAGACGAAGAAAGTGGACTCAGAAACGTTACGCTTGTTTGTAGGGATGTCAAAGCCAGGTCTAACATGTATTTCAAAGCCATTCTAGGAACTCAATTTGCCTACATGTCCCCCTTCCCTATGGGGAGACAGAGAAAAGCAGCAGTATGAGGATTTGGGAACATTTTCAAGTTCACCAGCTGCTAGAATTTGGACACTGGTGGGAAGGAGCTCTGGGTTACCTACCACAGCACCAGCCTGGGGAGAGGCAATTTTATAAGATACGAAGCACCTTACAATAGACGTCATTGGTTGACTGCCCAGCATCCTTATATCCCATTGTCTGTCCTAATGACCCCCTCAGGTGTGCACATGCATGTACACACACACGCAAGTACTCACATGAACCTCAAGGAACTGTGTTTGACCTACCCCTATCTCCAGGGATCAAGCTTGCTTGGTATAAGGGAAATCCTACCTCTCTCGTCTGATTGGTTCAGAAAAGGACAAGAGACCCAGATTAGGCCAATGAGACATGAGGAACAATTTATTGGGGTTTCCGGGGTGATTTTTGTTTTCTTAAAGAACTTTGAGAAGAGACTTTCTCTTCCCTCTGGATGATATGCAGAGGCGTGAGGCCCCAAACTGCTGCAGCCATCTTGAAACCAGACCGAGGATGAAGCCAAGACAGTCACAGAGAAATGGAGCCTGTGTCTCCAGGCTGTTGGTCTGTTAATGTGAATTTCCAGGGATGCCCATGAAATTCTTGGTTATTTCAGCTAGTACGGATTGGCTTTTCTGCTTGTTGAAACCAAAATTTTCACTCGGGGGAGAAGACGAATCCATCAAAGTAGAAGAGCTCAGAGAGGACAACAGCCCTGGTGTGAAACACGGTTTCAGGGGTACCCACTGGTGAGCCCAGAGCTGAGTACATCCACTGACGTGTTCTGTCCAGTCAGCACAGTGTTTGGCATTTTTACGTCGGAGACTGCACAGGAAATCTGGACGTTGGCTGCTGTTGAAAAGCTGGGGGCTCTGGGAGCTGGACCATGTAGGTCTGCTGGAGTTTGGTATTGGCCACTCCTTTCCCTGGGGAATGAACTCTGCAGCCCACCCTATTCCACTTTTCCTGCGATCTCCCCCTCCTCCCATTTTCCCCACTTCCCTGATCTCTGGAGGTATTTGAGTTTACCACCCCTAATCTGGGCAACCTAGAAGTCTCAGAAAGGGTTCCTTGAAAGAACTTTCCTTGGAAGTGCTCGGAGCAACCTCAGGGCCAGGAAAAGTCCTCAGTGGACACAGCTTGGAGCTGCCCACTAAGATTATCCAGACACTGAGGTCCTGGGACCCTTTGGAGGAAGAAAGACCCAACACAGAACAGAGACCTGGGAGAGGCTCACTGGAATGAGGGGGGCAGGCAAGGGCCCAAGGAGTCAGAAGCACAGCCCCAGGATGCTGGAAACAGTTCATTGTGGGGTTGGCACTGTGCCTCCCAGGACCCCTCTGTGACAAACAGAGTGGAAGCTGTGAGACCTCATTTCCTGGTAATAAAGGTTGTGAGGTTCTTGTTCAGAGGACTCTGATGCTCGGCGCCATATGCCTGTAGATGTCGCTCTTGAGGAGGAGGGGAAGCCGTGACAAATGCATATCTGGGGAAGATCGGAATAGTCTCTGCTGATTCTTCTGCCTGGGAATTAAGAATCCGATTCCCATCTGGATGCCTAGAAACTCCAAGGGGAGCTTCTAGCTAATTATAAGGCCCTAAACAGCAACTAAATGCTCGGTTTGCTGCTAGGATCATGCCTTCTAGGAACAGATGGCTGCATTTCTCTAGTGAATTAAGGACCTCAATCCATTTACCTTCATAGGCAAATGAAAAAGAATAGTAATGAGAAATTGGTGAACTAAATAGTGCTCGATTGTAAAGGACAAGCATTTATTAATTAAGACAGATTATAGCTTGATGGAACAACTTTTATGTTCATTTTTATATGCTCTCTGTTTTTACTCAGCTAAAAAAAATTCAAGCCTATTTTTGTAAATTCATGTATTTTGTTATGGTATGGACCATAGGTTTAACCAAAACAGCATCTCTTTAGAAGGAAATTAACCATTATAGTCAGATTTTCAACAGCAAGAGATATATTGCTTTGCTAATTGTTCCTTCCCATTGCAGAGAGTAACTAGTATTTGATATTTGGCTGTAACATATATTTGGAAAATTGCATCATTCCGAGACAGTAAGGAAAAAAGTAATATTACAACAGTTTAAATGGGGGAAAACATAAAGAAAAACAAGAACAAAGGGACCACTCATGGTTGAATCTATGGTTCTCTCACGGAAATTAAAAGTTGCTTTGATTTGTGTTATTCAAGTATTTTCAGATGTCTGGAAGGTAAACCCAAGACTGGGAGGGCATAAATACCTAATTTGGAATACACATCTGTTTTAGAGTAATAATCAGTAGATATGGTTAAGATAATTAAAAATATAGGCAAAATTTACTGAAGGCATTTTTATTCATAAGTTGGTGGAGGGTTATGACTATAGTAGTGACCTCAAAACCAGAAAATAATAATAAAAACAACTACCAAAGCCAGTCACTCATGAGGAAAAAAAAAATCATTTGTTGCCTGAAAGTGAGCACCTGGCTGCAAAAATAAAGGCAAGACACAAGTGACCACCTCACTCAGTCAGGCCCTCTGGTAGAGAATCAAAAACCAACTGCTTCACCAAAGTCCATGGCAGCCCCCACACACTCTGAGAAGACAGAAGTACATTGTCAACATCACAGCAAGAGGCTTAGTAGCACCCCGGCTAGGGAAGGTAAAAGGGTCCTAAGGAAAACAGACAAAGAAATGGTGCATCCATGAGAAGAGGAAGCAGCCAGAACAGGTGGTCACTCCGTTATCAGGTGCTGAACAGTTTCTTCTGAAGGAGTGTTGTAGCTGAATAAGCAGGGTAGCTTGGAGTTAGAAATGTTTGCCTTCTATTTACTTTTTTTCTGTGTGTTTTCTCCTTCCATGGCCTCTAGTGCGTTGCGAGGCTTTCATTCTGAAAAATGCCTTGTGTATCTCTTTCCAGTCATTGCGTCATTTCTGTTCTGACTGTCACACAAATCCATCCCAATGCTTAGGGAACCATATTTGATTTGTCAGCTCTTCTTAGCAATTTTTGCCACAGACTAGTGCTCAAAAGATTTTTCCTTCTCCATCTTTTTCTTATTTTTCCTGTTTCAGGATTTTGTGCCAGGCCTAATTCTTAAAAGCACTCATTTCAGAATAATTTAAAAGTTTTCCAACTCTAATATTTCCTACAATTTCAGCAGTGTGATTTTTTTAAATCTCATGCTTAAGAAACTAGAACTAAGGCTCAAATAGGCTGATTGACTTACCCAAGGTCAACATAACTAGAAAGTGGTACAGTCAATATTTAAACTCAGCTCTGCTTGGTTTGGTTATTATTGTCAAATATTTTCAAATGGTTATAAACAAATAAATAACTTGAACTTGATAAAGAACATCTATAAAAAACCTATAGCTAGGTTTTATACTTCATGGTGAGAAACTAGATGTTTTCCCTTAAGTAGGGAACAAGGCAAGGATGTCCCCACTCATTACTTCTTTTCAACATCATACAGGAAGTCCTAAGTAATGCAATAAGACAAGAAAAGGAAATAAATGGTATGCAGATTAGGCAGGAAGAAATAAAACTACCTTTGTTTACAGATAGATCAGATGGCATGATTGTTTATGTAGAAAATCCCAAAGAATCTACCAAAACCAACAAAATAAAACAAACAAAAAAACACCCCTGGAACTAATAAGTGATGATAGCAAGGTTGCAGGATACAGGACTAATGTACAAAAGCAAACTGTTTTCCTATACACCAGCAACAAATAACTGTAAGTTGAAATTAAAAAGACAAGACTACATTAGCACCAAAAAAAAAAAAATGAAATACTTAGGTATAAGTCTAACAAAATATGTACAAAATCTATATGAGGAGAACTACCAAAATCTGATAAAAGAAATAAAAGAAGAGATATATGGAGAAGTATTCCTGTATCTGTGAACAGAATAGGAAGACTCAATATTAAGATGTCAATCCTTCCCAACTTGATCTATAGATTCAAACTCAATAGGATATTGATGATCCGATTATAATGATTTTGAGGAAAGGCATAAGACTCAGAGTAGCCAACATAATATTGATGAAAAACAAAGTCAGATTGATACAACCCAACTTCAAAACTAACTATAAAGTTACAGTGATCAAGACAGTGTGGTATTAACAAAAGAATAGACAAATAGCAAAATTAAACAGAATAGAGAGCCCAGAAATAGGCCAAACAAATACAGTCAACTGATTTTGACAAAGGAGTAAAGGCAATTTAATGGAGGAATGACAGTCTTTTCAACAGATGGTGCTGGGAAAACTGGACAAACACATGCAAAAAATGAATCTAGACACAGACCCTACAGCTTTCACAAAAATTAACTCAAAGTGGATCATACACCTAAATGTAAAATGCAAAAGTATAAAAATTCAAGAAGGTAACACGGCACAAAATCTAGGCAACCTGGGGTTTGGCGATGACTTTTTAGATACAACACCAAAAGCACTGTCTGTGAAAGAAAAAATTGATAATTGGACTTTATTAAAGTCTGAAACTTCTGCTGAGTGAAAGAAACTGTTGAGAGAATGGAAAGACAAGCCACAGGCTAGGATAAATATTTGCAAAACATGTATCTGACAAAGGACTTATATCCAAAATATACAAGAACTCTTAAAACTCAACACTAAGAAAGCAAACAACCTAATTTAAAAATGGGAAAAATATTTGAACAGCCACCCAACCACAGAAAAGATACACGGATGGCAAATAAGCGTAAGAAACAATGCTCGGTGTTATATGTCATTGGGGAATCAGAAATTAAAATAACAATGAGATCCTCTACACACCTACGGGATGGCTGAAAACCAAAACACTGACAACACCAAATGCTGGCAAGGATGTGGAGCAACAAGAACTCTCATTCACTGGTGGAAATGTAAAGTGGAACAATTACTTTGGAAGAAGCAGCTTGGCAGTTTTCATAAAACTAAACACAGGCTTACCATTTGATCCAGCAATTGTGTCCCTAGGTATTTACCCAAATGAGTTGAAAACTTATGCCCACACAAAAACCTGCTCAAAAATGTAGCAGCTTTATTCATAATTGCCAAAAACTGGAAGCAACCAAGATGGCCTTCAGTAGGTAAATGGATTAACCAACTGATACATCCATACAATGGGCTATTATTCAGCAATAAAAAGAAATGAACTATCATGTCACAAAAAGAAATGGATGAACTTTAAATGCATATTATGTGAAAGAAGCTAGTCTGAAAAAGTTGCATGCTGTATACATACATATGACATTCTGGAAAAGGCAAAATTATAGAACAATAAGAAGATCAGTTGTCTGCAGGGTGGCAATGGGGCAAGGAGTGACAAGGTGAATGAAGCACAGGGGACTTTTAGGGGAGTGGAATGATTCTGTGTGACACTCCAGTGGTGGATACGTGGCATTATGCATTTGTCAAAACCTATGGAACTATATAGCACAAAGCAGAACCCTAATAAAAGCTACAGGCTTTAGTTAACAATAATATATCAACATTGGTTCACCAAATATAACAACTGTAACACACCAGTGCAAGATATTAATAACAAGGGAAACTATGAGGGAATGGATTATATGGGAACTCTCTGTACTTCCTGCTCAATTTTCCTATAAATCTAAAAGTACTCTAAAATAAAAGGTTTATCAACGAAGGGAAGGAAAGGAGAGGGAGGGAAGAAGGAAGGAAATGAAAAAAAGGAAGACCAACAGAGAACTTCAGGGGATGAAATTTGCAACTTAAGAGACCAACCCACAAAAAAAATTTCAAAAAAAAATGTAGTTATTCAAAATAAACATGTTTTCTTTTATTATTAATATCTAAACTTCCAAAAGGAAAAAATACATTTTTAAGTGATCCCTAATACAGTAGCTGAGGTAAGATTTTAGGCAAAGTGCTTTGAGAAATGAACTGTTTTTATTAAGCAATGCTTCCTGAATTTAAATACACCTTCACCTAATATCTGCCTCTTTTTCTTACAGCCTACAATCTGCAATCCAAAATGTCAGTGGGTTGACACCACAAGGTTTATTTCTCACTGTGTCTACGTCCAGTGCATATTGTCAGGGGAGGGCTCTGCTCATCTCGCTTTGGGATTCAGAAGAATTGAGGCTTCCTCTTGACAGCTGCTTCAACAATTACCGCAGCAGTGGGAAGGGAAGGTGGTGAATCCCACACTGTCTTTTAAACATTTTGCCTGGAAGTGACATATGTCACTCCAGCTCATTGGCCAGAACGAGTTACACACCTTGCCTAACTTCGGAGAGGGTGAGGAAGTGAAATTCCACCACGTGCCTACAAGGATGGGAGAAAGAATGCTTGTGAACAGTCCTAACACCTATCACCCAAGGGCTCAGTCCAACACTTGGTTCAGCTAGCATAACATGCTGGATTTGCCCTCCAAAACAGTATTTTTTTTTAAATTTACCTAAAAATAACAGCATTGTCCCTCATTTCACAATCCTTACAAATTTACCTCAGGCATTTCCATAATTAATCCTAAACTGTTATTTGCATTTTAAGGAATTCAATGAGTTTGGAGTCCATGGTCTAACTAAAATCACCTGTTGATCACATTTTTAAAAATGATTTGTGATTACAGGGCTCCAAGAAAAATATGGCAATTAGGAGCTGCCATTCACACCCAGGAAGCAAAGAGATGGTTTCTGTGTGTGGAATTCCTAATGCCCACGGGAGTTTAGAAAGGAAGACAGAATTCCTTCTGAAATTTCATACAGGATGGTGACACCAAGATCATCAGTGAACGAAAAAAAACAAACAAACCCATGGGTCCAATTAAGCCTAGACCCCCTTCATACTCCCGTCTATCTGACAAGAGCCCTGGGCAGAGGGATTCCCCAGTTTCTGAGAATAATCTGACAGGGCAGCTCTTGGCCTCTCTAAGATGGGGGCAGCCACCAGAACAAGAGTGGTTGGATGGTTTATGGGGAAATTTAGAAATTCATTATTGCTTGCACAGTTAACTAGGCTTTGCTCAAGTGGAAAATCCCTTCAAGCTAGGCAGCTGAGAAAGGAAAACTAAACAAGGGCAGAGGAGCAGGGCGAACTTATGAGGGGGAGGCTATATACATGTAACCCTAATATAACCAGGGAGTCCACATGGATCAGTCTCTGCAAGGCTCACACACATTGAAAGAAAAGCAAGTCAACAACAAAAATACTCAAAAAGAAACATAATTCTTCATTAGTTTTCAAGGAAGATTAAAGAGAGCCTAAGATCTAAGCCACAATGACATTTCCCAAAAGCCCGTTAGCCAGTTCAAATTTTCTTGTAGCCTCGAGGTGCATCAGAGACTCTCAGTTGCCAAAACTTCCAAATTCCCTCCCCCTGGGCCAAGCCCACGAGGCTTTATCTTTTCTCTCCTCATCCCTGACCTAACCCCTAATATTATGTATGTTGGTAGCTTTTTGTGCAACAAGAAATCATCTTTCTTCTCCAGGAGAGAGGAGGAAGGAGAAATTGAGAAGGTCAAAGTGGAGGGTGGCTTGAACCCATGTATGTGCTTAAAACTACTGGGGTAATTAATGTTTTAAAGGGGCCTCTGCAATGGCCCAGAGCATATCACGGTCATCGTGGTGTAGCTTGCCCGGGAAGCATCCTGAGAAGGCTGAGAAGGCTGGGGGTGTGACGGGCTGAGCAGGAAGAGAGGAGATCCCACCAGACAATAGGGTTAGCTGCAGACTGTCTTCTGCTACTTTGGCACACACAAGGCTAGACACGGCCACAACACCAGAAATTACAATCCAGTATCACTCAGATAAGTATGGCAGAGGTCATAGCCATATAGGAATAACAGCTTTACATTACTGAGCGCTAACTATAAATGAAGGCCTGTGCTAAGTGTTGCACAGAGATTATGTCATTTGCTCTTCCACCAACCCTAGCATCAGCCTTATTTGGCTGGATGACCTTCTAGAAATGTATCAGTTCCACCCACCTCCATTTCTAATTCTTCCAAGCCACTTTTTTTCCCTCTCAAACTCTACTCCTTATTTCCAACCCAGCATGGCCCACAATTCCACCCTGTGAAGGCCTAACGTCTCACTTCAACAGCGTCATTCCAGAAGGTTCCCAGTAGCCCCGCGATCAGCAGGCCTGCAGCCCACACAGCTCCTAGAATTCCTGAAACAACCACTCTGTGTGCTGAGGGGATTCCTGCACTCACGCACGTGCACACACACACACAGAGGCTGGCACGCACACGAGAACAATTTGTCACAAATATTTAAAGACTGAAAGATGTAGGCTGGGCTCCCGACTATCACACCTACCCCTTCAAGCGATTAGTCACCAAGGAGGAAAAACATCTCGGTTATATTTACATCTCTTCTGACTACACAGCAACCCAAGCCAAGGGTATTTCATTTTGATGAAACTGAAAATACAGAGAATGATTGATGTGAATTTTAATCACCATTATCAGCTATCACAAACCAGCTTTCTTCTTCAGGCCTCCTCTGCCTTTTTTTTTTATTCTGGGTGGCAGACAGCAGCTTCCTGAAGGAAGGAAAATATCACATCCAATCCAGCAGCTCTTTCTTCCTGAAGAACGTTTTCATCCGTTGTTTAGCAATGCATTGCAGCAGAGCCCGAAGGCACTGCATAAACACAGAAGGATGCACAGAAATGCACGCTCACAATTGAGTCTAAGAGGGGGGACCCCCTCTTTAGCGATTCACTCTTCAGAAGGCAAGCAAAGATAATCAAGACAAACGCAAAAGGAAAAAAAAACACAAAATAACCCATTTTTGTTTGATTTGTACATTTTATATATGTGTGCATGTTTATGCACACACATAAATATATATATATATATGCACACATATAGACACAAAGAATAAAGGCTTGAAGGCCAAAAAGCTAAATGTTGATGGTGATATCTGTGAGAGATGAGATTTAGGTTATTTTAGTTTTTTTTCTTTGTGCCTTTCTATTTGCATTTTCTAGCTTGTCTATAAACAGCAGGCATTAGGTTGATCATCATATAAAGATAATGTATTCCTTTTTAACCACACAGGGCACAGGTTTACCCTCTAAAGGTAACACACAGAGTATATTTCCATAGGCCAATGGACTAGAAGTGTCCTTAAGACTCACAAACCAGAATTCTCCTTATCACATTATCCAGAAGTACTGCCTCCTTCCCATCCAGGAAGAGAGAGAAGCAGGAGATAAGAGGCTGAGAAGAGAGAGAATATCTCTGATCTTAAAGTCCCATTACTGGCTTAGAGTCCCCTGCCTCTGCCAACCGATGGCCCTGGGCAAGTCACCAACATTTCTAAGCCTCCACGTGCCCAGGTGTGCAACAGTGGGTTGGGCCAGATGATAGTGAAGGTCCATCCCAGACCCAAGCTCAGGTGGTTCTGGGTTTCCATGCTGCCTTGTTCGTAGAGCATGGCCCTGGCTTTGACCCAGGGCCCATGTCAATCCACTTGCATCTGAACCCAAGCCAATCAGCTGGGTCCCCTAAAAGTTGCATCAGTGGATGAGGAAGGGGTGGTTCTGGGAAGATAAGGAGGGATGGTGTTGAAAACATCCATCATTCACCCTCCAAGCCAATGCCTGTGATGAGGGTGGGACCAGAGCTGGCAGAGGGTGTTAGCTTGACAAGTGTGTTGGGGGTGGGATGAGGCTGCATAATCGGTTCTTACTTTCTGTCCTGATGAAAATTCTGCCAATTTTACTCAGTCACAGATTAAATCAGTTACTTATGTTTCATTTCACATAGGCAATTTCTTATCTTTTTCAACAATTCTATCACATTCCACTCCCCCTACCCACACCCCCTACACACATGCTCTGAGAAGTTGGCTGCAACACTAATTACAAGGCAGCTTGGGCTGGGAATCAGAAAGCAGATAAACAGTATTGCTAAGGAGCTACACAGATCTTTAGACTTTCTAGAGCACAGAAAAGTGATCCTTCTGCCTCCAGTTACCCAATACCAACTTTCCCTGCTTCCCTCTCCCCCGCCACCCACACCTCCTAGCTCCTGTCTCTTTCTATGAAGGGCCTCCCCATCCACATGGCCAAAAGTTGGAATGTGAGAAGGAAAAAAATCAAAGGCCACCAGAGCCATAGAATTCTTCATGAGGAGCCTCAGAGTCCTGGAGGGTCCATCTGAAAGCATCACTCTGGCTTTCCACCACAGTTTCCATGCACATGCTTTGTGCACATGAGGGGAAACAGCAGCCCAGAGATTCCACCCAGGCCTCCTGGGAAGGAGGAAAGCTCCCACAGGCAACTCGCCAGTCCGTTTTACAGAGCTCAAGACAGGAAGGGAGGTGGCTTTTTCTCCTGCAAGTCAACAGAACGTCCTGGTGATAACCCTCCCAGAGCAGAACACAACTTTTGACCCATGAGCAACGCTCCTCGAAGTTACGCGCTGTATCTCAGAAAGATGGCTCCTTGGCCACTGGACAATGAACAGGATGTCAAAGGGTCCCTATTCGGTGACCAGCGAATGCAAGCCAGTGCCTGTGAGGACACACTCCCCTGGAGAGGGCAGGGAAATCTGGAAATATAAACTGGACATTGTCTGTCGTTCAAGTTGCTAAGTTTTATTTTGCTTTTGTTATTTGGTTGGTTTTTGCTTTATTTTCCACATTTTCCTCCAGTTCATTTTATCATTCAATATACTCCGCAAAATGCCCCAACACCGAGGTTTCACTCATGCCATTCCCTGCATGAACAAAGCCCTCCCCTCTGTCTATCGAAATTCTGTTACTGAAATGTTCACCTGCTCACGGCAGAGAGTTCACTGCTGGATCTCCTCCTGCATCAGAGCCCTCACACCTCCCACGCCCTCACCTACCTGTCCTCTGACCTCATTTGGAAACTGATGGAACACCATCTTGGTCATGTCTCATATTGCTGTCTGGTATGGCTGTGTAACTCTAGTTTCATCACTTCTCTCAAACTTTCTTTTCTCGAGGGAACTTATTTTTCAACAAATTATTCATTGTGCTTTACAGGATAATTTGTACATGGCAAATATTTAGTAAAAATATATATTAAGCCATAATGAAATACCATTTTTAACTATCAATTTCACAAAGCCACATAATTCTAAAAATAGCCAATCATGACAGGAGTGCAACAGTGGAATCACATATAATAGAAGTTCAAACTAGACTGGATATAGGAGAAAATTGTTTAGATATAATTTAGGGGATTTTTAATATCCATATGTTTCCCCACCACCCCCCCTTTTAATAAGTATCAGGCTCTGCAATCCCTAACCTCAGGGGATACATTTAGCAGAGTGAAAATGAGTAGCTGGTGAGACCTCCTGGATTTTGTTTTCAATGTCTACATGTACTAAGGAGAATAGAATTTGAGGAGTTTTGCAGTTATCTATTGCTGTGTAACAAGCCATTCTAAAACATAGAGGCTTAAAACAATTATTAAGTATTCTCTCATAGCTCTGTGTATTGACTGAGCTCAGCTGGTCGGTTCTTGAGTGGGGTCCTTTATACTATCACCATCCAAGGTGGAAGCAACTGAAGATTTCTTCACTCACATGTCTGGTGCCTGGGCCGGGCTGGCTGGAACAGCGAGGGCTTGTTGGTCTTCTCTCTCTCTCTCCCTCCTTTCTCCTCCTTCTCTCTCTCTCAATTTCTCTCTCTCTCTCCCTCTCCATGTAGCCAGCTTGGACGTCCTCGCACCATGGCAGTCTCAAGGAAGCCAGACTTCTCAATGGGCAGCTTGCCTCCCCCAAAGGACCCAGGCAGAAGTTGCCTCTCACACAGCACCATTTCCACTGCATTGTGCTGGTTACAGGTAGGTCACTAAGCCCAGCCCAGACTCGAGGGAAGGGCAATTAAACGTTTCCTCTCTGTGGGAGGAGTAGCTAAGAATGTATGGCTATCGTTGAAGTACCACAGGGAAAAAGAGACTTCTTCCAGGTCGAAAGGAAAGAAGGGACAAGCTGTATGAACCTGAGCTGGCTCCTTGGACATGCTCTGCACTGGCACAAAGACATCAGGGAGGAAAGATGCGGTATATCTAGAGAAAAAAGACCACAAACTCTGGCTTTCTGGCCTCACCATGTAGCCATGTCCCAAGAATCCCCACGGGGTCCAAGGGACAGGCTGATGTGGACACACAGCCAATAATGAACATGACTCCCTCCGGTATCTTGTCACCCGTTGAGACTCCAGAACCTGGCACAACTCCTAGGTGGGAAGGGGGCTTGGCATTAAAATTAGGATGACTTATGGAAAACAGAGTTGCGATATCTCTTCCAGCCTGGGTGTGGGAACTGACCTTGCTGTCAAACTCTAAAGTTCATTTCTTCCAACCTGACTCTTGAGTGAAGTCTTTCTGCCTCCCGAAGCTGGACCGTCTGCTCCATCTCGGTTCATCGCTAATTACCAGAGCAGAGTTAATTGACTGGCATTCTTGGGCACAATCCACAGCAGCACAAGAATTGGAAGATCAACCAATCAAGTGCAGAGGAGATGGTGGGGAGACTAACACAGAGCTCACTTTGGAGTTGGATTTCTCCTCCCCTGCTGGGCAAGAGGAACAAAGGGAGAGGGCAGCAACCCTGCCAGAACCAACATAACTCCCAATCCATTGTCCTGAAAGTCTTCCCAGGCAGCTCGAAGAAGGCTGCAGTAAATTACATACGCTCCCCATTGCCCCAGAATAATCAGTTCTGTGCATGTCAGCAGCACACGTCGGGGAGCACAAAGGTCGTCCATCTGCAGGCATGGAGGTTAACCTCCTCTCCACCAGGCTCCCAGAGAGTAGCCCCTTGAGGTGGGCTGCAGAGCAGAAAAGCCACGAGGATGTTAAAAGCACACAATATCAAACCCAGGACAAGAAGGGAGCCGGGCACGTGGAACTGAATGCTCGCTCTCGATTTTGCAAGTTATTGGGATCGGCTGCCCCACTCTTCCTGTCCTTGGCTTGCATCTTCCTTTCTAGCATGTATTAAGCTGGACCTCCATTTATTAAGCTCCTGATTGCTCTCTGACTGTGGCTCTCTGCCTGGTCACCAGACTTCTGCCTTCTCTCAAGAAAAAACAAAAACAAAAACACACCATTAGCACAGGGAAAACCTGATCCACTTTTCCCCATGTTGGTTTGGAGAATGGACAAGAATTTTTGAAAGAGAATGTGAGACTCCAGTGTACATTGGCCACAACACACTCTTGTATACAATTACAACCATCAAATTTATTAATAAGAGCAAACATTTTTAGCACATGCTATGTGTCAGGTACTGTGATAAACCATTTACATGTATTAGTGCAGGAATACAGTCTCTTTGGTAGGTAGTAATATTATTAGCCCCACTTTGCAGATTGGGAAGTGGAGGTTCAGGTAACAAATACAAGCAGGATTCAGGACTTGAACTGTCTTCTGTGTCTCCCCAAAGCTTCTGCTCTTTTCCAGTAAGTCACTGGTCCCTCTCCCATCCATCCCCGTCCCCCAACCACAGGTCAGAATAATGAGGCCAGGCCAGCCCAGAAGGATGAGTTGCTTAGTAACTGGAATCACATATCGCTGTACCTCAGAAGCAAAGGGTACCTTCTGCTGCCCCTCAGGGTGTTTGGGAACACGATTCTTAACAAAAACAGTTCCTCCCCAGAATGCCTCAGAATGTTTGGAGCAGGAGTGAACATCCTCGTCTCACCTTCCTGTAGGGCTGGAACATCACCTGCCCCTTGGAGACCTGGCTTATTAAACACTCAATTGCCATCCGTGCCTAAGGCTGCAGGCCATTTTCCTCTCCTAGGCTTTTAATAAAGTCATTTTGGAGTAGGTAAGGTAGGGACAACCATATAATTTCAGTTAATATATTAGAGGTTCAGATCCTCAGTGCTAGCTTTTTTGCCCTGTGAAAATGTATTCATCCTTATCTTGAACTGACTTCCTGAAATACCTTCATGTATAAGTCCTTCCTGACGTGGGGAACAATAACTAGAGAGAAGAGGATGGGAGACTGCATTTATAGATTTAGAAGGCATGAGTACAGCTTCGTTGCATTGTATAGAGATGAGTCTGGGCTTCTAGTGCACTCATTGCCCAAACAGTGTACATTGAACCCAAGATGTAATTTTTCATCCTTCACTCCCACCTTTGGAGTCTTCAATGTCAATTATTCCATTCTGCATGGCCATGCATGCTCATAGTGTAGCTCCCACTTATGAGAACATGTGGGATTTGATTTTCCGTTCCTGAGTTACTTCACTTAGGACAATGGCCTCCAAGTCCATCCGAGTTTCTACTTTGCCTTCTTTTAGTTGTTTTCAGTCAACAGGAGGCATAAGTAGGAGGGTAAGAATTAGAAGGAAAGGATATTCTGCCCTGGCTCTCAAGCTGCCGGGACAGTTTTGGAACAGCTCTGGTTTTCTACAAAAACCACAGGTCCTGTCGTGCTGTATCACTGCACGGAGGTAACAACTTCCTGCTTCCAGATTTCCCTGAGCCTGCCCATACTGTGGACCCTTCATTAAGTGCTCTTCAATTACCCTTTTTGACTATGACAACCGTTTTTTGCCCTGTCTTGGATTTTGCAGGAGATTCTAATCTTTTGCCAATGGCTCTTTTTTAATAGCCATCCTGTCCAGAAGCATCTTAGCATTTTAAGTGCTGGCTCCATTTTTGAAAAAAGTCAAAGTTACATAAAACTGTCAACCATAACCTTTGATAAGCGTGAAAAACCCAACATTTAAATCTATGTTAAATATAGACAAATGTTATCAACTGTATTATTAATATATGTGTTGAAAATACCATCTACATTTTGTGCCCCTTTTTGTTATATCTTCTAATAAGCAGGAGATTTAAATATTGATATGATTAAAATTAACAGCTTTTCCTTAATGAATTGTTTTTTAAAACATATTGAATAAACCCTGCTATAAATTATTCTTCTATATTTCCTATTAAAGGTTTCATACATTCATCTTTTATATTTAATTATTTAATCTGAGTGAAAGCAATGTTGTATTACCACGTGGCATAGGGGCCAACTGTCATATTTGTCAATAGTAATTACCAGTTGTCCTAGTATTCTTTAATAGTTTATTTTATCCCCATTTGTATGCAAAATCAGCTCTATCATAAACTGAATTTCTACATGCCTATGTTCTCTATTGGTTAATTTTCTATTCTTATATTACCATCACCATCTTAATGTAGATTTATAATAAATCTTGATAGCTGTTTGGACATATCTACTATACCTTGTTTTTCTTAAGAATACCTTAGCTATTCATGGCATTTTATATTTGCATCCAAATTTTAGAGTTAGTGTCAACCACTATATAAACACGTTGGCATTTTAATTTGAATTGCATTAAATCTATAGACTATATTGGGAGAATTTACATCATTGTGATACTGAAACTTTTAATATCTCCCATTTATGTAAAGCTTCTTTAATGGCTTTGAATAATGTCTCATAATTTCCTGAGTCTTACAAGTATTTATATGTCTAGATATCTAATTTTTTTGCCACTACAATCTGTAGGTTTTGAAAAACTATATACTCTATTAATATACTTGGGTATTGATTTGAATCCAGTTTTGAATTGATTTGAATCTCATTAACTCTAATAATTCAGTAGTAGCTTCTCTTGTATTTTCTAAGAAAGTTGTTTGTATATTTTTCTACATACGTAATAATATCATCAAGAATAATATTTATGTTTTCCAGCATTCTTGAAGTTTCATATGAATAAATACATGATTTAATTCTATTTTTAAACCTTCCATTTTTATTTCTTCCTTGACCAATGAGTTATTTAGAACTTTTAAAAAATTGTTATTGTGGCAACTTATTTCTAATTTTATATCCTTCGTTTATGTTTTATGTTTTCAATAATTACATACTTAAACATATAATATCAGTAAAGGCCCAATCAGGAGACAGGAACCATCTGTTATTTGGTAGAGAAACTTCAATATAAAGAAATACCTAGTACAAAATATCTAATTACCAAATTACCAAAAAGAAGGCCTCAGAAGCAAGTTTTTCTCTGACCTTCTCCTGCCCTCCTGTCTCTCAGTCCCACGCTACCCTGAGACTGGCCATAAAAACTAGAATCCCTCTTCCCCAAGGAGGGTCATAGAAACCAGAACCCTTTTTCCTCAAAGCCAGCCATAAGACCTAAAAATATTACTCTAACTTTCTCTCCACCCTTCTGTGTGAAAACTAGCCATAAAGACATTATCTGACTGACTTTGTTGGATCATAGCTCATAGGACCCCCATTCCATAGAGGGCCCTGCCCCATACCCTGAAGGAAAGAATGCTGCTCAGAGAGGCCAAGAAGAATCTAGACAGACAGGCTTTGCTGGGTTTCCCCACTCAGTCTGTTAGCATTGGATCATACCTTTTTGTCCAATCATATTTCTACCTGGCTATCCATACTTTGTTGAACTGAAGCATAAAAATGGACAATTTTCCCGGCATCTTTGAGTCTTAATTCTGAAGGCTCTCATGTACACATTAAATAAATTTGTATGTCTTTTCTCTAATTAATTTGCCTTTTATGAGTTGATTTTTCAGCAAAACTTCAGAGGGCAAAGGGCTTGGCCCCAAAAATAGCATCAAAGATTATCCTGAGGACCAATTTAGGAGAGTCCATTCTTCTTACAAACCAACTTTTCTCCTCTTGTCAAGTCACCAAATAGTGAAGATTCTAGACCCATCCAATCCATTTTCACATTGCCATATAAGTGATATTTGAGATGCAAGTTTAATCATTTTTTCTACTGTTTATAATATTTCAATGCTTTATTCCCTTGCGGAGAGAGATCTTTAATCTGTCAGAAAAGAATCTTTAGTGTCTGGCCAATTCTAGTTTATTATCTACTTCCTGCCTTTTCTACACTGAATCATGCAAGGTACTAATGCACAATGGGCTCAGGTATGTGTTCTTCCTACACTCTGCCTTGCACAAGATTTTTAAATATATTGGTTCTTTGTGCTTGATACACTCACCATGGAGCAGTTCCACTCTTTTCCCCTACTTCTCTTTTCTGACAAATTTATTCTTGACTTTAAAACTCATATTAGCTGTGACATCAATTCAGAACTCTTTCTTCTCCTTTTTCTAGGATAGAGATTAAATATTCTCCTGTTAGTATCACCATCGTACCCATATTGTGCAATTTATCATACTGCATTGTGTTACTATCCCTAATTTACAGGTAAATCAAACTAAGAATCAGATAAATTAAGCTGTTTACTCCAGGTTATATATAGCAAGTTAATACAATTGTGCTGCTTAGTTTTCTGGTCTTCTAATCATGCTATTTGAGAGACAGAAAGAATTTAAATCATAGCATGCATAACGGTGAAGTAATTCTAAAGGACATTTTCAGCTAAGAATTGTGTAAATGTTTTAAAAAGAAGCAGAATGCATTTCTTTTTTTCTTTTTTAATGAAATTGTACTCAGAAACTCAATGTGTGACATCTACTCCTCTCCCAGCTTCCTGGGTACAGCAATTTGAAAAATGCTGCTCTATTTGTTTTTCTTGTAGTATCAGAAACAATAAAACCTGCCTGTCTAACCATCCCCCCCCAAAAAAATCCAAACTGAATGGTTCATCACCCTAACAATGGTTTCAAGTATTATCTACCAATTCCTCAGGGAGGGAAGGAGAAAGGGAAGAAGTTCTCAAAAGTACAGACAGTTAGTTACTCTGCTGGGTATCCCTTTATAAAATTGCTTATCTGTTTGTCTAGGTGAGTGAAGGGGGGACTCCTCCTTGCTTTCCAGTGGTAGTGGCAAACCTGAGCCTCATAGTGTCTCAGTTGAGAAGTAAGCAGTCTTAGACACAACTATTTCACTACAGTTCACTATTATACATTATTTTATCTCATTGAAGAGGGGTTAACATTTACAAAGTATACAGCTTTTCACTTCATCCCTTAATGTGCCAAACTTCGAATCTGTACACAGAAGCCCCCATCGAGCCAAGCTATCCATTCACACTTATGTCAGGTTATTCATGATTCTTCAAAATCTGCACCATTTCTGGAATCGGTGTACATAGAAATGAACTTTTATCAGATAATTCTCAACACATAAGGAAGAACTGTTCTAGCTGCCCTTCTTGTCTTCCAGGAAACATGGGTGTTGGTATAGCACACATACATTACACACACCTTAAGGGTACAGCTCAATGAATTTTTACAAAGTTGAACGAATCAGGAAACATGGGTGTTGGTATAGCACACATACATTACACACACCTTAAGGGTACAGCTCAATGAATTTTTACAAAGTTGAACGAATCATAGAACTACTATAATATTAGATCAGGCAAGAAATTAATCCTAGCGCTTCAAAAACTCACTTCATACCTTTCAGTTATTACCTCCCAAAAAGGTACCCAGTGCTCTGATTTCCATCATCAAACAGTTTTGCCTGTGTCTGAAATTTAAGCGAATGGGGTTCTACAGCCTTGCTCTCTGTGTGTTCTGCTTCTCTAGTTCAAATAATTTCTGATATTCATACATGTTGTTTTGTGAACAGTCATTTATTCACTTTATTGCTCTACAGTATTACCATTGTAGGAATATACAATTCATTTGTCCATTCTGCTGTTGGGTAGTTTCCAGTTTGGGGTAATTACAAATAAAGCTGCTATGAACATACTTGTACATACCTTTGGTGAATATACATAAGTATTTCTACTGGGTATATACCTAGGAGTAAAATTGCTAAGATACACAGTATGTAGATACTTCCAGAGAGTTTTTTAAAGTGGTTGAACCATTTTACACTGGCAATGCATAAGAGTCTTTATTTTTAGCATATTTAATTAATAGAGCTTTTGGATAAAGCAGATACATATCCTACCACTGTTAAGACAAACAGAAAGACAACCATCCCTACGCCAGTGATACGACTTTTGCCACAACCAACAGGAAGAGTCACCTTTGTGAGCAGTTGAACATGTTGGCTACATGATGCTTAAAAACATTCAGCATCAAAAATGGTCCAAATAAACTAATTGCATTTGTAAGATAGTCTTCAATGTTTAGTGAACTATAAGCAACTCTACCAAAAATGTCAATTATTTGGCTATTTAGGGCTACATTTTGAAATTAACTGATCCTGTTGAGTATATCAAAGTATAAATCCCTCTCGAGAGGTGACAACTCTCTTAAAATTAGGTAGGCCCCTTGAATCATTTTCTCTCACATTTTACAGTGCAGAAATCTAGCTAGGGAACCAACAGCCATCTAATTTTCCAGGTGCCCACACAGAACAGAAAGTCCTGTCAGGGGGCATGTTGGCCCTTCTCGCAGTCCCTCCACATCAATACACCAGGGAGCAGTGTGCCGGCCCTCGATGGGCAGGATACAAGGACACACCAGGCCCCTATATGTCCACAACAATATGTCAGCTCTGCCACCTGCACACCTGGTGGCCGGACACAGCACACGGATCCTACTTTACTAAACAACATAGATTTTCAGCACTTCAGGCACTAATCCCTCAGAGAATTCAACTGTGAAAATTACTGTGATGTGCCCTTAAAGCCTGCTTGAGACTTGTAGTATTTAACAGAACCGTGCTGCCTGCCCGTTCTGTAGTTTCCTTAAGTATTTCCAGCATATTAATTTGACTATCAGAAATGCATGGGCATAAGCCTTAATATTGTATAATAGCTTCTCTCAGCAGTGCCTTCACAAGTCTCAGCTGGGTGGCAGATAACTCCTTAACTCTTAGAGAGAGGCAGCAGGATAAATACGTATTGGAGATTTCTATATCTCTTGTCAGAATGTAGCCAGACACTGTCCATTATACTACCCAATGCCTGTTATAAGAATTTATACAAGTAATTCTTCCTGGAAATAATAGAATTGTAGTCCAGCAGGAACCAGCCAGGAGGATCATGCAAAATGTTGGGATTCCCTTTTTCTTCAACTTCCAGAAAGCAAGGAGTTAACATTTGTGCTCAAATAAAATAACTACACATACCATAAACATACACACACACACACACACACACACACACACACGCAATTCCAAAGGCAAATCTATAAAGACAGAAAGTAGATTAGTGGTTGCCTGGGGCTGGGCGTGGAAAGAGGGAATGACTGCAAATGGGCACGAGGTTTCTTTTCTGGGTGATGAAAATGTTCTAAAATTAGATTAGTGAGATGGTTGCACAGCTCTGTAAATTTACTAAAAAGAAAAATCATTGCATTGTACTCTTAAAATGAGTAAATTTAATGGTATGTAAATTATACCTCAATGAAGCTATTTTAAAAAATCAGAGATGGATCATAGCCATGAATGTGAAAGGTAAAACAATAAAGCTTCTGGAAGAAAATATAAGAGAATATTGTCATGAGCTGGGAGTAGACAGAGATTTCTTAAAACAGAACACAAAAAGCGCTAACTATAGAAGAACAACAATGACAAAATGGACGTCACTAAAATTAGAATGTCTGTGAGACAAAGGATGTCTTTACAATAGTGAAGAGGCAAAACCATAGCCGGGGAGAGAGACTCCAAATACTTATGTGTCTGAAAAAAGACTCCTGTCCGGAACACAGTTTTTAAAACACTCCCAGGAATAAGCAGAAAGACAAACAACCCAATTTTAAAATGAGCAAAAGACTTGAACAAGTAGTTCATGAAAGAAGAAAGACATCCAATTGGCCAATAAACACATTGAAAGGTAAACAAATATCAGGGTCATGGTTATCTCCATTTCTAGTTCTGTGTCTTCGTGTTCTCGATTTGTTTAATGGTTTTTACCTCTTTGTTACATGTTTTGATATTTGTATCTGCCAGAGTCCCCACAGGAGGCCGGCAGTCTACTCCACGTAGGATAATTCCAGAAGGGCTTCTTCCCAAAGGGACTGTTCGTAAGGGTCTGAGCTAGGTAGCAGGAACGAACAAAGGTGGTTGGGAAGCAGGTGAGGAGCAGCAGAAGTGCTGCCCCCCTCATCCACCAGGTCAAAGACACAGGGAAGATAAGAGAACCCACTGAGGAGAGTCGTGTAGAAGCCGCCTCAGGAGGAGTCGTGTGCACCAGTCCAGGAATAAAATCAGCCTGAGGCAGCCTCACAGGAGGGACCCAGGGGAAATACTCAGACCTCATCCTCTCTTTCCTGTGACCTCCCAGCTGGGGCCCCCCTGGGTCGAACCCAGCTAGAAGCCAAAAGACTGATATCAGTGCCACCCGTCAGGCCAGCCATTGGCGCAGGAAAGGCAGAGTGAATGGCAGAGATCTGGCGCACCATCATAAGCTGCCTGGAATCCCTTTAAAAATACACAGGGAATAAGTAATGAAAAAAATACCACAACCGGTAAAACTGTGCTCCTGGGATAGAGAAAGGAGATTCTTTGGAGACATTTATAGTAACTTAAAAAAAAGGTAGCAGTTCATTATCATATACCCAACCAAGATAATGCCCTGCATAATTTGTTTGCTATTGATTGAGCAAGGAGCTGACGCCTATCCAAAAGTGCGTATGTGACACAGCTTCTCAGAAGGGGGGTTGTTCCTCCTCGAATTCCCTTCAGAACCAGCATCTGGGCACTTGGAGAAGGTTATCGTCCCACAGAAATACGAAGCGAATCTCCTCTCCCTAGTCTGAACAGCCCACGAGGGACCTTCAGCCTCTCTCAACACGCTTTCTCTGCTGTCCCACCCACCACCGAGAGCCCACTCTCTCCTCTCCGTCACTCAGCCTTACTTGGTTCCCAACCACGGTTTCCATTAGTGCAGGATCCGAGATGTTTTCTGCATTGATTTTCTTAAAAGGTTTTTAAAGTGTCAATCAAGAAGCCCGCTGATGCATTCTTCCATTTCACAAACTTCCATCTGCAAGGTGAGCCGGGACACGGAGTACTCAGTCACTTCCTACTCTAAACCTCTCTGTATTGAGGCACAAAATGAAACCAAGCTGTTCTATGCAGGGGGCTTCTTTGAACTGGAAATAACCTTGTATACTCATCAGTTTGTGTCTATTGGCTCCTCCGCTAAAACAAAAGCTCAGGCGAACAAGGATTGTGTCTGTCGTGTTCGCATGTTTCCCCACAGCCCAGCCAGGGGCCTGGCGCCAGGTGGGCTAAATGCATGCTAAATATATAAATGAGTACCTGCACAGGATTCCTTTCTTTGACTTCTCCTTTCGTACCACCTGGCTTTAAGTCTGCTGCCCTCTCTGACTCAGACAGCTTTATAACACGTCTACTTGTGGTAAGTTGCATGGAGACCAAAGGGTGCCCCTAAAACCTCTCTCTCTGTCTCTCTCTGAAAAGCTGACTGGCCGGCCGCAGGGGTGGTGTCCACCATCCGGCTTCACACCACAAACCCCACGCTGTGCTAAGCCAGCCCGCTCAGAGGGGAGGCCACACTCAGCCATCGGACCACACTACCTCATCTAGCCCACATCTTCCAACCACCTTCCCCTTCCCAACCACCACTCCTTTCTCCTCTCACTCAGACCCCTCTCATGTCCACCACACGAGCTACAATACCAAGAGTTCTGCCACAGACCTTGACCATTGGTAAAACTGAACAATCCAGCATTGAAAGAGAAATAATAAAATTATACATTTATAATTTATAATTTTTGAGTTGAAAAGATCATTAGAGGTCATCCAGTTCAATAGCTTTCAAATTTTGGACCACAACCCAGAGCAGGATATACACTTTGTCTCCCACCTGAGTACATGTTCATTCTTTCAACAAGAATGAACTGGCTCTGTGTTGAGCCAGTACATGTGTGAAGCACTGTTCTAAGTGCTAAAGATAAAACAATAAACAAAACATGCAAAACCCTGCCTGCTCTCATAAAGCTTACACTCTTAAGGTAAACTCACTGTGTGTGTATGTGTGTGTATCCTTTGTTTGTTTTCATGCTTGTTTTAGTGCCAGTCGCAACCCTCTAAATTATTTCCAGACTTACAAATGGGTCAGGATCCTTGAAAATTACTAACCTGATCCTACATTTGCATTTTGCAGATATGGAAACAGGTCTAGAGAGAGTGAAGACAGTGAGTTTGACTTTGAACCCATCAGCTGGAAGTACACGCAGACATCCAAGTGGAGATGTCTAGAAGACAATTAAATATAAAGATGTGTGAAGCATCCCAAGAATGGAAAAATAAGCACCACATGTACTCACCAGAAAATTGGTTTCCCTGATCATCACCTAAGTGCACATTTGGGAATAACACCAATTGTGTATTTGACAGAGGCGGGGGGGGGGGAGGAGGGGGATGGGTGTTTACCTATATGATGAGTGCAATGTGCACTGTCTGGGGAATGGGCACGCTTGAAGTTCTGACTTGGGGGGGACGGGGGTGGGGGAGGGGATGGGTGTATACCTACAGGAAGAGTGCGATGTGCACTGTCTGGGGAATGGACACGCTTGAGGCTCGGTCTCGGGGGATTGGGAGGGACATGGGCAATATATCTATGCAGAACTTTTGTACCCCCATAATAAGCTGAAATAAAAAAAAAATAAAAAAAAAATATAAAGATGTGAAGCTCAGGGAAGATGTTTATAATGAATATACAAATCTGGGAGTCAACCAGTTGAAGCTCTTGAATGAATAAAACTGTTGTACAGAAAGTGTATAAATTCTTTTTTTTTTTTAAGTGTGCTGTGGGATGCTCAGAGGAACACCAACATTTAAGGAATGTGCAGGGGAACATCAAGACCTACAGAAAATCAAGGAAAAGCAGGGGGAAGGAAGTTCCAAGAAGGGTCATAGTGTCCACACTGCCGAGAGGTAAATTCAGATCAGGCTGATAAACGCGCATTAGGTTTGGCAATTAGGGACGTGTGGTGACCACTGCTCCCCAGAGCAGTTATAGTGAGACGTGGACAGAAGATAGGCTGAAAACAACTGAGAAATGAATGGGAGACATTTTAAGGGAAGGCTGTGCTTTCAACACGCTTGACAGGAAAAGGAGGGAGTGAGCAACAGCAGACAGGGGTGTTACAATAACACGAGTGCAGAGGCCAGCCTTGGACGAGAGGAGAGAAACCTCTTTACCAAATGAGGCAGGAAGGAGGAGAGTTTGCAGGCAGATGCAGTGAAGTGTGGCAGGAGAGAGCCAGGAAGTTCATTGAATTCACACCTGATGAATTATTTCTCAGTGAAGAGTGAGACAAGGTTGCCCTCAGGGACAGTCTCGCAAGTGGCCAGAGAATGGAAAAAGTTGGAGGGGTAGGTTGAGGATGAGCGTGGAGGGATGACTAGAAGATGCAACCATGGAAAATGACTGTCAGGAAGTCCAGCGACCTTGACTGCAGAGGAGCCCTGACCCTCTAGTTGCCAGGATTTGGGAGACGACAGTGATTGGGTTGAGTGAGTGTTGAGAGTGGGTGGGAGGCAAAGTCTGGCTGGGAAGAGCATGTACTCATTTATAAGAAGCACAAGAAGGCCAGAAGAGAGAGCAGTACTTCTCAAACATGCATCAGAGTCACCTGGAAAACCTGGTAAAATGCAGATTTCTGGGCCCCACCCCTGGCGTTTCTGACACAGTAAGTAGATCTAGGGTGGGGGTTCTAGAATTTTCATATCTAACAAGTTCCCAGGTGTGTTACTTTCCTATTGCTGCTGTAAGAAATCACCATGAATTTAGTGGCTTAAAACAACACAAATTTAGTGGCTTCTGGTTTGAGAATTCAGAATGTTAAGTCCAAAATGGACCTCACTGGGCTAACATCAAGATGTCAGCAGGGCTGTGTTCCTTTCTCAAGGCTCTTGTTTTTTCCAGCTTCTAGAGGCCGCCTGCATTCAATGGCCCATGGCCCCTTCCTCTGTCTGCAAAGGCAACGGTGGCTGGTCAAGTCTTTCTCATGTCTCATCACCCAGATGCTGGCTCTTCTGCCTCCCTTTTCCACATTGAAAACCTTTGTGATTACATTGGATCCACGTGAATAATCCAGACAATCTCTCTATCTTGAGATCAACTGATAAGCAACCTTATAACCTTAGTTCCCCATTGTCACGGACTTTACATACAGCTTCCAGGGGTCAGGACATGGACCTGGGGGAGGCTGTCATTCTGCCCACCACACCAGCTGCTGAGACTGCTGGTCTGGGACGTGCTTTGAGAACCACCGGTGTCGCCTGACGCTGGATCACTACTGAAGTTCAAGACCACAGGCTCCAGGAAGGACAGTGAAGGAAGAGAGGGTGAGGCCAGGCAAGAGGGAGGGGTGAGCTGCAGGGGGAGCCCAGGCAAAAGAGACAGGAGCAGGGACATGAGAAAAGCCACCAAATGCAAACCAGAGCTCACACAGAGAGGGGAAGCGGTACACCCACAGGCTCGATAATTAAGAAGAAAGAAACTCTTCCCAGGTGGGAATGAAATAGCACCTGTCACTTCGTTCCTGTCACCAGTGCTGCTCTGTCAGGGAACTCACCAAATATTGACGAAAAACACCTAAGTCTAAAAATGTAAATACTTCCGATGGGATACATTAGCTAAATATATAGGGAGGGGAATACAATAAGATTTCTGATGGTGGTCAAGACGCATAAACTGGTGCTAAATTTTATTCTGAATTTAGGGTTTTCCATGCCTAGAAATCTTGACTTTTGAAATGCATTGTTAAGTCTAAAGCAGAGGGTGTTCTGCCTTTAACTTTTTTTTTAACTTGGGAAGAAAAAAGCCCAAAAGGAAATATTTGTTACGAGCAGTCTTATCAGGCATTACGATGGGTTCCCAGTCTCACAAACAGGTTACATAGGAGAGAAGTCATTACAGGTTTCATGATCATGAGGGGCTAGAGTGTGTGTGTGTGTGTGTGTGTACACATGTGTGTTGAGTGCGTGTGGTATGTGTGTGCTGCGTGGACATGCTGGGATGTAGAACAAGAAAGATCTGGGAGACACGTTTCTTATTCTGTGTTCACCTTATTCTAACAATCACCTCCATCAGCCACCTTAACTCATTACCCAAGCTTGTTTTATAATTAATATTCTTATTATTATTCTCATTATTATTCCTTGAAAGCAAAGGTTCACTTTTTATACCAGCTCTTGGAGGCACTTTTCTTTCAGAAATGAGGGAAAGTGAGTGGAATTATGCCACACAATGACCCAAGGTAGACCATGGACTAGAAACCTTGCATGTTGCCCACAAGGAAAGATTCCTCGGTGGCTCAAGAGAGAAATATACAGCCATCACTTATTTTTCTTCGTAAAATAGATCAAGATTTGCCCAAAACACAATTTCTTCATGGCTCTGTTCCCAAAATGATACGTCCAGCTGGCGCTTAGCTTCCCGTAAGCTTGTGTGCTCTGTTATCCTGTAAACTCTACAGAATTCCAGCAAGCAGATGGGACAGCCTGGTGGATGATGACCGAGAGTGGGAAAACCAGCGAAGATGAGCAAAATCCCCCACATCATCCTGAACTCCCTCAAAAGGCTGAACAGCAAAAAGGGGACCAGTTGGCTTCAGGGATGTGGGAGTCAGAGCATTTACATTTCAAGGAATCAGACACTATAAACAAACACAGTTATACTCATGCCTCCTACGCTATTCAAATGAACAAATATACACATCCCATGATCATTCCCAGTGGTAGGCTTTCCCAGGAATTCTGATTCCTCAACAGCCCAACCCTCTGCTTATGGTAACAGGAAACCTAAAAAAGATGCTTTTTGATCTAGAAGGACACAGGTCCTCAGCAGCTCTAAAACAGTCAGCAGAGAATAATGAAAATTATCGTTATCATTTACAGAGGGTCTGCTATGTGCCCAGCGCACTACACACATTCTTTCATTGAATCCTCATCAAAGCCCTGCACACATGTGTTACCATCCTTATATTTTTTACATGAGGAAACTGAGGTACAGAAAAAATTATTTGCTATAGATAACACAGTCTAGAGGCAGCAGAGCAGGGCTCCCAGAGCAGGTCGTCAGGCTCCAAAGCCTGTATAAATGATACAGTAAGCTGTACTTCCAGTAAGAAGACAGCCCTGCCATCCCCCAATCCGTACCAATCCCTACAGTGGTGGCTGAGAGTTGTTTGTCCTTATTGCAAGAGGCAGAGCATTCTTGGCCCCTTCTCCGTGGGACCAGCGTCCCACTGGCAGAATGATTTGTAACAAAGTTGTCACCCAGTAAAGCTAACTTTTCTCAGTATCCTCATTACCCAGCAGATGTTCTATAGGCCTTATCCTAAATCTAAGGAATTGAGGTCAAACTAACCACTAAACGTGGGGGAATTCAAAGAACAGATCACATGATGCAAGTCACATGCTGTGGACTCTCTGCCCAAACACTGCCCATACACACAAAACTTTGCTATAATTTTAGGGCTCCATGAACCCCCTGAAGCCCATCCATAGACCTATAAGCCAAAAGATCCGAGTTCCCAACTCGCCTCTCCTGCCAATTCCTGGCACCGTCACTCCTCCGTCCAGTGAGATGATCGCTCGGCCCCTTCCCACTCTTGAGGGTCTGAGAGTGGGCGCCTCCTAAGCAGTCAGGCAGTATTTAAGGACAGAAATAAACATAAGAAGATGACAAACTCCCCCATACCTGATGACAAAATATCTCTGACATGTAAGCAAATGGACAACATTTGCCAATAACTATTTCAATTTTAGAATAAAAATTCTTTCCTCTCTCACCAAACTTCACGAAATGGCTGTTGTATTTCCGTCACCTAAACAGAACTCCAGGTCACATGGAGGGAGGGAGGGAGGGACAGATGGTCACTAAACTCCACTTGGGAAACTACAAGAGCCGCTGTAGACAGAACAGATGTTTGCATCATCGCTTAGCCGCCTATCACTGGGGAACAGCTGGGGAGTGTTTTGCGTTACCAAATGCGATAAAAAGAATTTAAGTCTGAACAATGATTAGAGATGATCAGCATGAAGAGGTAGAAAAAGAGGAGTCTTAAAGTTCCAGAACCTGCTTCAGTTGCCACAATAACAAAGGTGATGTCTATGCCGTAGACACCCCCAGCTGAGCACCACGTAGGCTGCAAAGTCAGGGACCTAATGCTTGAGCAAACATGTAGAAGCAAAATTTCTCAAGGCTTCTTCAGGGGATCATAACTAAAATTACTCGAACTAGAGTTCACCATGGGGGAAGAATAATATTAAAGGAGAAACAAAGCCAATTAAAAAGCCTTGATTTATATATGTTGTAAGACACATCCATTGTAGATGAAGCAAAAGAAAGAAATACGTCTCCTGATCTTCCAGGATTTGTGAAGTAATAGAAATAACACAACGAGAAAAGAGTAGTTTTCAATGTCTTGGAGATGTTTAGTTGCCATGTGTTTTTCCTGACTAGCTGACCAGCTGAGAGCCTCCAGAGAGGAAAGCGAGAGTGTCAGGAATGCTGGAGTCATCTACGACGGTGTGTAGAGCCACAGTCACAGCAAAGGACCCCAGAATATGTAGTGGTAACCCCGGCCACTGGGGAGGACCGCCTGGCTCCTGGAGCCAACATTACCATCCGGAGGAACCCTGGAAACAAAACCCGGTAGAGTTTCACACTCTGCTGCCCAATTTGGTAGCCACAAACCACACACATGTGGCTATTTAAATTTTAGTTTAAACTTTAGTTCCTTAATTGCACTAGCCCTGTTTCAAGTTCTCAGCCACAAGAGGCTAGTGGCTACCTTTATTGGGTACTGCAAATACAGAACATCTCCATTATCACAGAAAATCCTACTGGACAGTGCTGGCCTAGAGCAGTTTTTCTTGAACTTTAAGGTGCGTTCAAAGCACTGGACTGTCTTGTTAAAATGCAGCTTCTGACTGAGCAGTCTGGGGAAGGGCCCGGGACTCTGCATTTCTAACAGGCTGCTGTGACGTGATGGTCCTGGCAGTGGCCCCCATGGAGAGGCTGCAGAGGATGGGCAAGGACCCTGTGAAACGGTGGCCTGGCCCCACGGAACAGTAAACGTATCTCCAGCTCTAACACAAACAGCACCTTTCACA